>CM042333.1:30601598-30634098 GCA_023566125.1 Zingel zingel | reverse complement strand
CCTCTCCACTAAAGCCCAAAACTGTCTCGTAAGCCCCTCCCCCCACAAGGGAGAATGAATGCGTGTGCCTGAGCAGTGATTGACACGCAGTTAGACACTCCCCCCCGGCCCTGATTGGTGCATCTGAACAGTTAGACACTCCCCCCCGATTGATTGGTGCATCTGAACAGTTAGACACTCCCTCTGGCCCTGATTGGTGCATCTGAACAGTTAGACACTCCCCCTGGCCCTGATTGGTGCATCTGAACAGTTAGACACTCCCTCTGGCCCTGATTGGTGCATCTGAACAGTTAGACACCTCCCTCTGGCCCTGATTGGTGCATCTGAACAGTTAGACACCTCCCTCTGGCCCTGATTGGTGCATCTGAACAGTTAGACACTCCCTCTGGCCTTGATTGGTGCATCTGAACAGGTAGACACTCCCCCTGGCCCTGATTGGTGCATCTGAACAGTTAGACACCTCCCTCTGGCCCTGATTGGTGCATCTGAACAGTTAGACACTCCCTCTAGCCCTGATTGGTGCATCTGAACAGTTAGACACTCCCTCTGGCCCTGATTGGTGCATCTGAACAGTTACGACACTCCCTCTGGCCTTGATTGGTGCATCTGAACAGTTAGACACTCCCTCTGGCCCTGATTGGTGCATCTGAACAGTTAGACATCTCCCCTGGCCCTGATTGGTGCATCTGAACAGTTAGACACCTCCCTCTGGCCCTGATTGGTGCATCTGAACAGTTAGACACCTCCCTCCGGCCCTGATTGGTGCATCTGAACAGGGAGCGGTGGATTTTTGTAATTCTCTCTCCAGCCTGTAGGTGGAGCCAGAGGAGCTGGATTTCTTTGAATGACCTGCTTCCTGTAGTTCTCCTGGAACATAGGGTCAGTCTCAGCAGATAGGACAGAAAGTTAGTTTTAGAAGTCTTACCTCCTGCACATGTAATGCTTCGAGACTCTTCTGGTCCACCAATATTTGGCGTTTCTGGCAAATAATACATCCTTCTGAGTTTGTTTCTGCGTATAAACAGCAGATGTTCTGCAGGAGTTAAATCCTGACAGCCGGTCTCACATCTGCACCAAACTTTTCAAACACAAACCCAAACTTTAAGCCTTTAAAAGACTTTTCTTCTGCGGAAGAATGAGATCAGAAATACTTCTCGGGTCGATTAAACGTGACAGATGAATTTCTCGCCTGTCGGCTGGAAACCGAACGAATGCAAAAAGAAAACAGATGTTTGATTAAAATCCCCCGAGAGCAGAATTAACTTTGATTGTAATGATGGTTGAGATGTTAATTAGATGGAGGTCAGAGGTCATATTCATGGATTCTCATTCCTCTGATTGAATCTAAAAATCATCTTTCTGTTCCACACAAACACAAACGTATGTCATGAGACTAAAGTAGAATATTTTCACGTTGATAGATTAAATTTTTTATGACTTCCAACAGTCAATACATTCATTTCATACAACGTGTAAGAGTACTTATATTTATATTGGCATGAATCATTGATTTAATTCAAGAACATTTTCTTTCCAAAAGCCATAATTACTTTGAGCTCACACATGCACTGACTTACCCCCCAACCCCCGGACTTTCTTCTACCCTCCTACTTTGCAATATTAATATTTCATATTTAATACTTTTGATCATATTGAAATTCTGTGCAATAGCATTACTTCACACTGTATACATAACCATATCTATCTTTATATATATATATATATATATATATATATATATATATATATATATATATATACTGTGCAATAGCATTACTTCACACTGTATATCACCATATCTATCTTTATTTATTTATATATATATATATATATATATATATATATATATATATATATATATATATATATATATATATATATATATATATATATATAAGATAGATTGCTATTGCACAGTATATATATACTGTGCAATAGCATTACTTCACACTGTATATATAACCATATATATATTTGGGCCTTTATTGACAGGACAGATGAAGACATGAAAGGGGAGAGAGAGGGGGGGAATGACATGCAGCAAAGGGCCGCAGGTCGGAGTCGAACCCACGGCCACTGCGTCGAGGCGTGAACCATATGGGCGCACGCTTTACCAACTGAGCTATCCGGGCGTCATCTTTATTGTTTTTTATATTTGTGTATAGTGTCTCAGAACTGTGCACCTTACCCCTATTTCATTCCATTGTCGACACTAGAAAGGAGTTGCTTTTAATCTCGTTGTACATGTGTATAATGACAGTACATGGCATTCTATTCTAATCTATTCTAATCTAATCTATTATATTCTATTCTAATCTAATCTATTCTAATCTAATCTATTATATTCTAATCTAATCCAATCTATTCTAATCCAATCTAATCTATTCTATTCTATTCTAATCTATTATATTCTATTGTAATCTATTATATTCTATTGTAATCTATTATATTCTCTTCTAATCTATTATATTCTCTTCTAATCTATTCTATTCTATTCTAATCTATTATATTCTATTCTAATCTATTATATTCTCTTCTAATCTATTATATTCTCTTCTAATCTATTATATTCTATTCTAATCTATTATATTCTATTCTAATCTATTATATTCTATTCTAATCTATTATATTCTCTTCTAATCTATTATATTCTCTTCTAATCTATTATATTCTCTTCTAATCTATTATATTCTATTCTAATCTATTATATTCTCTTCTAATCTATTATATTCTCTTCTAATCTATTATATTCTATTCTAATCTATTATATTCTATTCTAATCTATTATATTCTCTTCTAATCTATTATATTCTATTCTAATCTATTATATTCTCTTCTAATCTATTATATTCTCTTCTAATCTATTATATTCTCTTCTAATCTATTATATTCTATTCTAATCTATTATATTCTATTCTAATCTATTATATTCTCTTCTAATCTATTATATTCTATTCTATTCTGAAAACAGACTTTGTGTCTGGAGGTCGTTGGCGATCACTTCCACCTGCTGGTTTTGGTTTTAAAGGAAAAAAAGTTTTTCTAAATTCAGGAAATGAGACCGGAGACGGAGACAGAGACAGAGACCGGAGACAGAGACAGAGACCGGAGACAGAGACGGAGACGGAGACGGAGACAGAGACAGAGAGACGGAGACAGAGACGGAGACAGAGACGGAGACAGAGACAGAGAGACGGAGACAGAGACAGAGACCGGAGACAGAGACAGAGACCGGAGACAGAGACGGAGACAGAGACAGAGAGACGGAGACAGAGACGGAGACAGAGACGGAGACAGAGACAGAGAGACGGAGACAGAGACAGAGACCGGAGACAGAGACAGAGACCGGAGACAGAGACGGAGACAGAGACAGAGACCGGAGACAGAGACGGAGTCAGAGACGGGGACAGAGACGGAGACAGAGACGGAGACAGAGACAGAGACGGAGACAGAGACAGAGACAGAGACGGAGACAGAGACAGAGACAGAGACGGAGAGACGGGGACGGAGAGACGGGGACAGAGACGGAGACGGAGACGGATCTGCAGGGAACCCAAACGCAACCCCCCCCCCCCCCCCCCCCAGTTGTTGTCTTTTTCGACCTTTTTTCGGCACTTTCTTCATTGTTTTCGTTGCTCTTTTTCATTGTTTGTCACACTTCCGCTTTCTTCCGACAGTTTTGACCTTTTTTCTTGCTAACTGTGATTTGTCTTTTCTCATCTGGACCGCCGGCGCCCCGAGCACGAACTCCTCGTAGGATGAGAGAAGGCCAACCTCTCTGTCTCCGCCATCGCTGCAACTTTGAGTCTGAAAAGGTTTTTAAATTCTGAAGTAAATGAACTGGGTCTGGTTTGTTTTGTCCCGGTCAAAAAAAGACCTTATTTATATTCTTATATTATATCTTATATCTTATATCTTAAACATTTCTTTCTGTAAATCCACAGAAGCGTCACTTCTCTCTGCTGGTTTTGGGTTCAAAAATGTTTTTCTAAAATCAGGAAATCAGACCGGAAACGGAGCGGGTCCTGCAGGTGTTACCCCCCCCCCCCCCCCCCCCCAACTCCCCCCCCCCCCCCCCCCCCCCAGCACTGAGGCTGCAGAGAGCGTGCACGGTCCAAACTGCGCTGTGAGCAAACTACCACCAACAAACAGCAGCGTGTTTGGTTCACAGTCACAGAGAAGCTGACAAACAAACAGCGAGTTACACTGGCCTGTCAAAATAAAAGCACGACGGGAAACAACAACAATATCCCGCCAAAATACGTTCATTTTATACGTACGCCAAACGCGCGGTTTTTTTTACGCAAGAGAAACGCACAAAACGGACGTAATATAAAGCGAAGGGGTTAGGTCCACCCTGAGTCCTATGATTACTATGATTTAGATATTATATTCATTAGTTCTACAGTTTCTTGAACTTAACAGTTAAACAAAATCCCTCCCTTTGTTGTTGCTTTTTCTCTCCGAGGATCTTTGAACTAACCTGATGAAATGTGACTGAAAGCTCCGGAATGGACCTTTTATTTTTTTTAAATAATTTGCCCTATCATTGTTATTTTATTATTTTTATTTGTCATTGTTATTAGCTGGGAGGAGGCCTCGGGGAAGACCCAGGACTAGGTGGAGGCACGTCCAGCTGGGAGGAGGTCTCGGGGAAGACCCAGGACTAGGTGGAGGGACGTCCAGCTGGGAGGAGGTCTCGGGGAAGACCCAGGACTAGGTGGAGGGATTATATCTCCAACCTGGCCTGGGAACGCCTCGGGATCCCCCAGTCGGAGCTGGTTAATGTGGCCCCTCTGTTTTAATTTAAAAACAGTCAGACTAAAGCTCATATCTCTGTTCATACATGTCAGCTACATGCGTCATTAATAATTAAATACATGGGAATGAATCAAACTTTTCAACATGTCTTTGTGTTGTCATGAGTCTCCACTTGTCTGTATTTAAATCTTGTTAGATGTCCAGCCTGTATATGTCTCTACATATGAATGCTCACGTGCATATTATGCTGTGTACATACTGTATGTTTCTGTCTGAGCTTCTGAAGTGCTCGCCTGCACGTGGAGACAACCCCAAACAAGCCACAATAATAACCGTGAAGGAACCAATACTTAAAACCCTTCAAACTAACTAAGAATGGAGATCATCCGGATCAGATTAGAATTCATTTCCTCATGTTCTCCTGCAGCAGCTGTTTTCACCGAGCCTCTAAAACGAGCTTTAAAACCTCCCAAACTCCAATAAAAAAGCTCTTATTTTGATCCAAATTGTTAGATTTTGTGGCACCTGTCTTATGTCTACCCCTTGTTATTATCACATGTATGTATTATTAATGAGCAGAAGCTGACAGAGTCGCTGTTGAGAGAAAAAATAAACTCCCATGTTTGGAGCTCTGTGGATCAGTGACGCTTCGGGGCTTCTGTGCGTAAAATTCGACTCCGTGTGTCCGAGCTCCAGTCGCTGGTCCGGGGGGGAGAGGCTCCGTGTGTCCGAGCTCCAGTCGCTGGTCCGGGGGGGAGAGGCTCCGTGTGTCCGAGCTCCAGCCGCTGGTCCGGGGGGGAGAGGCTCCGTGTGTCCGAGCTCCAGCCGCTGGTCCGGGGGGGAGAGGCTCCGTGTGTCCGAGCTCCAGCCGCTGGTCCGGGGGGGAGAGGCTCCGTGTGTCCGAGCTCCAGCCGCTGCTCCGGGGGGGAGAGGCTCCGTGTGTCCGAGCTCCAGCCGCTGCTCCGGGGGTGGTGGTGGTGGGGGGGGGGGGGGGGGGGGTTCCGTGTGTCCGAGCTCCAGTCGCTCCAGGTTTTTTTTATTTATCTGCTCGTTGAAAAGTCTTTTCATTTAAAGACGCATCTATGTGGAAGGAAGTCGAGATTTCTCTCCCTGATTAACTGAGGGATTTGTCCGTCACATTCTCGCATCTTTGCGTTTTTCTGTCTTTTTGTTGGCAGATTTGAAGGTGATTTTTAAAGACCTGAGTGAACTCTGTGTGTTGCTCCAGAGCCTAGACGACCTCAGGTGTATGCTTCTATCTGCTTTCTGTCTGGAGGAATAGTTCCTGACTAGATTCCTCTCCCTGATTAATTGAGGGATTTTTCTGTCACATTCTCGCCACTTTGCATGGAAATCATTTGCGTTGTTCCTGTCTTTGTTGGCAGGTTTGAAGGTGATTTCAAACAGGAGTTTTCAGACTCTTTAGTTTCCAAACGCGGCCCACCTTTCTGCCTGCATCAGCTCGTTTTAAAGTCTCATCAAGCATGCAGTCCGAGGCGTCTTCACTCTGCTAGAGGAACACGGTAGTTCCTGTCGACATTTCTCTCCCTGATTAATTGAGGGATTGTTTCTGTCACATTCTCGCCTTTTGTTGGATGGAAACACGTTGCGTTTTCTTTGAATGAACTCTGTTTAAGGTTTCAGACTCTTTAGTTTGATGCTTCAGAGCCAAACTGTCCCCAGGTTAGAGCAGCCAGGCTCACAGGAAGAACAAGGCTCTAGCACTGGGACTCTCACACTTATTCTATAATTTACCCCCTTTGAAATATTGTTTTTATCCCCTGACAGAAAAAAAACTAGCTACAGTACATATATATATATATATATATATATATATATATATATATATATATATATATATATATATATATATATATATAATAACGCTATTGTAACTGAAAACAATTTCAATTCTACACTTCCAATGTTTCCAATCACTACATTTATTTAATAGTATAGTGCATAGGCGTCATTTACAGGGGGGTGGGGGGGATTACAACCCCCCCAATAATCAAAACTGGCCAGTACACCCCCACCCCAAGAACCTATTATAATTTCCTTTATATAAATAAAGACATTTGCAGCATAAATGGTTGCAGAAAGAGTCCCCAGAATGCAGGAAATGAAGTGTTTGATACGTTCAAAATTTCAATTTTGCTCACAACCTCGACCCCCCCACCCCCCACCGCCACCCTCACCCCCCAATATTGAACCCAAAGTAACGCCCTTGGCAGGGGCGTCGGACTGGTGGGAAAAAGGGGACTGAGTACCCAGAAAGGGCCCAAAAAGATGCTAGAATGAATAGCTGTGGATGAGGAGAGGGGCCCATGGAAAGTGTCTTTCTACAGGGCCCAGGATGTTGTGCTATGCCCCCCTAGCCCCTGGTGATAGTGTAATGAGTGTTTTAGGAATTATGCATGAATTATGTTTTTTTTAAATTAGCATCTGCAGTACTCCAGATTACTCGTAGGGGTACGCGTACCCCCGTCAGAGTAACGCTGCAGGCTAGTAACAGAGGTTTGAGTATGTTTCTGTTTCTGTTGATTACGTCCATCAAGCTGCTGAACTCAGCACTAAATCTTAGCACAACTGAGCAAAAAGTGCACCAAATACACCAGCACTTTGCACTTGAATTATTCCAGCTCCTGTTTAAGATGTGGCGTTGTCTGCCCGGTCGTACGTGTCCTCCTTCTCTTCGCTGAGCTTATGTGTCTGTTTTTATGTTGATTGTAGAATCTCTGTTCCATGTTTGTGTTGAGAAGCAACAGATTGAAGCACTTTGTCCCAGACCAGTAACTCCCCCTCGGGGACCGTAAAGTGTTTCCTGTTCTACTCTAGCAGGGCCGTAGCAAAGATTGTCCAAAATCCTGCGGTCTTTAAACCAGCCCCCAGCTCCAGTTAGACCCCAGTAATGAACTGAAATCATTCATGTATCATTTTACACATATTAAACATTAAAGATCATTTACTTCCACTGCACAGGGGGAAAAGGGACAGTTGTCATTCTGAAAGGAGTCCCAACTTCATCATATTCTAAACATATTTATCGTGTTTATTATAACCTGGAATCAGCCGACAGATAACGATAACTCTTAGTTTTGAATCCTGTGGATGTAATTTCATTTCTAAAGCGGTGTTCGTTAAAATCATTAAAAGACAAAACGTATGAAAAGATAAAACTATAATCAGAACAAAGCATAAATGAAAGGAGATGCATGTTGGGTAATGGTGTTAGGAGATAGTTCCTAAAAGTAGTTTGGGGCTTTTTTGTACAGGGGCGTAGCACAAAATTCTGGCGGTGTAGAAAGGCATTTTCTCTGGACCCCTCCCCACATCCACAGCTCTTCATTCTAGCATCTTTTGGGGTCCTCCTCACATGAGGGCCCTTGGTACTCAGTCCCCTTCCCCCCCCGCAGTCCGACGCTCCTATTTATGTACATTCTCTGACGAAAATGTTAGATATGTAGTTGATCAAAAATACTGCTAGTAGCTAGCAGGAGAGCTAACAGTCGAGGACGAAGAACCCATGGCTGACAGATGTAGAAGAAATGTTTTTAACGGAAGCCTAACCCGAACCCAAAGAAGGAAAAGTGGACAGAAAACAGGGAACAAATGGATTCTTCACAACGTAGAATCTGGAACAAAGTCCCTAGAATCATTTCTCTCAGAGGCTGTAGACATGTGAAGACACTTCCCGGGTCTCTGAATGTATTTCCTTCTTTCTTTCTTTCTTTCTTTCTTTCTTTCTTTCTTTCTTTCTTTCTTTGTCACATTTCCATAAAGATTTAAGGAATACAAAAAATAACAAAGAATTAAGAACAATAAAAAAAAATACAGTTTAAGCTTCGACACAAAACAATCTACAGAAACCCCAAAAAACCAAACAAGTGGGACCATAACCACACACACACACACACGCACACACACACACACACACGCACACACACACACGCACACACACACACACACACACACACACGCACACACACGCAGACGCACTATCATTTTCTAAACTGAATTTTGAATATTGAACATAATCTCCAGGTTAATAAGAACTAAATCTGCCCAGAATAAATCCCAGAATGACTTCAGTGTGAATCTGTGGACAGCAGGACAGTTGAGTTTGGTCGGAACAATGAAAAGAGAAGAACTGGAGAGCTTCTCGGGTCTCTTCTCTGTGAAAATAAGACGCAACCAACCCGGAGAGCACCGCGGGAGAAATCCACGGCTCTCGATGAAATGTCTTAAATACATGTGGCACATTGTGACAGAAGCCCGGACGCAGAGACGTGTTGAAGTGATGATTATGTTTGGATTCTTGAAAGACATTTTACATTTTTTCTAAAGACGAAGGGATAGTTGTTTTATTGTTTAAATGAATGACTAAATCGCCAAAACAATCAGGCTTAATATATACCCCATATATATATATACCCTTTTGGAAATATAACCGTAATCATCCTTTAAAAGGTGATAAATAATAGCCTATTTTCATGTTTTTACAAATATCACAAAAAGGTTGGAGCGCATTTCGGTGTTTAGATTTTCTCCTGCGGCGGCCTCCAGCTCAATTCACTTTCTTTAAGCCGTGCAAAATGAATAAAAGACATGATTATACATGGGTTAATCATGCCAGAATTAGCCCGGATTATTAGAAAAAGGGCAGTGGTTTTTTTCGTGTGGCCTCGGTGTTAAAAAGTATTTTTTTAAATACAAAGAAACCAGAAAGAAAAGAAAATATAACACAAGACGCAAAAAAGACTCTCTCCTCTCTGAGTGACTTTCTGTCTCCACTTTCACTTTGGGTTCTTGTTCAGTTCTCCTGCAACGCGAAGCCGCCGCGAGGAAAACAGCGCGCCGACACGGACACCGTGTTTACGCGCACTTTACGCGCATTTTACGCACGGAGAATCGGCTTTTGGAGATAGGCTACAGCCCGTAGCCTTTTTCTGTGTGCTGTATGACACACAAATCACCTCCGCGTGTCCTGACCGTGTCCGCGTGCCCTCCGGATCCCCTCTCTCTGTTTATTTTGCCTCCGAGTCTGCATGTAAACAGGTTTTCAGACGCCGAAGGGGAAAATATTTGAATCGGAGGAGTGTAAATATGAGGAGCGGCGGGGATTTGGGTGTACGCATGCACCGTGTGTGTTTTCCAGCGACAGGTTTAGTGTAGGGGGGGGGGGGGGGGGGGGGGGCAGACGAGTGTTGATAGGGGTGAGTGTGTTTTTCACACTGCAAAAAGTGTCCGTGTTTGGTGAGTCATTTGCGGCGTCTAACACGCTCTAAAAGTCTCATTTTTGCCCAAGAAATGTAATAAAAAAAACACATTATTAAGTCCGAAAAATATGTATTTAAATATAGTTTAATGTATTTGATCAAATCAAGTGTTTGTGTTTTAAATAAAGAGACTAAAAGGTGAACTGTGAACACACGTCTCAACATGGAGATACAAAAGAAAATCAACCAAACAACCAACAATAAAAAACCAAATCCAATCTGTCAGATTTTGCGGTTTATTTTTCATCAACATTATGATGTTTTTTTACACTCAATAAGACACACGAAAGACTCTTTTTGCAGCGTGCAGGGCATTGGTGGATGTGTGTGTTTCCCTGTGTGTCATGATTGGCTGAACGCGCAGAGTACGCCTTAATATTTAGTACTAATGTCCCCCTGGTTGGCTGAGGACTGAAAAGGTCCAACCAATGTTTTTTTTACTTGCTTTAGTGGCTGTGGCTCCCTAATTAATTGCAGCTATCTGTCTCCTATCGATGTGTGTGTGTACATGTGTGTTGTGTGTGTGTGTGTTTCCTCTTTTCTCCCCAAACCGAACATGAAATAGTTTGTTGGGCTATAGTTTCTTTCTTCCTATCGTCCCCCCTTCCTTCCTTCCTTCCCGTCCGGGCTCGCAGGCAGAGACAGGACAGATTGAAACCCAGCTGTGTGCGTTGCCATTTTCCCCCCTCTCTGCTCGGTGATGTTGGATATGGGAGAGCGCAAAGAGGTGAAAATGATTCCTAAATCGTCGTTCAGTATAAACAGTTTGGTGCCCGAGGCCGTGCAAAGCGACAACAACAACAGCAACAGCAGCAGCCACCAGAACCACCACCACCACCACCAGAACCACCACATCCAGAGCCACATCCAGAACCACCGGGCCGGCGGCGCCGAGGAAGCCGAGCGCAAAGCTCCTCTCCCGGCCGCGCAGCAGCCGCAGAGTGACGCCAAAGCGGATCCTAAAAGTGAGTCCGCGAGCCTGCAGGAGAGCTGCGCGGACGAGAAGGACAAACAGGAGGAGAAGAAGGACGGGAAAGACGGTGACGGAGGAAAGGACGGAGAGAAGAAGAGCGGCAAGTACGAAAAACCACCTTTTAGCTACAACGCACTGATCATGATGGCCATCCGGCAGAGCCCGGAGAAACGGCTCACACTCAACGGCATCTACGAGTTCATCATGAAAAACTTCCCGTACTACCGGGAGAACAAGCAGGGCTGGCAGAACTCCATCCGGCACAACCTCAGCTTGAATAAATGCTTCGTGAAGGTACCGCGGCACTACGACGACCCGGGCAAAGGGAACTACTGGATGCTGGACCCGAGCAGCGACGACGTCTTCATCGGCGGCACCACCGGGAAGCTGCGGCGGCGCTCCACCACGTCCCGGGCCAAGCTGGCCTTCAAGCGAGGAGCACGCCTCACCTCCGGGCTCACCTTCATGGACCGCGCCGGCTCCCTGTACTGGCCCATGTCACCCTTCCTGTCGCTACATCACCCGCGCGCCAGTAGCGCCCTGGGCTACAACGGGACCTCCTCCGGCTACCCGGCGCACCCCATGTCCTACAGCACCATGCTGACGCAGAACATGGGCAGCAACCACTCGTCGTTCCCGGGCTCCAACGGGCTGAGCATGGACCGGCTTGTCGGCGGGGATCTGCCCTACGCCACGCACCACCTGACGGCGGCGGCCCTGGCGGCCTCCGCGGTGCCCTGCGGCCTGTCCGTGCCGTGCTCCGGGGCCACTTACTCCCTGAACCCGTGCTCTGTGAACCTGCTGGCTGGGCAGACCAGTTACTTTTTCCCTCACGTCCCGCACCCCTCCATGAGCACGCAGTCCGGCGGTGGATCCTTGCAGGCCGCCCGGGCTTCGGCCTCCAATTCCCCGCAGGCTCCGTCCTCCTCCTCGCTGCCCTGTGACTCTCTGAGGCCGGCTCTGTCTGGCTCTCTGCCGGCCTTCTCCACGGGACTTTCCGGGGGTTTGTCTGACTATTTTACGCATCAAAACCAGGGCTCGACCTCCAACCCGCTTATACACTAACCTCACCCTCACCTCTTCATTCATCCCTCCATCCAACCATTCCATCCATCCAGCCATCCTCCCCTTTATCCCCCTCCCCCCCTCTGAAGGAAATCTTAAAATGACTGGAACTGTAAGTTGAACATTTTCCACTTGAACATTTAGCCTACATTGTAAAAAAGCAAACAAAAACAAAATTATTATACCCACTATAGAAAAAAAAGAGGAGAGACTTTTAAAAAAAACTGCAAAACAAAACAGAAAAAGCAGCAGAGAAACTTGACAGAAAGCAGCCAGCTGAAGTTTCCAGGTATTTTTTAATATTATTATTATCTCTTCTTCTTCTTATTCCTCTTCTCCTGCAGTTTGATTTCTGTGTACATAATGTCTGTGACTATAAGTGTCCGGGTTTGTCTCTGTATAGTGCTGTCAGTCAGTCAGCGATGTGCAATGTGACCTGAGCTACAAAAACGAGAGAATGATGATGATGAAGATGATGATAGGCTGATTTCTTTTCTGTTGTTGTTGTTATTGGAGGAGGCATTGCTTTTTTTTTAATAGAATGTGTATTTAAAATAGTTTGTCTAATTTTGAGATTTAAAAAAAAAAAAAGGTTGAAATAATAATAATAATAATATGTCTAATAGCCGGTTTGTTGCCCGCATGTTTGCAGTATTATCAGGTATCATGCGGGTTAGAAGAGAAGCGCTGGAGAATGATTTTATTTTACAAAATTTAAACACTAATTTTTATTTTTATTTTCTATACAGTGAAATGTGATTATTTTTTTTTTCCTTCTTTACAAAGCGACCCCCGCCGTTACAGTCCCCGAGGCTCTTACTCCATTCTTTCATTTCCCAGTTTAAAAACTGTACTTTTTATAGACCAAAGAATCGGGTTTTTAGGAATATTTAGAGTATTATTCAAGCTGACAGAGGCCTAATGTAGTAGGAATTAAAAGAGTGAATGTATGAGTGAGTGAATGAATGAGGGGGGGAGGGGGGGGGGGGGGGGATTTATGCCTCCATCACTGCAGAAAATGTCCATTTAAACGAGATTTTTATCGCGGTTTTTTTGAGAACATTTTTGTATTCTTAAATTAGCGGAAATTTGAATGGAGTTTGGTTGCGCCGAGTGTATTGTTGCTGCTTCTGGAGGCGTTTGGCCTTAACCCGCCTCGCTTTTAGATTACACGTTAAAGTGCGTTGGAATCAGCTTGAATTCAGCTTCTAACCGAACTGGAAATTTCACATTTTCATGCAGAATTTTGAGCGTAAATGTCTCGTTATTTTTGGATGGATATTTTCGGCGGTGGCAGCCTGTGATGTGCTTTCTTTTGACTGTAAACGTGACGGCCGCTAATAACGGAACCTTCACGCCTCTTTTTCTTCATTTTTTTTTTTGTATAATTAGTAAAAGAGAGAGGAAAAAAATGTCTATTTGTAATTTGAATTTGGGGGGTTTCCTTCTTTTCTAAAAAGGAAGAACAATGTAAAAAAAAACCGCCAGAAGAAAAAGAAAATGCCTCATTATCTAATACTACTTTGGAATGATTGTCCTTTAATTGTCGTCTCTAAAAACAATTTTTCATGGTTGTGATACTATTGTGGTCTTATTCCCGTGTTTGTCGCTTACAGAAGTTAAAAAAAGAGAAAAAAAAATGTTTTAATCATAAAAAAAAATAAAAAATAAAAGAATAGGTTACATTCATAACTAACGCAAATCCTTTTGTCTTCTTTCACTCCCTGCCGTCCGTGTCTCACTGCTTCTATCACCAGGAATGTAAAAACTCAGCAAAAATAACATTCAGTTCATATAGAAAATAACTTTTTAAATCCTATATTTTATTTTAGATTTTAAATGATAGAAAACAAATTGAAGCGTAAATGTTGGGTCTTGTTTCAGCGGTTCTTCCTCTTCACAAATGGAATTAAATGTTTTTTTTAAATTGTTTGAATGGAGAGAAGACATCAGTCAACATTCACTACGGATGGGTTCAGTTCTACCAAGAGAACATTTCCCTGAAACCTTCCCTCTTTCTCTTCTCTTTCTGGGGTCTTTTGTTGCCGTGCGTAAAGCTTTTACGCGTAAAGATTTTACGCGCGTCTGGGTGGAAAAAGTGTGTCAGATGATGCGTTCAGAGGTCGCGCTCGGGCTGCTGAAGCCTGACTGAGTGACTCTGTGAAATGTGAGGCGCTGCTGCGGCCCGCGGGGCTCCGCGAGGCTTCGCTGCGTGGCTTTTTTTTTTTTTTTTGGGCAGAAATCTCATCCCAGGCGCTGTTTTAACACCAGATGAGTCCATGTAGGCGAAATGCTGCTGTGTGGGTTAAATATGTTGGAGCACTTTCTCCGTTTAGCGTCTCAAACATCACACGGAGTTCAAACATCTCAATTTGAATCTAGAAACCTGCAGATTGGTCGAGATTTTCTTGCAGAAAATGATTTGGAATCTGAATCTGTTTATCCGTGTTTTATTATATTTAGTCTCAGCTCTGGCTTGTTGTGTGCGCGTGTGTGTGCGCGCGTGTGTGTGCGCGCGCGCGTGTGTGTGTGTGTCTCATTATTTAAAGATTACAGATCGACCCGAAACTCTGTTGCAAACAGATATTTCGTAATTTTTTTTTAGCAGAAAACTAATTTGTAGTTGGATTTCTGTTTTGTTTCTTCGTTATGTGTGTGTGTGTGTGTGTGTGTGTGTGTGTGTGTGCGACTCGCGCGCGCGCGCGTGTGTGTGTGTGTGTGTGTGTTGTTGTATGTTTGGTTCATTATTTACAGATCAAAACTAAAACTCTGTTGCAAACAATTTAATCTTTATATTTGCAGATTTTTCGTATATTTTTGTGTGCAGAAAAAAATTTTTTGTCATGTTTTTGTGTCAGCTCGGCTTGTGGTGTGTGTGTGTGTGTGTGTGTGTGTGTGTGTGTGTGTGTGTGTGTGTGTGTGTGTGTGTGTGTGTGTGTGTGTGTGTGTGTGTGTGTGTGTGTGTGTGTTCTATGTTTGGTTCATTATTTACACATCAAAACGGGAACGCTGTAGCGTGATTTCTTTGCAGACCGGATTATAGCGTCCGTGTCTGTCTGTTTCAGTTTCAGCTCCGGCTTGTTGTGTGCGCGTGGTTGAATGTTCGGCGCATTATTTCAAGATAAAAACCCAAACTCTGCTGCAAACAGTTCAGATGCATTATTCAAATTTGCAGATTTTTTTGCAGAAAAGTCAGATATTTGGTCTGAATATTTTGGTATTTGTGTGTTCAGCTCCGAGTGTGTGTGTGTGTGTATGTGTTGTATGATCACACCAAAACTCTGCTACAAAGGGTTCAAATGAATTCTTTGAAGCTGCAGATTTTCCGCCTTTTTCTCTCAAACTAAAGTGAGATTTTGTCATTTTCATCTTTCTGTGTCTTCATGTCTTCTCAAGAGGCTCCGTGTGTGAATGTGTGTGATGCAGCTGGTCTAGTTCCCCTCTCTGGGCTTTAAATGTGCAGCTCAGACTTCACATCTGAGGCAGAATATCGGATATATTTCTTTACTTAAAATTGCAGATTCTGTGTCTTTTCTTCGGTAAAAGTCGGATTGAACGGCAGAATGTGCGCCTTGCTGTTGCTGTGTCTCCGAGGGTGTCCCTCTGCTGTGTCTCCGAGGTTGTCCCTCTGCTGTGTCCGAGGTGTCCCTCTGCTGTGTCTCCGAGGTGTCCCTCTGCTGTGTCTCCGAGGTGTCCCTCTGCTGTGTCTCCGAGGTGTCCCTCTGCTGTGTCCGAGGTGTCCCTCTGCTGTGTCTCCGAGGTGTCCCTCTGCTGTGTCCGAGGTGTCCCTCTGCTGTGTCCGAGGTGTCCCTCTGCTGTGTCTCCGAGGTGTCCCTCTGCTGTGTCCGAGGTGTCCCTCTGCTGTGTCTCCGAGGTGTCCCTCTGCTGTGTCCGAGGTGTCCCTCTGCTGTGTCTCCGAGGTGTCCCTCTGCTGTGGCCCAGTGGTCTCAGATCGGCTGCAGCAGCTGCTTCTATCTCACAGATGTAGACTACTATTCTCCAAAACCTCGTCCACATTTCCCCATTTCCCGTATCTGTGCCGAGAGCGAACGAGACTTTATTCCCAGCCCAACGTGCACATTCTTCACCTTTTTCTGAAACCTAAACTCCCATGTGGAAGGCTCAGTTTGACATTTAATCTCCTGTTCTTTCTCGCGTCTCTGTTTGCTTTGATTTGACCAAACACGCAGTAATATTTTCTTCTCCATGTGCACATGTCTCCAGAATTGAAGCTGCTATTGAGCGCCGTCATGTTTCCGTGCAGACAGACTTTACGTCCAGTCACACCTGCGGATTTTTCACCTTTTCTGAAACTAAAGTCAGAGTTTGAAGGCTCAGTTTGTCCTTTAATCTCCTCCGGTGAATATTTTCTGCTTTTGGTTTATTTTACACTTCAAACTAAAGAGTGTGTGTGGACCGGCTGACATGTTTCCTTCCAAACGTGCCGATATCTCAGGATAATATTTGCCTTCAGGGCCGGTCTTTGTTTCCTCCCAGCCGTCATGTTGCATTGTATAAATCAGACTTTTATCTCTAATCTCGGTTCCGCATGTGATTGTTATTTTTTGCTGCGGCTCATTACACTTGGACTCATTTAGTTTTTCAGAATCAGATTTCTGGCCAAGTATACTTCCATACACAAGGAATTAGACTTCAGTAGGTGTTAACTCTCTCTATACATTCAACAAATAGACATGTAGTAGTAAACATAGTAGACAAATAGTAATATAGGCACATATACTGTACAATAGAGACAACAATATACATATAGGCACATATCAACATGATATACACAAATACAAATATACAAATAAGACATAATATCAAGACAAGTACACATGGAGTAACATGTGTACTTGACAAGAAGTAATAATGCAAAGTAGTGTGCAGGATGCGTATGGAATGGGTTTTGCAGATAAGATCACAACAGTTGGACAGATTTGGGTTTCTTTCCGTCGCTGTCTGCGCTCCGCCGCGTGTTGTCCTTCCTGCAGGTCGTCACGTTGGAAAGGGTCTAAATGAGACTTCCGGTGTGCTCGTGCGTGTGTTTCAGAGCTGCTCATTTGTGTTGGGATGATTTAGTTGAATCTTTGACAGATTCTAACCTGCCCGGTCCTCCTCTCCGCTCAGAGGAAGAGCTGCCAGGACCTTCAGATGTCCTCATTCTTTAGGGTATTAGGCTATAGCCTATGTCCTTTTGTAGTTTTAGATGTCCTTATTTTTTATAGTAGGGCTATTATATTTAATTTTCGTAATTTTATATAGGCTAGGCCTATCCATCTTTTTGTAGTTTTAGATGTCCTTATTTTTTATAGTAGGGCTATTATATTTAATTTTCGTAGTTTTATATAGGCCTAGGCTAGGCCTATCCATCTTTTTGTAGTTTTAGATGTCCATCTTTTTGTAGTTTTAGATGTCCATCTTGTTGTAGTTTTAGATGTCCATCTTTTTGTAGTTTTAGATGTCCTTTTTGTAGTTTTATATAGCCTATCCATCTTTTTGTAGTTTTAGATGTCCTTTTTGTAGTTTTATATATGCATCTTTTTGTAGTTTTATAGGCCTATTTCATTTTCGTAGTTTTATATGTCCATCTTTTTGTAGTTTTATATTTCCTTTTCGTAGGCTAGTTTTAGGCCTATATGTCCATCTTTTGTAGTTTTATTTGTCCATCTTTTTGTAGTTTTATGTCTTTTTTGTAGTTTTATATGTCCATCTTTTGTAGTTTTATTTGTCCATCTTTTTGTAGTTTTATATGTCCTTTTTGTAGTTTTATATGTCCATCTTTTTGTAGTTTTATAGGGCTATGTCCTTTTTGTAGTTTTATATGTCCATCTTTTTGTAGTTTTATATGTCCATTTTGTAGTTTTATATGTCCATTTTGTAGTTTTATATGTCCTTTTTGTAGTTTTAGATGTCCATGTTTTTGTAGTTTTATATGTCCATGTTTTTGTAGTTTTATATGCCATTTTTGTAGTTTTAGATGTCCATGTTTTTGTAGTTTTATATGTCCATGTTTTTGTAGTTTTATATGTCCTTTTTGTAGTTTTATATGTCCATGTTTTTGTAGTTTTAGATGTCCATGTTTTTGTAGTTCCATTAGTCCTTGTTGTAGTTCTATCAGTCTGTGTAATAGCTGAATATGTCCTGTATGTGTGTGTGGAGTTGCAGTGTGTCTGCTGGAAGTCTCCTCCGTCTTTCTGTCTCCGACCTCCTCGTGGGATTAAATCCTAAATATGAACTCAGATATTTGCCGTTTAAATGACGCTTCACAGGTTTGCATTCAGGGCTGCAGCTAACCATTACTTTCTCTTCCCTCTTCCTGTCCGTCCTTATTTATTCTTCCTACCTTCCTTCCAGTATTCCTTCCTTCCCTTTTCTTTCCATCCTTGCCTTCTTTCTTACAGCCTTCTTTCCTTCCCTCCTTACATCCTTACTTAAAAACAAGAGCTGCAAAGATGAATCCATTAGTTGACAACTATTAAATCATTTTTTTTGTAGTTTTATACGTCCATCTTTTTGTAGTTTTTGATGTCCTTTTTGTAGTTTTATATGTCCATCTTTTTGTAGTTTTTAATGTCCTTTTTGTAGTTTTATATGTCAATCCTTTTGTAGTTTTTAATGTCCTTTTTGTAGTTTTATATGTCCATCCTTTTGTAGTTTTTTTTAATGTTATTTTTGTAGTTTTATACGTCCATCTTTTTGTAGTTTTTAATGTTATTTTTGTAGTTTTATACGTCCATCTTTTTGTAGTTTTTATGTCCTTTTTGTAGTTTCATATGTCCATCCTTTTGTAGTTTTTTTATGTTATTTTTGTAGTTTTATACGTCCATCTTTTTGTAGTTTTATACGTCCATCTTTTTGTAGTTTTATGTCCATCCTTTTGTAGTTTTTTTAATGTTATTTTTGTAGTTTTATATGTCCATCCTTTTGTAGTTTTTTAATGTTATTTTTGTAGTTTTATATGTCCATCCTTTTGTAGTTTTTTAATGTTATTTTTGTAGTTTTATATGTCCATCCTTTTGTAGTTTTTTAATGTTATTTTTGTAGTTTTATACGTCCATCTTTTTGTAGTTTTAGATAAGCCAATGTTGAAACCAAACCGACGCCGTTGTGTTCAAAATTAATTACATTTACAATATTTGAGGGGAAATGTGAAACTCTGCGTTTAGATATTTCTTCGGGATAGAACGAGCGTGAGAAGATGAGACACGTTGGAGCGTGACGCCGTCTGCAGGTCAAAGGTCAAAGGTCAAACATGCACATCTTCTGTTTGTCTTTTTACGATTTCTCCAACAATTTCACATATTTCTGAATCATATTTTACCGGAAAACCCAAAACAAATCAGAGCTTTTCTTTGTGATCCATTTCTGTTTCTATTTTTATTTTAGGATCAATATCCTGCAGCTTTAAAGGAGCTGCAGGTCAAAGGTCAAAGCTGTCCACAGACAAATCAACACATTTATGGATGAAAAATAACACATTTACTTTTCTGATATCTTTTACGATTACACATATTTTTGAATTCATCATCTTTTACCAGAAAAGCTCTAAAACCTAAAACAAATCAGAGCTCTTCTTTGGCATCAAACATCCCGATCTGTTTCTGTTTTTATTTTATTTTAAGAACAATGTTCCGGATATTTAAAGAAGCCACAGACTGCTCTGTGAGTCTCTCTGCAAGTCTGTGAGTCTCTCTGCAAGTCTGTGAGAGTCTCTGCAAGTCTGTGAGTCTCTCTGCAAGTCTGTGAGTCTCTCTGCAAGTCTGTGAGAGTCTCTGCAAGTCTGTGAGTCTCTCTGCAAGTCTGTGATAGTCTCTGCAAGTCTGTGAGAGTCTCTGCAAGTCTGTGAGTCTCTCTGCAAGTCTGTGAGTCTCTCTGCAAGTCTGTGAGAGTCTCTGCAAGTCTGTGAGAGTCTCTGCAAGTCTGTGAGAGTCTCTGCAAGTCTGTGAGAGTCTCTGCAAGTCTGTGAGAGTCCCTACAAGTCTGTGAGAGGCTCTGCGAGTCTGTGAGAGTCTCTGCGAGTCTCTGTAACTCTCTGCAAGTCTGTGTGAGTCTCTGCAAGTCTCTGCGAGTCTGCGAGTCTCTGAGTCTCTGAGCTGCTCGCTTTTCTTTCTCTTTGTTTCATTTGAGGAAACTGTTGCTTGTTCACGTTCATGTTTGGCGCCAAAATGTTCCGAATTTTCCTGAGTCAGTCAGACAGATTTCTGAGGCTGTAGACAATGTTGATCTTCACATTCAAGAGGAAAATATCCAGAAAACACTGCAAAGCAAGGCTGCAACTACCAATTATTTTCATAGTGGATTCTTTTCTGGATGAATGGATGAGTTGTTGAGTCTCTAAAATGTGGATCAGAGTTCCCCGAAAAGCCCAACATGACGTCCTCAAATCTCTTGTTTTGTCCACAACTCAAAGATCTTCAGATTACTGTCCCAGAGGAGAGACTAGAAGATATTCAGATTACTGTCCCAGAGGAGAGAAGAGACTAGAAGATATTCAGATTACTGTCCCAGAGGAGAGACTAGAAGATCTTCAGATTACTGTCCCAGAGGAGAGAAGAGACTAGAAGATCTTCAGATTACTGTCCCAGAGGAGAGAAGAGACTAGAAGATATTCAGATTACTGTCCCAGAGGAGAGAAGAGACTAGAAGATATTCAGATTACTGTCCCAGAGGAGAGAAGAGACTAGAAGATATTCAGATTACTGTCACAGAGGAGAGAAGAGACTAGAAGATATTCAGATTACTGTCCCAGAGGAGAGAAGATACTAGAAGATATTCAGATTACTGTCCCAGAGGAGAGGAGAGACTAGAAGATATTCAGATTACTGTCCCAGAGGAGAGAAGAGACTAGAAGATATTCAGATTACTGTCCCAGAGGAGAGAAGAGACTAGAAGATATTCAGATTACTGTCCCAGAGGAGAGAAGAGACTAGAAGATATTCAGATTACTGTCCCAGAGGAGAGACTAGAAGATATTCAGATTACTGTCCCAGAGGAGAGACTAGAAGATATTCAGATTACTGTCCCAGAGGAGAGACTAGAAGATATTCAGATTACTGTCACAGAGGAGAGGAGAGACTAGAAGATATTCAGATTACTGTCACAGAGGAGAGGAGAGACTAGAAGATATTCAGATTACTGTCCCAGAGGAGAGAAGAGACTAGAAGATATTCACATTTATCAAGCTGACATCACACAAGTTTACCTGATTTATCTTAAAAAATGATTAATTTAATAGTTGTCAACTAATGGATTCATCTTTGCAGCTCTTGTTTTTAAGTAAGGATGTAAGGAGGGAAGGAAAGAAGGCTGTAAGAAAGAAGGCAAGGATGGAAAGAAAAGGGAAGGAAGGAATACTGGAAGGAAGGTAGGAAGAATAAATAAGGACGGACAGGAAGAGGGAAGAGAAAGTAATGGTTAGCTGCAGCCCTGAATGCAAACCTGTGAAGCGTCATTTAAACGGCAAATATCTGAGTTCATATTTAGGATTTAATCCCACGAGGAGGTCGGAGACAGAAAGACGGAGGAGACTTCCAGCAGACACACTGCAACTCCACACACACATACCGGACATATTCAGCTATTACACAGACTGATAGAACTACAACAAGGACTAATGGAACTACAAAAACATGGACATCTAAAACTACAAAAACATGGACATCTAAAACTACAAAAAGGACATCTAAAACTACAAAAAGGACATCTAAAACTACAAAAAGGACATCTAAAACTACAAAAAGGACATCTAAAACTACAAAAAGGACAGTTGGTTAGGAAGTTTTTCAGTCTTTTCATGAAAAATGACAAACTGATTAATCGATTATCAAAATAGTTGAAGATTAAGTTAATAGTTGACAAAGTTTTTGATGCTTCTTCCCGACGTTTTAATTTCAGCCCGATCTCAGAGGCGCTTCTCATGTCGCTTAAGTTGCCTCCTCCACGCTCCTCCACTCTCCTCCACTCTCCTCCACGCTCCTCCACTCTCCTCCACTCTCCTCCACGCTCCTCCACTCTCCTCCACGCTCCTCCACTCTCCTCCACGCTCCTCCACTCTCCTCCACGCTCCTCCACTCTCCTCCACTCTCCTCCACTCTCCTCCACGCTCCTCCACTCTCCTCCACTCTCCTCCACTCTCCTCCATGCTCCTCCACTCTCCTCCACTCTCCTCCACTCTCCTCCACGCTCCTCCACTCTCCTCCACTCTCCTCCATGCTCCTCCACTCTCCTCCACTCTCCTCCACTCTCCTCCACTCTCCTCCACGCTCCTCCACTCTCCTCCACGCTCCTCCACTCTCCTCCACTCTCCTCCACGCTCCTCCACGCTCCTCCACTCTCCTCCACGCTCCTCCACTCTCCTCCACTCTCATCCACGCTCCTCCACGCTCCTCCACTCTCCTCCACGCTCCTCCACTCTCCTCCACGCTCCTCCACGCTCCTCCACTCTCCTCCACGCTCCTCCACTCTCCTCCACTCTCCTCCACTCTCCTCCACGCTCCTCCACGCTCCTCCACTCTCCTCCACGCTCCTCCACTCTCCTCCACTCTCCTCCACTCTCCTCCACGCTCCTCCACTCTCCTCCACTCTCCTCCACTCTCCTCCACGCTCCTCCACTCTCCTCCACTCTCCTCCACGCTCCTCCCTTCCTCGCGTCTTATGCTACATCTCCACGTGGCCGGCTATTTTCATAAACGGACATTTCAAACATCGTGCACAGCTGTCAGTTTTCAGTAACGTGTTCGTTTACATGTACCCGAGTATATATGCCGTCAAGAGCACGCCAGACCTGTAGGTGGCGGTGTAACGAGAAGGTCAAGCCCACGTTAGCCAATCAGAATCCAGAAAATAGCAACAACAGCAACCAATCACCTCCTCTCTCTCCTCTTCCTCACTTCCTCGGCTGCCTGAACCTCCGTTTGTCTCAGTTTACGTGCAAACGTGCAAACAAAGTTTTCCAAAATCTCCACTCTGGCCGGAGTTTTTAGAAATAATCGTTTTCCGTGATAAAAACGGGGTTTTCGTGTAAATGAGAGGCCAAACCGCAGGAAATATCTGCGTCTTCCCTTCGTGTAAACGGGGCTTTAGCCCCTCCCACCGAGGAGGCTCGGGAGAGACGCCAGGAAATCACGGGAGGAGAGAGGCAACGAGCAAATGTGTGTTAGAGAGATGAGACGTCCTTTCTTTAGAAGCGTCACATGAACACGTCAGCTGTTTGGGCGGAGTTAGCAACTCCTTCAGCTGCAGGAAGGCTCTGTATCCTCGCCTATAGCTCCTCCATGATCCCTCCTCCATGATCCCTCCTCCATGATAGCTCCTCCATGATAGCTCCTCCATGATCCCTCCTCCATGATAGCTCCTCCATGATCCCTCCTCCATGATCCCTCCTCCATGATCCCTCCTCCATGATCCCTCCTCCATGATCCCTCCTCCATGATCCCTCCTCCATGATAGCTCCTCCATGATAGCTCCTCCATGATAGCTCCTCCATGATCCCTCCTCCATGATCCCTCCTCCATGATAGCTCCTCCATGATCCCTCCTCCATGATAGCTCCTCCATGATCCCTCCTCCATGATAGCTCCTCCATGATCCCTCCTCCATGATCCCTCCTCCATGATAGCTCCTCCATGATCCCTCCTCCATGATCCCTCCTCCATGATAGCTCCTCCATGATAGCTCCTCCATGATCCCTCCTCCATGATCCCTCCTCCATGATCCCTCCTCCATGATAGCTCCTCCATGATCCCTCCTCCATGATCCCTCCTCCATGATCCCTCCTCCATGATCCCTCCTCCATGATCCCTCCTCGATGATCCCTCCTCCATGATAGCTCCTCCATGATCCCTCCTCCATGATCCCTCCTCCATGATAGCTCCTCCATGATAGCTCCTCCATGATAGCTCCTCCATGATCCCTCCTCCATGATCCCTCCTCCATGATCCCTCCTCCATGATAGCTCCTCCATGATAGCTCCTCCATGATAGCTCCTCCATGATAGCTCCTCCATGATCCCTCCTCCATGATCCCTCCTCCATGATAGCTCCTCCATGATAGCTCCTCCATGATAGCTCCTCCATGATCCCTCCTCCATGATCCCTCCTCCATGATAGCTCCTCGATGATCCCTCCTCCATGATCCCTCCTCCATGATAGCTCCTCCATGATCCCTCCTCCATGATCCCTCCTCCATGATCCCTCCTCGATGATCCCTCCTTGATGATCCCTCCTCCATGATCCCTCCTCCATGATCCCTCCTCCATGATCCCTCCTCCATGATCCCTCCTCGATGATCCCTCCTCCATGATAGCTCCTCCATGATCCCTCCTCCATGATCCCTCCTCCATGATAGCTCCTCCATGATCCCTCCTCCATGATAGCTCCTCCATGATAGCTCCTTGATGATAGCTCCTCCATGATAGCTCCTTGATGATAGCTCCTCCATGATCCCTCCTCCATGATCCCTCCTCCATGATCCCTCCTTTGGGCAGAAATAAGAGCTTTGAGACGGCCTTCACCGAGGAGGGACAGAACAACTTCCGGTTCAGCCGAGGAGCGAGTAGCTGTCAGATAAGGGACGTGGTGAAAGTCTTGTATTTTCCCCTTAACTTCTCCAGGACATGATCACCTGTTTCCTGGTGAAAGTCTTGTATTTTCTCCTTAACTTCTTCAGGACATGAACTCTGCCCCCCCTCTTTAAAGCCCTGTGTTTTAGGAGCCAAACATCCCCCCCGACCTCCTCCCTACGAGGATCTTCCCGCTCTTATACAGCAGCAGTCGGCGTGCTGCTGACAGTAATAAGTACGTGGAGTACACACCAACAGGGCTGCACTTCTCAGAGATGTATGTACGAATAGTTCATGAACTTCGTTAAGATATTTGAACATCAGACTTCATCTTTAAGTTCAGGAACCGGTTTCAGAGACCTGGGATGCTTTCAATCCCGTATGAAAATTCTTCTTCTTCTTTCTCTCTTTCTTTCCTTCTTTCTTTCCTTCTTTCTTTCTTGTTTTCTTTCCTTCTTTCTTTCATTCTTTCTTTCCTTCTTTCTTTCCTTCTTGCTTTCTTGTTTTCTTGCTTTCTTTCCTTCTTTCTTTCCTTCTTGCTTTCCTTCTTTCTTCCATTCTTTCTTTCCTTCTTTCTTTCCTTCTTTCTTTCCTTCTTTCTTTCTTGTTTTCTTGCTTTCTTTCTTTCATTCTTTCATTCCTTCTTTCCTTCTTTCTTTCCTTCTTTCTTTCTTGTTTTCTTGCTTTCTTTCTTTCATTCTTTCTTTCCTTCTTTCTTTCTTTCTTTCCTTCTTTCTTTCCTTCTTTCTTTCTTGTTTTCTTTCCTTCTTTCTTTCATTCTTTCTTTCCTTCTTTTTTTCCTTCTTGCTTTCTCGTTTACTTTCTTTCCTTCTTTCTTTCCTTCTTGCTTTCCTTCTTTCTTTCCTTCTTTCTTTCCTTCTTGCTTTCTTGTTTTGTTGCTTTCATTCTTGCTTTCTCGTTCTCTTGCTTTCTTACTTTCTTACTTTCTTTTCTTCTCCCCCTCTCCTCCTCTCCCCCTCTCCCCCTCTCCCCCTCTCCTCCTCTCCTCCTCTCCCCCTCTCCTCCTCTCCCCCTCTCCCCCTCTCCCCCTCTCCTCCTCTCCTCTCCCCCTCTCCTCCTCTCCCCCTCTCCCCCTCTCCCCCTCTCCTCCTCTCCCCCTCTCCCCCTCTCCTCCTCTCCCCCTCTCCCCCTCTCCTCCTCTCCCCCTCTCCTCCTCTCCCCCTCTCCCCCTCTCCTCCTCTCCTCCTCTCCTCTCCCCCTCTCCCCCTCTCCTCCTCTCCTCCTCTCCTCTCCCCCTCTCCTCCTCTCCCCCTCTCCTCCTCTCCTCCTCTCCCCCTCTCCCCCTCTCCTCCTCTCCCCCTCTCCTCCTCTCCCCCTCTCCTCCTCTCCTCCTCTCCTCCTCTCCTCCTCTCCTCTCCCCCTCTCCCCCTCTACCCCTCTCCTCCTCTCCTCCTCTCCTCCTCTCCCCCTCTCCTCCTCTCCCCCTCTCCCCCTCTCCTCCTCTCCTCCTCTCCTCCTCTCCCCCTCTCCCCCTCTCCTCCTCTCCTCCTCTCCTCCTCTCCTCCTCTCCCCCTCTCCCCCTCTCCTCCTCTCCCCCTCTCCCCCTCTCCTCCTCTCCCCCTCTCCTCCTCTCCTCCTCTCCCCCTCTCCCCCTCTCCTCCTCTCCCCCTCTCCCCCTCTCCTCCTCCTCTCCTCCTCTCCCCCTCTCCTCCTCTCCCCCTCTCCCCCTCTCCTCCTCTCCTCCTCTCCCCCTCTCCCCCTCTCCCCCTCTCCTCCTCTCCTCCTCTCCCCCTCTCCTCCTCTCCCCCTCTCCTCCTCTCCTCCTCTCCTCTCCCCCTCTCCCCCTCTACCCCTCTCCTCCTCTCCTCCTCTCCTCCTCTCCCCCTCTCCCCCTCTCCTCCTCTCCTCCTCTCCTCCTCTCCCCCTCTCCCCCTCTCCTCCTCTCCTCCTCTCCCCCTCTCCTCCTCTCCCCCTCTCCCCCTCTCCTCCTCTCCTCCTCTCCTCCTCTCCCCCTCTCCCCCTCTCCTCCTCTCCTCCTCTCCTCCTCTCCTCCTCTCCCCCTCTCCTCCTCTCCTCCTCTCCCCCTCTCCCCCTCTCCTCCTCTCCTCCTCTCCTCCTCTCCTCCTCTCCCCCTCTCCTCCTCTCCCCCTCTCCCCCTCTCCTCCTCTCCCCCTCTCCTCCTCTCCCCCTCTCCTCCTCTCCTCCTCTCCCCCTCTCCTCCTCCTCTCCTCCTCTCCCCCTCTCCTCCTCTCCCCCTCTCCCCCTCTCCTCCTCTCCTCCTCTCCCCCTCTCCCCCTCTCCTCCTCTCCTCCTCTCCTCCTCTCCCCCTCTCCCCCTCTCCTCCTCTCCTCCTCTCCCCCTTCTCCTCCTCTCCTCCTCTCCCCCTCTCCTCCTCTCCTCCTCTCCCCCTCTCCCCCTTTCCCCCTCTGCAGCAGCAGTTGCAGGTTATCGTCTGTTCGCTGTGATTTTCTATCTCGGCTGCTCTGAGATCAGCTCGCAGAAACAACAAAGACAGACTTTCAGCAGCAATTTGTTCGTTTCCGTAAAGACGGCTGCGAGTTAAACGAGTCCGACTGAAACGCAAGAACCCTTCACCCCCCCCACCCTAACAATGGCGGAGCCGGGGAACCAGATCTGTGTCGGCCTGATGCTATCTGCTCCGTGTTAAATGGGGTGACCAGCAGTCAAAAGACAAAAGAAGCAACAGAAGGACACGGGGGATGGGGGAGAGGCGGGAGAGAGATATTCTTTCTTTCTGTCTTTCTTGACCACCCCATTTAACATTAGGGCTGGGTTTGAAAAAAAAAAATCTGATTTAAATAGATCTTCATTTGAAAGATCCTATATCGATTCATTGAACCCAGAGATGGATCTTTTAAGAGGCTCTGTCTTAAAGCGTTAACTCTCGCCAAAATGCAACCTAGGGTCTTTTTGTGAATGTACCCGAGTCAAACTTTCATTTAAAAGCATATTTAGGACGGAATCGCCACTTTTAAGATGGACCGTATTCTCGTTTTTGGGTCAAATGACCTTCTGAATGGGAGTGCTAGGGGCACTTTGATGCTAGCCTCAAAATAGATATTTTTAAACAGTAAGAAGGCTCGACACAACATGAGACTTTGCTCCAAGTATCACCAGGGGCTCTACACCTTAACTCCACCGGTGACCAAGATATATACTATAACCAGGGGCTCTACGCCTTAACTCCACCGGTGACCAAGATATATACTATAACCAGGGGCTCTACACCTTAACTCCACCGGTGACCAAGATATATACTATAACCAGGGGCTCTACACCTTAACTCCACCGGTGACCAAGATATATACTATAACCAGGGGCTCTACACCTTAACTCCACCGGTGACCAAGATATATACTATAACCAGGGGCTCTACACCTTAACTCCACCGGTGACCAAGATATATACTATAACCAGGGGCTCTACGCCTTAACTCCACCGGTGACCAAGATATATACTATAACCAGGGGCTCTACGCCTTAACTCCACCGGTGACCAAGATATATACTATAACCAGGGGCTCTACGCCTTAACTCCACCGGTGACCAAGATATATACTATAACCAGGGGCTCTACGCCTTAACTCCACCGGTGACCAAGATATATACTATCACCAGGGGCTCTACGCCTTAACTCCACCGGTGACCAAGATATATACTATAACCAGGGGCTCTACACCTTAACTCCACCGGTGACCAAGATATATACTATAACCAGGGGCTCTACACATTAACTCCACCGGTGACCAAGATATATACTATAACCAGGGGCTCTACACCTTAACTCCACCGGTGACCAAGATATATACTATAACCAGGGGCTCTACACCTTAACTCCACCGGTGACCAAGATATATACTATAACCAGGGGCTCTACACCTTAACTCCACCGGTGACCAAGATATATACTATAACCAGGGGCTCTACGCCTTAACTCCACCGGTGACCACGATATATACTATAACCAGGGGCTCTACGCCTTAACTCCACCGGTGACCAAGATATATACTATAACCAGGGGCTCTACGCCTTAACTCCACCGGTGACCAAGATATATACTATAACCAGGGGCTCTACACCTTAACTCCACCGGTGACCAAGATATATACTATAACCAGGGGCTCTACGCCTTAACTCCACCGATGACCAAGATATATACTATAACCAGGGGCTCTACGCCTTAACTCCACCGGTGACCAAGATATACTATAACCAGGGGCTCTACACCTTAACTCCACCGGTGACCAAGATATATACTATAACCAGGGGCTCTACGCCTTAACTCCACCGGTGACCAAGATATATACTATAACCAGGGGCTCTACACCTTAACTCCACCGGTGACCAAGATATATACTATAACCAGGGGCTCTACGCCTTAACTCCACCGGTGACCAAGATATATACTATAACCAGGGGCTCTACGCCTTAACTCCACCGGTGACCAAGATATATACTATAACCAGGGGCTCTACACCTTAACTCCACCGGTGACCAAGATATATACTATAACCAGGGGCTCTACGCCTTAACTCCACCGGTGACCACGGGATATCCTAAATCTGTGGCTACTTGTTTTGACTGCCGAGGCGGTAGCGGCCGGAAACAACAAGAGCTACGGTGAGTTGTTCAAAACCCCTCTTTTTAGTGAACTCTGGGTACACAACCAATGTTATCAATGCTTTCGTTAAGGTGTAGAGCCCCTGGTGATTTGACCCATTTTCAAAAAGTTTCTATATCAGAAATTTGGGTTTCTTTCAACCAAATTTGAAAACAAAATAACGTGGATGTTTCCATACAACGCTCTCCACAAGTTAAATGAATGATCAGTTCACTACTTTCATTGAATTTGGATGTTTTATTCAATATTTTAGCATGTAAAGAAAAATTGATAAAAGATCGTTGTAAAACGTAGGAAAAAAGGTCAAAAAAGCACCGAAAAAAGTTAGAAAAACTTTGAAAAAAGTGACAAAACGTCACGATAATCTTCAAAAATGTCCGGAAAAGTGACAAAAACATGGGAAAAGATAAAAAAAAAAAAAAAAAGCGCAGACAAATACTGACAGAAACTTCGAAAAAAGCGACAAAAGTGTCGAAAAAGACGACCAAAAAGATGGAATTATTTTTACATTTTGACCCAGGAAAACTAAAAGTTGCATTACTACTAGTAACTGTGTGAAGGAGGGCTGGGGGGGGGGTGCATCATGTGGATTGCATACAGTAGAATTCCTCAGGGATATCGTACGAAAATGTGTGCACACCAAAACGTAAGATATTTCAACTAGGAGACCGCTGGCTGGTTATGGTATCGGTGCAGAGATGGGGACTCGAGTCTGAGACTCGGACTCGAGTCGCACTGAAGTCACACAAACAGCTGACTTCAGACTTGACTCGGACTCGACCCAAAAGACTTCAGATTTGACTCGGACTCGACCCAAAAGACTTCAGACTTGACTCGGACTCGAGCTTCGAGACTCCTCAACAACCTATTTTCATGCAATTATCGCTTTTTAAATCTAAATTGATTTCTGTATTTCTATTTTCTTTTATTGGTGCATATCCCTTGGGGAAACGCATGGCGAGCTGCGTGTCCCGTGGCCTTTGCCGTAATGTGCGATGACCGCGTGCGCTATGAGGCGCACGCACACATCAAAAAATGCAGCGACGATGGCGACACCAAGTCCTCCTGCAGTTGTGCCTTTTGTCATTAGTTTTGCTTACAATAACTTCATAAACAGTGGCAGTAAGCGAACAGCTACATGCAAGGAGTGGCACCAAGATACATGACGCTGGATCAACAACATCGAACTTCATCAGACATCTCAAAGAGCTCCCAGATAGGTCAGCCACTCACGCTAATGTGAAAGAGACGTTACATTTAGCAGATATCGCCACAGGTAACAAGCTAACCATCGCTAAGTGTTGTGCTAATGCTGGGGACAGGCACATTGTATTGTTATAGTTGTATCCATATGATGTGACAGACTTAGGTTAATATTTCACCAGTAGCCCATGATGTTCTCCTACAGCTGATTTTGATGCTGTACTGTATGGATGGTAGCTACAGGACATGCTTTGAATTCATAAGATTTAACAATACAGTGTTAGGGACAGATCAGACTTGAGACTTGACTTGGACTTGACTTGGACTCGTGGCAAAAGACTTGAGACTTGACTTGGACTTCCAAAAAATGACTTGTGAACATCTCTGTATCGGTGTCTCTGTGTCCCAACCGACAGATGGCCGCCCACCAAGAGTCTGGATCTGTCCTAAAAGGACGTTTTTCCTCTCCACTGTCACACCAAATGCTTGCTCTTGGGGGGCAATTGTTGGGTCTTTGTAAGTTATAGAGTGTGCTCTAGACCTACTCTATCTGTAAAGTATCTTGATCAATTCTGGTGCAAAACGAACTTTTAACTTATAAAGTTAAAAGTTTATTAAAGAGAGATTATAAAGACAGTCGCGTTCTTGTATACAAGCGGCCGCCGTCTTGGGAGCTACTGTCTTTATAATCTCTCTTTTTAATGAACTGTCTGTACACTTACAAAGTTCTCAATGCTTCGGTTAACATGTAGGGACCCTCATCATGCTACCGTTGAAGTGTGGTGATATTTTGAGCATTTTTAGTGGTATAAATAGCAATTTGTTTTTACTTTCCCTGTGCCCCGAATGCTAGCGTTGTAAGCTAATCAGCAATCCGCGCTAGCTTCTTTCAAGCTACAAACACATTCGATTAGCATGAAAACATGTCCCAGAGAGCAACAGAGTGGGTACACATCTGTTATTAACCCCTAGGTTCGTTTTGCGCCGCAATTGTCCTTCAAGCTGCTACAGAGCTTCTGTCACAGCTCGGCCATATCAGCAGCAGTTAGTAGACGTGTTTAGCCGCTACCGAGCTCTGCGACGCTAGCTCCGCTGGTCAGTCAGGTCAGCGGTAGTTGGTGGTTCAGTTACCTGAGAATAGGGGACTGTGAGCCCAACCTGATCTCACAGAATTCCTTGAAATGAACATGACCCCTTAAGTTAAGGAACTTAAGTTAAGGAACTTAAGTTAAGGAACTTCAGTTAAGGAAAAGGTCGTGGGTGGGCTTATTAAAGTCCTGTGTTTGACCCATCCACCCCCCCCAACCAACCTCCTTACACGGATCTTCTGGCTTTCATACTACTCTCTACCGTAGTCGCTCTTAATGGTACATCCAGTGCTTGAAGTGGGAAAAAAAAGGTGCCGGTAATCTCTTGCATTGGCATTTGAGATTTCTACAGTGAAAATCAAAAATTGGAGATATTGCTGGTACAACAATTCATTGTTATGTATTGCTATATGTATTGCAGCCCAGTTTGTTATCTTTAAAAATGAGCCAGCTGTTCATGGAGTGAAAATACATAATTTGGTCCCTTGACCAACAGTCAGGCCATCCTTGTGTTTGGTTACTCACGTTATTGTTGAAGTCGGTGTCATTGACTAAGGTAACGTTAAGGTTGGTAGCTGCAGACTCCTCATTAACGCTAGCTGTTCCGCTCACATCGACGTTAACGTTAGTTTGAAGCTCATGAATCGTACTTGATGTTTCTGGGTGGACTTGGACCTTTGTTGACGTGTCTGGCTCTGGTACACATGTTCTTTTAGTCACGTTAACTCACGTTATTGTTGAAGTCGGTGTCATTGACTAAGGTAACGTTAAGGTTGGTAGCTGCAGACTCCTCATTAACGCTAGCTGTTCCGCTCACATCAACGTTAACGTTAGTTTGAAGCTCATGAATCGTACTTGATGTTTCTGGGTGGACTTGGACCTTTGTTGACGTGTCTGGCTCTGGTACACACGTTCTTTTAGTCACGTTAACTCACGTTATTGTTGCTCTCCCCGGGGCGTTACACAAA
>CM042333.1:30589098-30596598 GCA_023566125.1 Zingel zingel | reverse complement strand
ACACACTACGCACTACGCACTATGCACTACGCACTACACACTACGCACTACACACTACGCACTATGCACTACGCACTACACACTATGCACTACACCATACACACTACGCACTAAGCACTACGCACTACGCACTACGCACTACACACTACGCACTACGCACTACACACTACACACTACACACTACACACTACACACTACGCACTACACACTACGCACTACGCACTACACACTACGCACTACACACTACGCACTACACACTACACACTACACGCTACGCACTACGCTCTACACACTACGCCATACACACTACACACTACACACTACACACTACACACTACACACTACACACTACACACTACGCACTACGCACTACGCACTATGCACTACGCACTACACACTACGCACTACACACTACACCCTACACACTACGCACTACGCCATACACACTACACACTACGCTCTACACACTACGCCATACACACTACGCACTACGCTCTACACACTACGCCATACACACTACACACTACGCACTACACACTTCACACTATGCACTACGCACTACGCACTACACACTACACACTTCACACTACACACTACACACTACGCACTACACACTACGCTCTACACACTTCACATTATGCACTACACACTACACACTACGCACTACACACTACACACTACGCACTACACACTACGCACTACACACTTCACACTACACACTACGCACTACACACTACACACACACTATACACTACACACTACACACTACGCACTACGCACTACGCACTACACACTACGCACTACACACTACACACTACGCACTACACACTACACACTATGCACTACACACTTCACACTATGCACTACACACTACACACTACGCACTACACACTACACACTACGCACTACACACTTCACACTACGCACTACACACTACACACTACGCACTACACACTACGCACTACACACTTCACACTACACACTACGCACTACGCACTACACACTTCACACTACACACTACACACTACGCACTACACACTACACACACACTATACACTACACACTACACACTACGCACTACGCACTACGCACTACACACTTCACACAATGCACTACACACTACACACTACGCACTACACACTATGCACTACACACTTCACACTACACACTACGCACTACGCACTACACACTTCACACTACACACTACACACTACGCACTACACACTACACACACAGTATACACTACACACTACGCACTACGCACTACGCACTACACACTACACACACACTATACACTACACACTACGCACTACGCACTACGCACTACACACTACACACACACTATACACTACGCACTACGCACTACACACTACACACACACTATACACTACACACTACGCACTACGCACTACACACTTCACACTACACACTACACACTACACACTACGCACTACACACTACACACACACTATACACTACACACTACACACTACGCACTACGCACTACGCACTACACACACACTATACACTACACACTACACACTACACACTACGCACTACGCACTACACACTACACACACACTATGCACTACACACTACGCACTACACACTTCGCACTACGCACTACGCACTACGCACTACACACTTCACACTACACACACACTATACACTACACACTACGCACTACACACTACACACTACGCACTACGCACTATACACTACACACACACTACACACACACTATACACTACACACTACACACTACACACTACGCACTACGCACTACACACTACACACACACTACACACACACTATACACTACACACTACACACTACGCACTACGCACTACACACTACACACTACACACTACGCACTACACACTACACACACACTACACACACACTATGCACTACGCACTACACACTACACACACACTACACACACACTATACACTACACACTACACACTACACACTACGCACTACGCACTACACACTACACACACACTACACACACACTATACACTACGCACTACGCACTACACACTACACACACACTATGCACTACACACTACGCACTACACACTTCGCACTACGCACTACGCACTACGCACTACACACTACACACTACGCACTACACACTACACACTACACACTACACACTACACACAATGCACTACACACTACGCACTACGCACTACGCACTACGCACTACACACACACACTACACACTACGCACTACGCACTACGCACTACACACTACACACTACACACTACGCACTACGCACTACGCACTACACACTACACACTACACACTACGCACTACGCACTACACACTACGCACTACGCACTACGCACTACACACTACACACTACACACTACGCACTACACACTACACACTACGCACTACGCACTACACACTACACACTACACACTACGCACTACACACTACACACTAAACACTAAATTTTTAATTTACTAAAAAACTTTTTTGTGTGTCTGGAGCCAGGTTTCCTTGAGCAAGGCACTAAACCTTCAGACCTGTGTCTGTGCGGATCCGCCCACCGAATCTATACACGATGTGATTGGCCCTGACCAGCGCGTTGACTTATAGCGCTAAAGGGACGGCGATAGTCCCGACCAAGCACGTTTACTTATAGCGCTAAAGAGACGGCGATAGTCCCGACCAAGCTCGTTTACTTATAGCGCTAAAGAGACGGCGATAGTCCCGACCAAGCGCGTTTACTTATAGCGCTAAAGGGAAGGCGATAGTCCCGACCAAGCGCGTTTACTTATAGCGCTAAAGAGACGGCGATAGTCCCGACCAAGCGCGTTTACTTATAGCGCTAAAGGGACGCAATAGTCCCGACCAAGCGCGTTTACTTATAGCGCTAAAGAGACGGCGATAGTCCCGACCAAGCTCGTTTACTTATAGCGCTAAAGAGACGGCGATAGTCCCGACCAAGCTCGTTTACTTATAGCGCTAAAGGGACGGCGATAGTCCCGACCAAGCGCGTTTACGTATAGCGCTAAAGGGACGGCGATAGTCCCGACCAAGCGCGTTTACTTACAGCGCTAAAGGGACGCAATAGTCCCGACCAAGCGCGTTTACGTATAGCGCTAAAGGGACGCAGTAGTCCCGACCAAGCGCGTTTACGTATAGCGCTAAAGGGACGGCGATAGTCCCGACCAAGCGCGTTTAGTTAAAGCGCTAAAGGGACGGCAATAGTCCCGACCAAGCGCGTTTACTTATAGCGCTAAAGGGACGGCGATAGTCCCGACCAAGCGCGTTTACTTATAGCGCTAAAGGGACGGCGATAGTCCCGACCAAGCGCGTTTACTTATAGCGCTAAAGGGACGGCGATAGTCCCGACCAAGCGCGTTTACTTATAGCGCTAAAGGGACGGCGATAGTCCCGACCAAGCGCGTTTACTTATAGCGCTAAAGGGACGCAATAGTCCCGACCAAGCGCGTTTACTTATAGCACTAAAGGGACGGCGATAGTCCCGACCAAGCGCGTTTACTTATAGCACTAAAGGGACGGCGATAGTCCCGACCAAGCGCGTTTACTTATAGCACTAAAGGGACGGCGATAGTCCCGACCAAGCGCGTTTACTTATAGCGCTAAAGGGACGCAATAGTCCCGACCAAGCGCGTTTACTTATAGCGCTAAAGGGACGGCGATAGTCCCGACCAAGCGCGTTTACTTACAGCGCTAAAGGGACGGCGATAGTCCCGACCAAGCGCGTTTACTTATAGCGCTAAAGGAGACTTTTAGCGCCAATAAGAACGACAAAGGCACCTAACCAAGCGTCCATATTTTACGAGATGAGTGTGAGAACGTGCTGGTATATCTATTATAAGAAATTGTCCGTAGAACGTAATTCACGGTTGTAATTTAGTTTTGGGCCCAAGCCCCTCTTGATGTCTGTGTGCACGTGCCTGAGTGTCTTTTCACATTGTAGTTTCTGCAAGTTGTCATTCAATGGGTTGACTCTTATATATTTAATTTTTTAAGTATAACTATGCGCATTACTTAGTTTTCACATTGCAGGATCAATCCTGCTTGTCTGAGGGACTCAAGCACTGATGGTATGCCATCCACTACTTCCCTTTTCAGGGGATATTGGTGTTAGCATGGTCTGTAATTAGTTTTGGGGGTGATCACCACTTTTCTAATTAGGCCAACATCATTTTTACTTTAAGCCTACAAAGTGTAAGGGACTTATTCTGGGGTTGGGATAACTGCAGCATCCACTTTTGACAAAACGTATATGGTACCAGTCAGTACTCAAAGTGCACAGCAATGCACTTCTACATTTTACTCTTAAGCGTACCTGCACTTTTTCTTGCGTACCGTTACTTCTCGCATGTAGCCGGTACTCTACCACTGACAGAGAAAGCGTCAGTGTCACGTTACATGAACTGCACTACCCAGAGGGCACTATGTGACTTACAGACGGAGGACAACACGAGGGTTAACTGTAATCTCCACCGAAACGACCGGCAGCTCGCGGTGCTCTGTACCCGGCTCACCAGCCTGGTCTCACAGAATTCCATGGTACTGTACCACTGACAGAGAAAGCGTCAGTGTCAGAGAGATTGACCCTAACGTTACATGAACTACACTACCCAGAGGGCACTACGTGACTTACCTCAGTTCAGAAAAGCTGTCTGATGCCTGCAGCCTGTCCGTAACAGATCATTCACTGCTGAAAACCTAGAAACTAAAAAGAAGTGTGTCGAGTTTGTAAGTCGTTATGTTAGCCTGGCTTCAGAAAGGTACTAAAAGAACAACACACACACACACACACACACATACACACACACACACACACACACGACTTGTTTAAATAAATACATACATTTATGTTGTTAATAAATAAGAAATTGTTGAATATTTCATTATGTGCACTGTATATAAAATCAAATTTTTTCTTTTTTTTACATTTCAAATTGCTGAAATTGTGCTCTGACAACTTTCGTCGGCCACGGAGGAGTTTGGGAGAGTAAAGAAAATCCAAATTGCTTTTTTTAATATTTATTTTTCGATGTTTGTCGCTTTTAATGAAGTCATTTTTGGCGACATTTGGGGCTTTAATTTTTCAACGTATTTTTTTAAGTGTACTAACTGAGCAACTTTGTACGAGAGAATCTTATATAATAGGCCTTTAACAGAAAATGTTCTGTATTTTAACTGTAGCTACACACAAAACCTTGATGTTTTTTTTAATTACGTGTAATTGTAATGTGTTATTTTACAGATTTATTATTTATTTAATTTTTGCATGTAGTCAATTTCTTTAAAAACATCAGCCAATTAATAATACTGTTGATAACAACGGAAGGGTACTCATGCAGACCAAAATCAGAAGTGCTGGTACTCAGTACAGGCCCATTGAACTAACAACTTGTAAATGGGACTTTACCGTGAGTGTGTGTTGGTAGGTTTTGGGAGGGGTAGCTGGTGGTTGGTGGTGTGTGTGTGTGTGTGTGTGTGTGTGTGTGTGTGTGTGTGTGTGTGTGTGTGTGTGTGTGTGTGTGTGTGTGTGTGTGTGTGTGTGTGTGGGGGGGGGGGGTTCATGTGAACGAGCAATAAAGACACTCGACGGGTCGTGAATAATCTTTTTAATGAGTGTGTAAAAGCAGGCGGCTCGGTGAAGGCCTGTCGGGTTAAACAAACTCACCAAATCCGATTGTCAAAGTGCAAAGTGGTGTCGGTTCAATTTGCCCCCCCGTCCTTCCTCCTTCCTCCTTTCCTTCCTTCCTTGTCTTCAGCCCCCCTCCCCCCTCCCCTCCTCCCCCTCGCCCCGCTTCAGTCCTGCCAATTACAAGACATAATAATATTTTCTTAAACCCGGTGTGATCTTTGTGTTCTTTTAAAAAGCCCGCTGATCTCCGCGCGCTCCGCTGCTCTCCGTGAATGGAGCGTCAACGAGGGATGGATCAGTGGCGAGCACTTCCTTTTTTATCTGCTCACTGCACCATTTCATCTCTTCACAGCACACTGATATCTTATTAGAGGCCGTTACATCTCCACACACAGCTCCGGCATCTCTTTATAGATAGTTTTATATTATAAAACAAACATAATAGAAGCATTTTGTGAGAAAAAAGGGGTAAATCCACCATAAATTGCAAAAAAAATACTAACAAATGTGTATTAGCCTTCTTAAAAAAGTCTCCTCTATAACATATAAAATGTCCTAAGAGATCCAAGTGGTGGAAAGTATTGAGAAATACTGAAATTGGCCCATGTTAAAGGGAGACATTACAGGCGAATTGGGAAAATATTTTAACTTACAGTTGATTATTTCATATCAGATGAGAGGGGGAAACGCCAGAGCAGGGGGAACGAGAGGGGGAAACACCAGAGCAGGGGGAATGAGAGGGGGAAACGCCAGAGCAGGGGGAACGAGAGGAGGGACACGCCAGAGCAGGGGGAATGAGAGAGGGAATCGCCAGAGCAGGGGGAATGAGAGGGGGAGACGCCAGAGCAGGGGGAATGAGAGGGGGAAACGCCAGAGCAGGGGGAATGAGAGGGGGACACGCCAGAGCAGGGGGAACGAGAGGGGGAAACGCCAGAGCAGGGGGAATGAGAGGGGGAAACACCAGAGCAGGGGGAATGAGAGGGGGAAACGCCAGAGCAGGGGGAACGAGAGGAGGGACACGCCAGAGCAGGGGGAATGAGAGAGGGAATCGCCAGAGCAGGGGGAATGAGAGGGGGAGACGCCAGAGCAGGGGGAATGAGAGGGGGAAACGCCAGAGCAGGGGGAATGAGAGGGGGACACGCCAGAGCAGGGGGAACGAGAGGGGGAAACGCCAGAGCAGGGGGAATGAGAGGGGGAAACGCCAGAGCAGGGGGAATGACAGGGGGAAACGCCAGAGCAGGGGGAACGAGAGGGGGGAAACGCCAGAGCAGGGGGAATGAGAGGAGGAATCGCCAGAGCAGGGGGAATGACAGGGGGAAACGCCAGAGCAGGGGGAATGAGAGGGGGAAACACCAGAGCAGGGGGAATGAGAGGGGGAATAACCAACTGTTTTAGCTGCTAACCTAGCTAGCATCAAACAGTTTAGCAGCCAACATGACATGTCAGCTATTCCTCTAACTTTTCTATTTGACTATTTAACTGATTTGAAACAGATGCAAAGTCTTTCAGCCGCTACTTGCATCCTAACTAACCTTTCACTTCCCGGCGTCCGTACGTTGTTCACCGTGACAGAAGATAATTCAAGATGAAATCACTGAATATTTACAGCAAACTGGCCACATTTTATAAAAATATGAGAAAATGTCAGTAAGATCAGTCTTTCATGAAGCCACGGCTTCAGATCTCTCCATCACTTAGTGTAGGTGAGACTCCAGTTTATGTTTCTATAATGAAAATAAACTGGAACCTAAATGCTGTCTGATTAAAAACAGGCGCTGACACTAATAATATAACTAATAATCCGACCGACCGCCGAACCAACGGCAGATTAGGATCAACAATCAAACAGA
>CM042333.1:30579098-30584098 GCA_023566125.1 Zingel zingel | reverse complement strand
GTGCTGTAAATGGCCATAAGTTGGACTTGAACGCTGAGCTGCTGCGTTGAGGACTGAGCCTCTGCATATGGGCGCCCTCTCTACCAGGTGAGCTACCCCGGCGCCCAAATTTACAGTAATTTACCGGCAGCCACTTCGCCAGGAAACTACTGTTTATTTACAGTATGCATACTGTTTTAAATGTTATGGTATTTTGAATTTACAGTATTATTTGAATTTACAGTATTATTTGAATTTACAGTAATATACCGGTTGCAGTGTACTTCCCGCCTTCTCCTTTATTTTCCCAAGATGCATTGGTATTAACAGTTAATACCTGTAATCTGTAACATTCGCAGATAGTGCTGTAATATTATTTTCTCACAGAATGCATTGCCATTTACAGTATGATCCTGTAGAACATTACAACAGTAAGATACTGTGTTGTAGCTGTTAATCTACATCAAAGATGTAGAGTGTAGAATGAGACAGAATCAAGAACAACTCTGTCTCTCTGAAATGACTCAACACAGTTTGAAGACAGGGTTGAATATGTCTTTAAACGTTTGACACATGCAAAATACTTTTCTAGAGTAATTGTGCACGAGATGAAATAACAACTTAGGGGGAAATGACACGTGGACGGAGAAACATTTTGCAACATCTCTGCAAAAAATGTAACTAAACACAAATGCAAAATACAGTTTGAACACCCGTGCTGTCTTCCCGTCATCGACCGTGCAACTTTCTGTTTTTCTGGGTCAAAATTTTAAAATTAGACCTTTTTTTTCAACATTTTGTCACTTTTTCCTATTTTTTTTGTCGATTTCTTTCGGCGTATTATCGATTTTTTTTTTCCTGCGTTTTTTTTCAAGCTTTTTCCGACATTTTTGCCACTTTTTTCAACGTTATTTTGAATTTTTTTTTTTTTAAATGCTATAAAATTGAATAAAACACCCAAATTCAGTGACAGTAGTGAACTGATCATTTATTTTACTTTTCCTTACTGCTGTATAGAAGCATCCACGTTATTTTCCTTGACAATTTGTTTGAAAGAAAGCCAAATTCTTAATATAGAAACGTTTTAAAAATGGGACAACAGGAGGGTTAAGGCGCAGGGTTGTAAAGATTATGTCAAATAACCCAAATAATGAATTTAAAACACAACGTAAAATGTGCAACAATGCCTCCACAAAATCTACAAAAACATGAACAAATCTGATTTAGACAGATAGATAGATTAGGATCCCCGTTAGCTGATCTTCCTGGGGGGTCCACACAAAACAGGTAAGACATGGGCGCCTGGGTAGCTCACCTGGTCGAGCGCGCCCATATTAGGAGGCTTAGTCCTCCACGCAGTGGCTGCAGGCTCGACTTCGACCTGCGGCCCTTTGCTGCATGTCATTCCCCCTCTCTCTCTCTCTCTCTCTCTCTCTCTCTCTCTCTCTCTCTCTCTCTCTCTCCCATTTCATGTCTTCAGCTGTCATATCGGAATTAAAGGCCCAAAAATAACAATACATTTTCAGAAATAACTACCACATGAAATTAGAAATAAGAAGAGTATAACTGACAATATGCTTTCTCGCACAAAGACAAATATAACTATACATACTCCTCTTTATGTACTCTTAGAGACATTACACTAAATATATAAACACTGACTATACAAGAGTGAAATCTTACAACATATTCGTATACATAAAAAGTGCTAATTGTAGTTTTAAAATCTGGTTACAGGCGTCATTAGATGTTGCTTTATTGTTTGTTAAAGGTGCTCTAAGTGATGTCACGCATTTTTTATGCTACAACATTTTTTGTCACATACAGCGAACATCTCCTCACATCTGCTAGCTGCCTGTCCCCTGAACACACTGTAAAAAATATCTCCTCACTATCTGCTAGCTGCCTGTCCCCTGAACACACTGTAAAAAATATCTCCTCAGTATCTGCTAGCTGCCTGTCCCTTGAACACACTGTAAAAAATTTCTCCTCACTATCTGCTAGCTGCCTGTCCCCTGAACACACTGTAAAAAATATCTTCACACTATCTGCTAGCTGCCTGTCCCCTGAACACACTGTAAAAAATATCTCACTATCTGCTAGCTGCCTGTCCCCTGAACACACTGTAAAAAATATCTCCTCACTATCTGCTAGCTGCCTGTCCCCTGAACACACTGTAAAAAATATCTCCTCACTATCTGCTAGCCGCCTGTCCCCTGAACACACTGTAAAAAATGCGGTCTCTGTAGACAGCCCAGGCTCCACAAACAGCAACAAAAACAAAATGGCCAACCTGCACCACCAAACATAACAAACAGAGTTCCAGCCAATAACCAACAAGAAGGATTTGGGGGTGGGGGTTGGGGGGTTAGTGCGTGGAGGGGAGGGGATGGGATGAGGAGGAGGGAGGGGCGAGCTAGCCTCCGTTTTGTTTGAAAATACTTTGAATGTCAACAAGAAGTGACGTCTCCCAACATCGCTTAGAGCACCTTTAAAATTCAAACTTATTATTTTCAACGTTTTGGTCGATTTTTCAACCCTTTTGTCACATTTTCTGATGTTTTTGTTCTTTTTTTTATGCGTTTTTTTTAATTATTGTTTTTTTTCCCACGTTTTTGAAGCTTTTTCTGACATTTTTGTCCACTTTTTTCAACATTCTTTTATGAATTTATATTCAATGAAAGTAGTGAACTGATCATTTATTTAACTTGTAAGAGTGTTGTATGGAACCATCCATGTTATTTTTTTTTTGATAATTTGGTTGAAAGAAACCCAAAATTTCTGATATAGAAACTTTTTGAAAATGGGTCAAATCTGACCCGAGGACAACAGCTTGCTTCATTGTGCGCATTATCAAGCTCAGTTGGAAGTGAGTTCAGCTGGCTGTTGCTTTGAATGGGTTCTGGATTTAGGAACTGTGTAAAGATCGCCGCTGACATGTCTGGTGAATCAAGAGCAACTCTGTCGCCTAAAAATGACAGTTTTACACATGCAAAATACATCTCCTAGTAAATGTGCAGCAGATAAAAGAGGCCAATGACATTGGGAAGGAGAAACAGCTTGCAACAACTCTGCACAAAATGTATCTAAACACAAGTGCAAAATACGGGAGCATGCCTATGTTCCCACAGCCCTATGTTCCCACAGCCCTATATTCCCACAGCTCTATGTTCCCACAGCCCTATGTTCCCACAGCCCTATGTTCCCACAGCCCTATGTTCCCACAGCCCTATATTCCCACAGCTCTATGTTCCCATAGCCCTATGTTCCCACAGCCCTATGTTCCCACAGCCCTATGTTCCCACAGCCCTATGTTCCCACAGCCCTATATTCCCACAGCTCTATATTCCCACAGCTCTATGTTCCCATAGCCCTATGTTCCCACAGCCCTATGTTCCCACAGCCCTATATTCCCACAGCTCTATGTTCCCATAGCCCTATGTTCCCACAGCCCTATGTTCTCTCAGCCCTATGTTCCCATAGCCCTATGTTCCCACAGCCCTATGTTCTCTCAGTCCTATGTTCCCATAGCCCTATGTTCCCACAGCCCTATGTTCTCTCAGTCCTATGTTCCCACAGCCCTATGTTCCTACAGCCCAATGTTCCCACAGCCCTATGTTCTCTCAGTCCTATGTTCCCATAGCCCTATGTTCCCACAGCCCTATGTTCTCTCAGTCCTATGTTCCCACAGCCCTATGTTCTCTCAGTCCTATGTTCCCACAGCCCTATGTTCTCTCAGTCCTATGTTCCCACAGCCCTATGTTCTCTCAGTTATTTATTCCCACAGCCCTATGTTCCCACAGCCCTATGGTCCCACAGCCCTATGTTCCCACATTTCTAGGATTTTTCTTAAAATTAGGCCCTATGTTCCCACATTTCATTTTTCATGAATTTGTATCAGATTTTATCCCCCTAACCCTAAAAAATGTTATGGGAGGAGAGGGCTTAAATTGAAGGGAAATGTAGGAACACATGACCTAATTTTGGGGACATAGGGCTGTAGGAACATAGGGCTGTGGGACCATAGCTGTGGGAACATAGGGCTGTGGGAACATAGGGCTGTGGGAACATAGGGCTGTGGGAACATAGGGCTATGAGACCATAGCTGTGGGAACATAGGGCTGTGGGACCATAGGGCTGTGGGAACATAGGGCTGTGGGACCATAGCTGTGGGAACATAGGGCTGTGGGAACATAGGGCTGTGGGAACATAGGGCTGTGGGAACATAAGTCTGTGGGAACATAGGGCTGTGGGAACATAGGTCTGTGGGAACATAGGGCTGTAGGAACATAGGTCTGTGGGAACATAGGGCTGTAGGAACATAGGGCTGTGGGAACATTGGGCTGTGGGAACATAGGTCTGTGGGAACATAGGGCTGTAGGAACATAGGGCTGTGGGAACATAGGGCTGTGGGACCATAGCTGTGGGAACATAGGGCTGTGGGAACATAGGGCTATGGGACCATAGCTGTGGGAACATAGGGCTGTGGGACCATAGGGCTGTGGGAACATAGGGCTATGGGACCATAGCTGTGGGAACATAGGGCTGTGGGACTATAGGGCTATGGGAACATAGGGCTGTGGGAACATAGGGCTGTCGGAACATAGGACTATGGGAACATAGGGCTGTAGGACCATATGGCTGTAGGAACATAGGACTTTGGGAACATAGGGCTGTGGGAATATAGGACTTTGGGAACATAGGGCTGTGGGAACATAGGGCTGTGGGAACATAGGACTTTGGGAACATAGGGCTGTGGGAACATAGGGCTGGCCATCAAAATGCAGTTTTAAGACGCAGGGTTGTTAAAGATTTTTGTGATATAAACCAAACTAAACTATAAAATTAAAATTAAAACTTCAAGTGAACATGTGCAGCAGTGTTTTCTTTGCATAACTTAGTCCCTGTATATGGAAACAGCAGGTAAAACATTTTCAAACTCCATCCGCAGCTCGCTGACACTGCAGGAGCACGAAACATTTGATTAAAGGGCCATTTCGGTCTTTATTTCAGTGCTTATT
>CM042333.1:30554098-30574098 GCA_023566125.1 Zingel zingel | reverse complement strand
CTCTCTCGCTCTGAGTGTGTGTGTGTTTGTGTGTGTCTCTCTCTCTCGCTCTGAGTGTGTGTGTGTGTGTCTCTCTCTGTGTGGTGTGTGTGTGTGTGTCTCTCTCTGTGTGGTGTGTGTGTGTGTGTCTCTCTCTCTCTCTCTGAGTGTGTGTGTGTGTGTGTGTGTGTCTCTCTCTCTCTCTGTGTGTCTCTCTCTCTCTTTCTCTCTCTCTCCCTCTCTCTGAGTGTGTGTGTGTGTGTCTCTCTCTCTCTCTCCCTCTCTCTGAGTGTGTGTGTGTGTGTGTGTGTGTGTGTGTGTGTGTGTGTGTGTGTGTCTCTCTCTCTCTCTCTGTCTCTCTCTCTCTCTCCCTCTCTCTGAGTGTGTGTGTGTGTGTGTCTCTCTCTCTCTTTCTCTCTCTCTCTCTCCCTCTCTCTGAGTGTGTGTGTGTGTGTGTGTGTGTGTGTGTGTGTGTGTGTGTGTGTGTGTGTCCACATGTCCAAGCTGCCGCTGACTTTAAGAGCTGCAAAATTGTAAAGCTCCTTGTTGAAAGTCACTCACACACATAAATGAGGAAATATGACTAGACTGGTGTGAACATCTAAAAGCTGTGTTTTTAATCTCGTAACTACATTTAGAGCTGCAGTCTTTTTCTGGGTCATTCTTATTTTCCCTCAGTTGACTCATGAGGCAGCCACAGTGTTATAATAATGATGATAATGATGCTAACAGGCTAATTTATGAAAGCATGTTGTGCCGAATTCAAAAGGCTTTCTTTCTTACCAAGTGGGCAGATTTGTGGTTCCCTCTTTCTCTCTGTAAGATGATCAGCTGCAGATGAACTTCGCTCGACCTGCACTTAACACAGATGATGGGACCAATGGGATCGCTCTCTCTCTCTCTCTCTCTCTCTCTCTCTCTCTCTCTCTCCAAACCAAGCAGCACTGAGAATCAATGCATCTGCAAGTAAAAGGCCAATCTGTAAAAGCAGATCTGAGGAGATTTAAATGTCCCAAAACATGCCCCTGAATATTTAGGACATGTACAGAGAACAACCTCTGGACTGCACCAGCGGGACGCAGGTATATTTCTGTAATTATTTTCTCATGCTTAATGATCAGTGTGTGTTTATATTGTACAGGAACTATGGCTATGGTCAGTGTTGGGAAGGATACTTTCAAAACGTATTCCATTACAGAATACATGGCCACAAATGTAATCTGTAACTTATTCCGTTACATTACTCAATCTTACCCCCTTGAGGTAATTACACATGAATAAGTACATATTTGTGAAAGAACAAAGGGGTTTCAAAGAATCACCTCAATGTACAATGTAGGTTTAAGTTACCCTGAAACATCAGTTAATTAATAACTTAGCTAAAGTACTTAAAGGTTGTAACGTAGCAAGCAAGCAAAGGGCAATAAGTTAGGCCTTCTAGAGCTAAGGTCACGCTAAAAGACACGCGGTAGCTAAAGCTAAATAAGTGAGAGGGTATTAAGTAGCTAAAGCTAAAATAGCGAAGGACTTCTAATATAAAGCAGAGGGATCAGGTAGCTAAATCTAAGTAGCTTAATTATGTTTGACAGCTAAAGCTAAAGCAGATAAAGGGCACCAGATGCGTAAGAACATCGAGTAGCTAAAGCTGCAGAAGATAGAAGCTGAAATAGGCCTACATTTCAGTGCAAAGTGAAGAAGAAGCATCAGTTTTTGCAGGTTTCTGCTCTAGTTAACTGGAGCTGAAAGAGGAGGCAGCTCACAGTATCAGTGTCACTCTGCCTGGAGCGGCTCTCTTCATCCGGCCTCTGTGTGCTCTGACATACTGGGACCAGTGCCAGCGCTGGAGGACATGCTGGTTTTAGCAGCTAGAAGATGTCCTGACAAGTATGTACATCAGCGGAGAAAGAAGCCGACGAGATGACGGCCTGTCAGGCGGTGACTTTTCAGTGGAAGGAACTGAGACGGTTAGACTTACAGTCAAACTAGTTTCTAGAATAATTCACTAGAAATTCACATGAACAAAGCTACAGGTTAACAGTAGATTGACATATACAAATGGGGTTTTTCATTGTGTTGTATATGACATAGGCGTAGATTTCGTGGGGGATGTACAGGGATATGTCCCACCACCCCAATATTTACGAGGTAGATTTGTCGGGGTCAGCTCTATCTTCCCACAGCCCTATGTTCCCACATTTCTAAGATTTTCCTTATTATTAGGCCCTATGTTCCCACATTTCTAAGATTTTCCTTATTATTAGGCCCTATGTTCCCACATTTATAAGATCATTTTTTAAAAGTCGGCCCTATGTTTCCACATTTATAAGATTTAAAAAAAAAATTAGGCCCTATGTTCCCACATTTCCAAGATTTTCCTTAAAATTCGGCCCTATGTTCCCACATTTCTAAGATTATTTTTTAAAATTCGGCCCTATGTTCCCACATTTATAAAATTAAAAAAAAAATAAGGCCCTATGTTCCCACATTTCCAAGATTATTTTTTAAATTAGGTCCTATGTTCCCACATTTCTAAGATTTTCCTTAAAATTCGGCCCTATGTTCCCACATTTCTAAGATTTTCCTTAAAATTCGGCCCTATGTTCCCACATTTCTAAGATTTTCCTTAAAATTCGGCCCTATGTTCCCACATTTCTAAGATTATTTTTTAAATTCGGCCCTATGTTCCCACATTTCTAAGATTATTCTTAACATTAGGCCCTATGTTCCCACATTTCTAAGATTTTTTTTCCAAAATTAGGCCCTATGTTCCCACATTTCTAAGATTATTTTTTAAATTCGGCCCTATGTTCCCACATTTCTAAGATTTTTTTTCCAAAATTAGGCCCTATGTTCCCACATTTCTAAGATTATTTTTTAAAATTCGGCCCTATGTTCCCACATTTCTAAGATTTATTCTTAAAATTCGGCCCTATGTTCCCACATTTCTAAGATTTTCCTTAAAATAAGGCCCTATGTTCCCACATTTCTAAGATTTTCCTTAAAATTCGGCCCTATGTTCCAACATTTCTAAGATTTTCCTTAAAATTCGGCCCTATGTTCCCACATTTCTAAGATTTTCCTTAAAATTCGGCCCTATGTTCCCACATTTATAAAATAAAAAAAAAAAATAAGGCCCTATGTTCCCACATTTCCAAGATTATTTTTTAAATTAGGTCCTATGTTCCCACATTTCTAAGATTTTCCTTAAAATTCGGCCCTATGTTCCCACATTTCTAAGATTTTCTCTTAAAATTAGGCCCTATGTTCCCACATTTCTAAGATTTTCCTTAAAATTCGGCCCTATGTTCCCACATTTCTAAGATTATTTTTTAAATTCGGCCCTATGTTCCCACATTTCTAAGATTATTCTTAACATTAGGCCCTATGTTCCCACATTTCTAAGATTTTTTTTCCAAAATTAGGCCCTATGTTCCCACATTTCTAAGATTTTTTTTCCAAAATTAGGCCCTATGTTCCCACATTTCTAAGATTATTTTTTAAAATTCGGCCCTATGTTCCCACATTTCTAAGATTATTTTTTAAAATTCGGCCCTATGTTCCCACATTTCTAAGATTTTCCTTAAAATTCGGCCCTATGTTCCCACATTTCTAAGATTTTCCTTAAAATTCGGCCCTATGTTCCCACATTTCTAAGATTATTTTTTTAAATTCGGCCCTATGTTCCCACATTTCTAAGATTATTTTTTAAAATTAGGCCCTATGTTCCCACATTTCTAAGATTTATTCTTAAAATTCGGCCCTATGTTCCCACATTTCTAAGATTTTCCTTAAAATAAGGCCCTATGTTCCCACATTTATAAGATTTATTCTTAACATTCGGCCCTATGTTCCCACATTTATAAGATTTTCCTTAAAATTAGGCCCTATGTTCCCACATTTCTAAGATTTATTCTTAACATTCGGCCCTATGTTCCCACATTTATAAGATTTTCCTTAAAATTAGGCCCTATGTTCCCACATTTATAAGATTTTCTCTTAAAATCCGGCCCTATGTTCCCACATTTCTAAGATTTTCCTTAACATTAGGCCCTATGTTTAATGAAAGTCATGTGTTCCTAAATTTCCCTTCAATTTAAGCCCTCTCCTCCCACAACATTTTTTAGGGTTAGGGGGATAACATCTGATACAAATTTATGAAAAAGGAAATGTGGGAACATAGGGCCTAATTTTAAGGAAAATCAGAAATGTGGGAACGTAGGCACGCTCCCGATTTGTCCCCCCTCTAAAAAATCTAAAATCTAAACGTACAGAAAACCAGATTTGTGTCTACTTTACGCTATAACAGGAGCGTGCAAAAAAAAGATAGATTCAAACTTTGGAGCTTCTTTTGGAGATATTTTTTAAATATATGCAGAAACATTTGAACTATACAGGAGATTACTAATTTCATTTAAATAAATAAAGATATTTGCACCATAAATTGACGCAGAAAAGGCACAAATTGTTGCATAATAATTCACCAAAATGCAGGAAATTAAGTGTTTGGTGCTCAAAATGTTCTCGAGGAGGAACCAGAACCCGCAGTTTCAACGTCCCCCCCCCCCCACAAAATACCTACGCCCTTGGTTTTGGATGTTGTTGTGAAGAACGTAACGTTATAGAGAAGTAGTGATTAATGTTTGGGATTTTCTACATCTCTATTGACGTTTCAGGTGTTTGTAAGCGGAGGAGAAGAGAATCAGCGTCTGCCATCTCTCGATGCAGCCAATACGACCTCAGAAAGCAGAGGATGATGGGTAATCCTGTGAAATTGATGATGGTCTGGTCCTCATGTCTGCTTAATCATCAATCTACCAGATGAACAGGATCTGAATGAAGCTGCCTTCAGTTGTAAGTACACAAATCCTGAATTTATAATCCTAGTCTAGATTAGATTGTGCAGAGTACAAGTACAACGACAATGAAAGGCAGTGTGCAAAAAGAGTAGAAAAGTGCAATGCACTATACAAAGTATAGACAAGACAAGAAATATAGTGCAGTGTAGACAGTAGTATACAGTATATCATATATACTGTATAGTATAAAGTACAGAGCAGCAAAAAAAAGTACCTAAACACACAGTATTTACCTTTCTGCATCTAGGGATCTCTCAATCAAAACAATGAAAAAAGACCATAGACAGCATATATATAATGGACCAGCAGATGCCATTGCTCTGGACGGAGACCAGTGAAGGACATTAGAAGCTCTTTTCCGGTGATGGCTGAGCGTTACTGAGCAGCCTCCAACTGAGCTTGAAGACGTAGATGTGACGTGAGCAACCTGTCTGAAAGTTGGAAGTCTTCTGGTAGCTGTGCCAAGAGAAATCTCAATCATTCCCAATCTAGCAGAGACGGAGAGCGTAGGTATATGTAAGGAGATAACATAGGCACAGGCTAATTACTGATCACTAACATGATAGTTAACATTAGTAATTACACTTAAACAGCTAATGGAAGTCCAAACTGCCTGAGAGCTTCTCCTGTACTATACGGTAATTCCTCTACTGTGAGACAGTAAGTCTCGTGGTTATGACCCAATCGTTAGCCTACAACGTCTGCTACGGAGCCATAACGTGAGCTACAAGGTAATGGAGCCTTTTATACATTGTCGTGTTTCTTTAGAAATAAACAACGGACAAATAGAGTCTTTAAACGCTTCAGATGTAAAGTTATTCTCTGTCAAAGTGACGTCAGAATGAATGGGAGTCAATGGGATGCTAACAGGAGGTGATGGCTTGGTAGCATCAGAATGAATGGCAGTCAATGGGATGCTAACGGGGGTAATGGCTTGGTAGCATCAGAATGAATGGCAGTCAATGGGATGCTAACAGGAGGTGATGGCTTGGTAGCATCAGAATGAATGGCAGTCAATGGGATGCTAACGGGGGGTGATGGCTTGGTAGCATCAGAATGAATGGCAGTCAATGGGATGCTAACGGGAGCTGATGGCTTGGTAGCATCAGAATGGCGCCGTAGGAGGTTCGGGTTGTGAGGAGACGCTTACCCCCTTGGAAAAGACGCAGTTTGGTGACATGGTGAAGCAGCGTGGGATCATGGGAGTTGTAGTCCTCATTGCAGTCAGCTTCTCCCGGTTAGGATTCCTTCAGTGTTCATCGTTCAGGAGGTTTTCATCCGCATCATACAAACATTACAGACACCAATGGATTACTCAACCCTTGCGTTGTCTCCCCGTCAACCATGAAAAAAAAAATACTTTTGTATTCCCTATCTCAATGTTTAAGTTGCTTTTTATAGTTTTTTTATTGACGTTTTTGTGTTTTTTTTCCAACGTATAGGTCACTTTTTTCAAAATTCTCACTTTTTCCGACGTTTTTGTCACTTTTTCAATATTTTGGGTGCTTTTTCCAACGTTTTTGAGCCCTTTTCTCATCTTTTTCGTTGCTTTTCCCAACGTTTTGTCATGTTTTTAGTTTCTTTTTACATTTCCGGCGCTTATTTCTATATCCCATACTTTCTCACATAATTCTTTTTTTAAACAGGGTCAAATTCGCCGTCAGCATCTGATGCGACGTAAAAGGCGTCTTCAGCGTGTTTGTGTAACGTACCGGGGAGAGCAGCAGTTAGAGAGGATTTAGAGAGGAGAATGTAAGGAGGTTGGTTGGTTGGGGGGTGGATGGGTCAGACACAGGACTTTCACCAGGAGAGTGGGGTTCAAGTCCCGTTTGTCACGCTCGCTATAGTCGCTTTTTTCTTTCCTCCCGCGTGTCGCAGAACCGTACGAACCCACGACCTTTTCCTTAACGTAACTACATCAAAAGGGACGGCGATAGTCCCGACCAAGCGCGTTTACTTATAGCGCTAAAGGGACGGCGATAGTCCCGACCAAGCGCGTTTACTTATAGCGCTAAAGGGACGGCAATAGTCCCGACCAAGCGCGTTTACTTATAGCGCTAAAGGGACGGCAATAGTCCCGACCAAGCGCGTTTACTTATAGCGCTAAAGGGACGGCGATAGTCCCGACCAAGCGCGTTTACTTATAGCGCTAAAGGGACGGCGATAGTCCCGACCAAGCGTGTTTACTTACAGCGCTAAAGGGACGGCGATAGTCCCGACCAAGCGCGTTTACTTATAGCGCTAAAGGGACGGCGATAGTCCCGACCAAGCGCGTTTACTTATAGCGCTAAAGGGACGCAATAGTCCCGACCAAGCGCGTTTACTTATAGCGCTAAAGGGACGGCGATAGTCCCGACCAAGCGCGTTTACTAATAGCGCTAAAGGGACGGCGATAGTCCCGACCAAGCGCGTTTACTTACAGCGCTAAAGGGACGGCGATAGTCCCGACCAAGCGCGTTTACTTATAGCGCTAAAGGGACGGCGATAGTCCCGACCAAGCGCGTTTACTTATAGCGCTAAAGGGACGGCGATAGTCCCGACCAAGCGCGTTTACTTATAGCGCTAAAGGGACGGCGATAGTCCCGACCAAGCACGTTTACTTACAGCGCTAAAGGGACGGCGATAGTCCCGACCTAAAAGGAGACTTTTAGCGTCAATAAGAACGACAAAGGCAGCTGACCAAGCGTCCATATGTTACGAGATGGTGTGAGAACGTGCTGGGGAAGAAGGTTGTGAAAACATGAGTTACAGGTTGCCTGGAACGTAGCATTAATACTTGACGATAATTGGAGTGTAGTAACAGGGCGTGATTGATTCTCAAGTTTCTTTTGTATCAGCAGGGAGGAGGCTGCAACGTGCCTGAACAGAAATGTCATTTGTTAAACACTTCGGCTCACACGCGCATGCACGCGCACGCACACACACACACACACACACACACACACACACACACACACACACACACACACACACACACACACACACACACACACACACACGCACATGCACACCTGCAGGTTCTGTGTTAATTAATTGGAAATGAGGTGACTAATTATCCAAACCTGCTCTACCTCTCACTAACTGTTCAGATTTATCTCTCCCCCCCTCCCTCCATGACTCCCCCTCCCCTCCCTGACTCCCCTCCCCCCACTCCCCCCCCCCCCCCTCTTTGTGTGGTGGTCTGGATTACTTTCAGTGTTGGAGCAGAAACCAGGCATCATGTCAGGGATTAACTCCCGAACAAACACTCCTTTAGTCGTCGAGAGAGAAGAGGAAGAAGAAAGGTGCGGTGCTATACATCAGGGGCTTTTAAACATTTTCTGTGTAGACTACTATTTGTAATCAAGAATTTTCGCGGACCACCTCATAATACACATTAAATATGTCTGCACACAGTCCTACCTGAATTAATCCGCCCCTCTTAATTAATAGGCCTGCTAGCACTACAACTAGAACTGGTCATCCCATCAGGACAACAGGCTCGTTAAAAGAAAGGTTACTGCACACAACGGCTGCCACATATTTCATTTAGTTATTTACTCCAGCACCCGAGGGCATAATCAGGAACAACATGCTTATTTCCATAGCAATGGAGTATTAAATATATACAGTAATTGTATATCAATATACATATTCTTTAATTTTTATGGGAATTTCCTGGTAAAATAAAGGTTAAAAAAGTATTATTTTATATTTGATTTTGCTTTTCCACGGACCACCTGCAGTACCCTCACGGACCACTAGTGGTCCGCGGACCACAGTTTGGGAATGACTGCTCTAGATCATATTATTTGATTTGATTGCTTTTCCTTTAAGATCTCACAGACACAGTGAATAACAATAATATTTATCAGGGTTACATTTTTTTCCCCCTCTTTCCCGGTTGGAAAATGTGGAAAATCTTTATTTACAGTTGACTCGAACTTCCGGCCAACTTTGCAAACGGCTTATGTAAAATAATAATAATAATAATAATAATAATATATTGTATTAAAAGGCGCCTTTCTCTGCACTCAAGGGCACCGTACAGGGATACATAAGACATTTAAAAGCAGCAAAAAAAACAACAGAAAGAGGCAGAGCAATTGACATCAAGTGGACGTTTTTCGGGGGGAGGGAAGTCTTAAAGGACAATTCCAGCGCAAAACGAACCTGGTTTAGTTTAGTTCATAATGTCGTGGACAGTCCCTTTTAATGAACTATACAGTAATAGGAGCAGCTTTAGCCTCATCGGCTAATTTCCAGCTGTAGTCCCTGGCCAGCTGACAATAGGCATCCTAAAATACAATAATTAACATATTAACATCAGTTACATTACATCTATAATAACAGCAGGCCTAAGCAAAAAGGGTTAAAAAATACAAAAAAGTGGCACACAAACAGACAAGCACAGAGAGTGGCAATGGCATTCAATCAGTCCATGCAGTTAATACAATATGAAGGAGACAAAAGAAAAGAGAAGAGTCTCAAGAGGCTGCATTGAAAGCACATACAAGACATAACGGAGGCAGGCAGCCTAGGGGTTAATAACAGATGTGTACCCACTCTTATAAAGACAGTAGCTCCCAAGACGGCGGCCGCCTGTATACGAGAACGCTACTGTCTTTATAATCTCTCTTTTTAATGAACTGTCTGTACACTTACAAAGTTCTCAATGCTTCGGTTAACATGTAGGGACCCTCATCATGCTACCGTTGAAGTTTGGTGATATTTTGAGCCTTTTTAGTGGTGTAAATAGCAATTTCTTTTTAATTTCCATGTGCCCCGAATACTAGCGTTGTAAGCTAATCAGCGGTCCGCGCTAGCTTCTTTCAAGCTCCAAACACATTCAATTAGCATGAAAACATGTCCCAGAGAGCTACAGAGTGGGTACACATCTGTTATTAACCCCTAGGTTCATTTTGCACTGGAATTGTCCTTTAAATAGTATAATACTAATAATATTAATGTAGCCTAATCTTCATCTGCAACTGTGCAGACATAGCAAGCTTAAACAGAATGAAGAGACATGTAGAAATAAGAAGACTGTGCAGCATTCAAACTTATAATTTAGAATTTGAATGTCAACTTTATGGCCTTTAAATACCTGCAGAACTAATGATATCCCCAGCAGCCTCAGCTGTACTTGACTGGCTGTAGACTTTGAGTATTATGAACAAAAGTAATCTCATGTCATGACCTTTTGCGAGTCTGGACACATGTTAGTGTTAACGTGAAGTATGTTAGCGTGAAGTGAAGAGCATTCGATGACAGTTAAATCCTCTTCATCTTTAATCCCTGGGTCACGTTATCTCTGGGTTTTTCTTCCCATCGTGTACACAGTATTATCCCGGTCTTTTGTTGCGCTCGTTTACTGTTTATTATTGTTTGTACATGTTGGATTATCTTCAACGCTCTCTGTTTGCACTATTCTCAGGTCTTATCAGGATCCAGTTCTCTGCTGCTGTCCCAGTTTTCCCCCTCGGGGATCATAAAAACTTTTATCTAATCTCATCTGAATTTGTTTTTGGAACCATCTTGTTGTGTTGTCATGACTGAGATGTTCTCTCTCTCTTGCTGTCTGTCTCTCTCTCTCTTGTTCCTCTCCTTCTTGTCCCTGCTCGGCCTTCCCTCCCGCCTGTCTGTCAGCCGACAGAGAGGCGACAGCAAGTCTCCACGCCGTAAACCGATCCGCCTCGGAGAGAGCGCGAGGCAGAGCGGGAGAGGATTCCTGATATGGATCTACCTCAGAAACTCAGCCAAACAAAGCCTCACCTGTTTCCACCGCCCTGCCTTGTTCCTCCTCCAACCACCGCTGCACGGCCAGACTCTGAAATCCACTTTGTCAGTTTGTGCATTTTCTACGCTGGTTTTGTTTCCGTCGGGGATTGTGGAAGCTTTGATACACAGAAATACCTGTAAGTAGTTGTCGGTCCTTCCCCCCCCCACCTCCAAATACCTCCACCCTCCCTCCCTTCCTCCTCCACTGCTCTCACCGGAACAGAAAATTACTCCATTTACCCTCCTACCCTCTTTCAGTTTGGGTGTCCCAAATCTTTGGCCCCCGGGGCAGATCCCAGACATAAAAGTTAGCATTGAGGAGCCGAGTGTCCAATATCCGTTAATGTGAGATACAACTAATTAGTCCATTATCGGGCCCCTGCTCTCACCGGTTCATAAATTGGAGCCACTCAAAGGTCGTTTATTATTTATCAGAGTGGGTGAGGTGGGGGGGGGGGGACTGCTTGGTTCTCCGGTTTGCTTGTTCAACATATCAAGATTAGTTTCAACTAGCCCTGTTGGATGACTGGAGCCTGCAAACACCACACACACACACACAGACACACACACACACACACACACACACACACACACACACACACAGACACAGACACACACACACACACACACACACACACACACACACACACACACACACACACAGACACAGACAGACAGACAGACACACACAGACAGACAGACAGACAGACAGACAGACACACACATACACACACACACACACACAAACACACACATACGCAGTTTTCAACACACACGCAGTTTTCATCATGCACACACACACACACTCTTAGTCCGTCTCACTATCTTTGTGGGGACCCGTCATTGACATAATGCATTCCCTAGCCCCTTACCCTAACCTTAACCATCACCACTAGATGCCTAACCTTAACCCTTACCCTCACCCTAACCATAACCTAATTCTAACCCTAATCCTAAAACCAAGTCTTAACCCTCAAACAGACCTTAAACCTTGTGGGCTCCAGCATTTTGGGCCCCATAAGGCTGGTCGGACCCCACAAGTATACTGGACTCGCCGGTTTTTGGACCCCATGAATATATTAAAACAAGCACACAGTTTTCACACACACACACACACACACACACTCCGCATCGCTGTCCAGGCCGACACACATTTCTCCAAACGGGAACACACTGTGTTCAGTTTGTGTTACAGCAGAGGCTTTAACCTGAGAGTTCAATGAGAGGTTAATGTAAAACGTACCGATAATTATTTATTAATGTGTTATGAATGTTGTATAACAGCTTGTTCCAGGAGCTGTTCTGTTGGTAGAAAACAAACAAGCGGATGGAAGTACGTCATCACAAGGAAAAGCCCTGCATTCACACTAAAACTGCCAAAGTTTTAGCGGCTAAACGTAACAATGTGACTTTTTTCAACATACTATACTATAACTATATATTTTTTTATATATATACCTTTTTCTACTTTCTAAAACTTTTTTCGACATCATTTTTTTCGACATACTATTCTATGACTTTTTGGACTTTTTCGACATATTATACTATGACTTTTTTGACATACTATACTATGACTTTTTGGACTTTTTCGACATATTATACTATGACTTTTTCGACATACTATACTATGACTTTTTGGACTTTTTCGACATACTATACTATAACTATATATTTTTTTTATATATACCTTTTTCTACTTTCTAAAACTTTTTTCGACATCATTTTTTTAGACATGCTATACTATGACTTTTTTATAATTTTTTTTCGACATACTATTCTATGAATTTTTTATAATTTTTTTCGACATACTATACTATGACTTTTTTATAATTTTTTTTCGACATACTATACGATTACTTTTTATGATTTCTTTCTATACTAAATAATATACTAAATATCAGTTAGTGAGTGAAGAAGTGAAATACACAAAGACACTTTAAGTTCATCTGACAGGTTGTATATCTTAGAGAGTTAACAGCATGCTTAGAAGACTGAGGGCTGTGGGTTCAAACATTGGGTTGCATTTTTATAATTCTTTTACGACATACTATTCTATGACTTTTTTATGACTTTTTTCGACATAATATACTGTGACTTTTTTTGACGTACTACAGTATACTATGACTTTTTCGACATACTATACTACGCCTTTTCATGATTTCTTTCTGACTAAATAATATACTAAATATCCGTTAGTCTTAGGTGAAGACGTCAAATGCACAAAAACACTTTAGTTCAATATGGAAGGTTGTATAGCTTAGAGAGAAAAGAGAATGGTTAGAAGACTGAATGTTGTTATTATTGTTTTACGACATACTATTCTATGACTTTTTAATGACATTTTTCGACATACTGTATTATGACTTTTTCGACATATTATACTATGACTTTTTTCGACAAACTATACTATGACTTTTTTCGACAAACTATACTATGACTTTTCTTAAAATTTTTGACAAACTATACTATGACTTTTTTGACTTTTTCGACATACTATACTATGATTTTTCTTTAAATTTTTGACATGCTATACTATGACTTTTTTGACTTTTTCGACAAACTATACTATGACTTTTTTGACTTTTTCGACAAACTATACTATGACTTTTTATGACTTTTTCGACATGCTATACTATGATTTTTCTTTAAATTTTTGACATGCTATACTATGACTTTTTTGACTTTTTCGACAAACTATACTATGACTTTTTTCGACACACTATACTATGACTTTTTCGACATACTATACTATGATTTTTCTTAAAATTTTTGACATACTATACTATGACTTTTTAACGACTTTTTTCGACATACTATACTAAGACTTTTTCGACATACTATACTATGACTTTTTTGACTTTTTGGACATGCTATACTATGACTTTTTTGACTTTTTCGACACTATACTATGACTTTTTTTTCCAAATTTTCGACATACTATACTATGACTTTTTTCGACATACTATACTATGACTTTTTTCGACATACTATACTATGACTTTTTTGACTTTTTGGACATGCTATACTATGACTTTTTTGACTTTTTCGACAAACTATACTATGACTTTTTTGACTTTTTCGACAAACTATACTATGACTTTTTATGACTTTTTCGACAAACTATACTATGACTTTTTATGACTTTTTCGACATGCTATACTATGATTTTTCTTTAAATTTTTGACATGCTATACTATGACTTTTTTGACTTTTTCGACAAACTATACTATGACTTTTTTCGACACACTATACTATGACTTTTTCGACATACTATACTATGATTTTTCTTAAAATTTTTGACATACTATACTATGACTTTTTAACGACTTTTTTCGACATACTATACTATGACTTTTTTGACTTTTTGGACATGCTATACTATGACTTTTTTGACTTTTTCGACACTATACTATGACTTTTTTTTCCAAATTTTCGACATACTATACTATGACTTTTTTCGACATACTATACTATGACTTTTTTCGACATACTATACTATGACTTTTTTGACTTTTTGGACATGCTATACTATGACTTTTTTGACTTTTTCGACATACTATACTATGACTTTTTTGACTTTTTGGACATGCTATACTATGACTTTTTTGACTTTTTCGACATACTATACTATGACTTTTTTTTCCAAATTTTCGACATACTATACTATGACTTTTTTTTCCAAATTTTTGACATACTATACTATGACTTTTTTCGACATACTATACTATGACTTTTTTCGACATACTATACTAAGACTTTTTCGACATACTATACTATGACTTTTTTGACTTTTTGGACATGCTATACTATGACTTTTTGACTTTTTCGACATACTATACTATGACTTTTTTTTCCAAATTTTCGACATACTATACTATGACTTTTTTCGACATACTATACTATGACTTTTTTCGACATACTATACTAAGACTTTTTCGACATACTATACTATGACTTTTCTTAAAATTTTTGACATACTATACTATGACTTTTTTTTCGAAAGACAATAATATGACTTTTGTATGACTTTAATGAAAAGCAAGGTAAGTTTATTTATACGGTCCATTTCAGCAACAAGACAATTCCAACTGCTTTACTTAACCCGTGTGTTGTCTTCCTTTCAACCTTGAAAAAAACCCTTTTTTTCTGACATTTTTGACGCCTTTTTTCACAATTTGTTTTTGCTTTTTCCAACGTTTTAAATTGTAAAATTTTTCTTCTACACATTTTCAGCACTTATTCCTACGTCCAATATTTTCTGATATAAAACAAATATTTAAAACGGGCCAACGTGACCCGAAGTTACCACAAGGGTTAAAACAGTAAACGCATCGAGACAAAACAACCACTAAAGAGCCAAGAAGATAGAAAGTAAAAACATTCTATGAGACAGGTATAAAATACATGAATAAAAGTTCTTCCCCTTCCTGGGCTCCCTCAGTACATCAAGTGGAAGCTGAACATCCTCTCCCTCATCACTCCCGTGGAAGCGGATGATGGTTAACCTATCAAAGGCAATGATGCTGGTCTCCTTCACTGCCATTATTGACTGAATCCTCACCTCTTACATCACAATTTGGTATGCTGCTGCCACTACAAAGGAAAAGGACAGACTGCAGCGTATCATCTGTTCAGCCGAGACTCTACCATCGCTCCAGGACACCGAGGCGGGCAGAAAAGATTGTGGCTGACCGCTACCAATCTGACAAAAAATCTTACTCTGACTATTTTTTTTTTCATTTTTATTGTCAAATTGTTTTATTTTATTTATACTTCTTGACTGTTTGCAGTACTTGCATGTATCTTGTATCTTCTCTAAGAAACTTCTTTGTATGTAAAAACCTATTTTGTAATAAAGCAATTTCAGATTTTTCAATGACGTCATAGTATAGTATGTCGTAAAAAAATTATAAACGACACAAGGTTTGATAACACAACCTTCAGTCTACTAACCATTCTCTTATCTCTATAAGCTATATGATATATATATTTCCTAAATCAGGAAAAAAGTAATATTATACTGTTGAAAAAAGTCATGATGAAAGTCATAGTATAGTATGTTGAAAAAAATAATTAAAAATTCATAATATAGTATGTCAAAAAAGTCATAGTATAGTATGTCGAAAAAAAGTCAGTATAGAATAGTATGTTGTAAAATATTATAAAAACGCGACGGATGAAGTTTGGTCACGCAACCTTCCGTCTTATAACCATTCTTTTATATTTCTCAGCTATACAACCTGTCATATGAAAGTAAAGTGTCTTTGTGTATTTGACTTCTTCACTTAAGACTCACTGATATTTTGTATAGTAATTCATAAAAAAATGTCAAAAATGCCATAGTATACTATGTCAAAAAAAGTCATAGTATAACAAGTCTAAAAAAGTTATAGTATAGTATGTCGAAAAAAGGCATAAAAAGTAATAGTATAGTATATCGAAAACAATTATAAAAAAGTCATAGTATAGTATGTCGAAAGAAGTCATAAAAAGTCATAGTATAGTATGTCGAAAGAAGTCATAAAAAGTAATAGTATAGTATATCGAAAACAATTATAAAAAAGTCATAGTATAGTATGTCGAAAGAAGTCATAAAAAGTCATAGTATAGTATGTCGTAAAAAAAAATTATAAATGACACAAGTTTTGATTTCACAACCTTCAGTCTTCTAAACAGTCTCTTATCTCTCTAAGCTATATGACTGGTCACAAGGCAGGAAAAAAGTAATATTATACTATGTTGAAAAAAGTCATGATGAAAGTCAAAGTGTAGTATGTCGAATAAAGATGAAATAGTCATAGAATAGTATGTTGTAAAATGTTATAAAAATGCGACAGATGAAGTTTGGTCATGCAATCTTCAGTCTTCTAACCATTCTTTTATATTTCTCAGCTATACAACCTGTCATATGAAAGTAAAGTGTCTTTGTGTATTTGACTTCTTCACTTAAGACTCACTGATATTTTGTATAGTAATTCATAAAAAAATGTCAAAAATGCCATAGTATACTATGTCAAAAAAAGTCATAGTATAACAATTATGAAAATGTCATAGTATAGTATGTCGAAAGAAGTCATAAAAAGTCATAGTATATCGAAAACAATTATAAAAAAGTCATAGTATAGTATGTCAAAAGAAGTCATAAAAAGTAGTAGTATAGTATATCGAAAACAATTATAAAAAAGTCATAGTATAGTATGTCGTAAAAAAAAATTATAAACGACACAAGGTTTGATCTCACAACCTTCACTATTCTAAACAGTTTCTTATCTCTCTAAGCTATATAACTTGTCACAAGGAAGGAAAAAAGTAATATTATACTATGTTTAAAAAAGTCATGAAATAGTCATAGAATAGTATGTTGTAAAAAATTATAAAAATGCAACAGATGAAGTTTGATCACGCAACCTTCAGTCTTCTATCCAGTCTTTTATCGCTCTAAGCTATACAACCTGTCATGTGAAACTAAAGTGTCTTTTGAGTATTTGACTTCTTCACTGAAGACTCCATGATATTTTGCATAGTAATTCATAAAAATATGTCAAAAATGCCATAGTATAGCAAGTCTAAAAAAGTCATAAAAAGTCATAGTACATAATATTAAAAAAAGTCATAGTTTAGTCGTAGGTTCGATCACACAACGTTAAGTCTTCTAACAATTCTCGCATCTCTCTAAGCTATACAACCTGTTATCAGTCATGAAAAAAGTCATAGTATAGTATGTCCGAAAAAATTCACAAAAAAGTCATAGTATAGTATGTCCGAAAAAAAATCATAAAAAAGTCATAGTATAGTATGTCCGAAAAAAAATCATAAAAAAGTCATAGTATAGTATGTCCGAAAAAAATAATACAAAAGTCATACCATAGTATGTCGTAAAAGAAATTATAAAAATACACAAGGTTTGATCACACAACATTCAGCCTTCTAACAATTCTCACATCTCTCTAAGCTATACAACCTGTCATTAGTCATGGAAAAAGTCACAGTATAGTATGTCCGAAAAAAAGTGACGAAAAAGTCATAGTATAGTATGTCGAAAAAAATAATAAAAAAGTCATAGTATAGTATGTCCAAAAAAATTCACAAAAAAGTCATAGTATAGTATGTCCGAAAAAAATCATAAAAAAGTCATAGTATAATATGTCGAAAAAAATTCATACAAAAGTCATAGTATAGTATGTCTGAAAAAAATCATAAAAAAGTCATAGTATAGTATGTCCTAAAATATTTACAAAAAACTCATAGCATAGTATGTCAAAAAAATAATACAAAAGTCATAGTATAGTATGTCCGAAAAAATTCATAAAAAAGTCATAGTATAGTATGTCCGATTAAGAAATTATAAAAACACGATACAAGGTTTGATCACACAACGTTCAGACTTCTAACAATTCTCGCATCTCTCTAAGCTATACAACCTGTCGTTAGGCATGGAAAAAGTCATAGTATAGTATGTTGAAAAAAAGTGACGAAATAGTCATAGTATAGTATGTCTGAAAAAATTAATAAAAATGTCCTAGTATAGTATGTCCTAAAATATTTATAAAAAAACTCATAGTATAGTATGTCAAAAAAAATATACAAAAGTCATAGTATAGTATGTCCGAAAGAATTCATAAAAAAGTCATAGTATAGTATGTCGAAAAAAGTCATGAAAAAGTCATAATATAGTATATCGAAAAAGAAATTATAAAAACACGACACAAGGTATGATCACACAACGTTCAGTCTCCTAAACATTCTCTTATCTCTCTAAGCTATACAACCTGTCATATGAAACTGAAGTGTCTTTGTGTATTTGACTTCTTCACTGAAGACTCCATGATATTTTGCATAGTAATTCATAAAAATATGTCAAAAATGCCATAGTATACTATGTCAAAAAAAGTCAGAGTATAACAAGTCTAAAAAAGTCATAGTATACTATCTCAAAAAAAGTCATAGTATAGTATGTCATAAAATATTTATAAAAAAGTCATAGTATAGTATGTCGAAAAAAATAATACAAAAGTCATAGTATAGTATGTCCGAAAAAATTCATAAAAAAGTCATAGTATGGTATGTCGAAAAAAGTCATAAAAAGTCATAGTATAGTATGTCGAAAGAATTCATAAAAAAGTCATAGTATAGTATGTCGAAAAAAGTCATGAAAAAGTCATAATATAGTATATCGAAAAAGAAATTATAAAAACACGACACAAGGTATGATCACACAACGTTCAGTCTTCTAACAATTCTCGCATCTCTCTAAGCTATACAACCTGTCATTAGTCATGGAAAAAGTCATAGTATAGTATATCGAAAAAAAGTGATGAAAAAGTCATAGTTTAGTATGTCGAAAAAAGTCATAAAAAAAGTCATAGTATAGTATGTCCAAAAAAATTCATAAAAAAGTCATTGTATAGTTTGTTGAAAAAAGTCATAGTATGGTATGTCGAAAAAAGTCATGAAAAATTCATAGTATAGTATGTCGAAAAAGAAATTATAAAAACACGACACAAGGTTTGATCACACAACGTTCAGTCTTCTAACAATTCTCGCATCTTTCTAAGCTATACAACCTGTCATTAGTCATGAAAAAAGTCATAGTATAGTATATCGAAAAAAGTGATGAAAAAGTCATAGTATAGTATGTCCGAAAAAATTCATAAAAAAGTCATAGTATAGTATGTCCGAAAAAATTCATAAAAAAAGTCATAGTATAGTATGTCCGAAAAAATTCATAAAAAGGTCATAGTATAGTATGTCCGAAAAAATTCATAAAAAGGTCATAGTATAGTATGTCCGAAAAAAATAATACAAAAGTCATAGTATAGTATGTCCGAAAAAAATCATAAAAAAGTCATAGTATTTTGTCACTGATATTTTGTATAGTAATTCATAAAAAAATGTCAAAAATGTCATAGTATACTATGTCAAAAAAAGTCAGAGTATAACAAGTCTAAAAAAGTCATAGTATAGTATGTCGAATAAAAGTCATGAAATAGTCATAGAATAGTATGTTGTAAAAAATGTAACAGATGAAGTTTGATCATGCAACCTTCAGTCTCCTAAACATTCTCTTATCTCTCTAAGCTATACAACCTGTCATATGAAACTGAAGTGTCTTTGTGTATTTGACTTCTTCACTGAAGACTCCATGATATTTTGCATAGTAATTCATAAAAATATGTCAAAAATGCCATAGTATACTATGTCAAAAAAAGTCAGAGTATAACAAGTCTAAAAACGTCATAGTATACTATGTCAAAAAAGTCATAGTATAGTATGTCGAAAAAAGTCATTAAAAAGTCATAATATAGTATATCGAAAAAGAAATTATAAAAACACGACACAAGGTATGATCACACAACGTTCAATCTTCTAACAATTCTCACATCTCGCTAAGCTATACAACCTGTC
>CM042333.1:30539098-30549098 GCA_023566125.1 Zingel zingel | reverse complement strand
CCCTTTAGCGCTATAACTAAACGCACTTGGTCGGGACTATCGCCGTCCCTTTAGCGCTATACGTAAACGCGCTTGGTCGGGACTATCGCCGTCCCTTTAGCGCTATAAGTAAACGCGCTTGGTCGGGACTATCGCCGTCCCTTTAGCGCTATAAGTAAACGCGCTTGGTCGGGACTATCGCCGTCCCTTTAGCGCTATACGTAAACGCGCTTGGTCGGGACTATCGCCGTCCCTTTAGCGCTATAAGTAAACGCGCTTGGTCGGGACTATCGCCGTCCCTTTAGCGCTATAAGTAAACGCGCCTGGTCGGGACTATCGCCGTCCCTTTAGCGCTATAAGTAAACGCGCTTGGTCGGGACTATCGCCGTCCCCTTAGCGCTATAACTAAACGCGCTTGGTCGGGACTATCGCCGTCCCTTTAGCGCTATAACTAAACGCGCTTGGTCGGGACTATCGCCGTCCCTTTAGCGCTATACGTAAACGCGCTTGGTCGGGACTATCGCCGTCCCTTTAGCGCTATAAGTAAACGCGCTTGGTCGGGACTATCGCCGTCCCTTTAGCGCTATAAGTAAACGCGCTTGGTCGGGACTATCGCCGTCCCTTTAGCGCTATAAGTAAACGCGCTTGGTCGGGACTATCGCCGTCCCTTTAGCGCTATACGTAAACGCGCTTGGTCGGGACTATCGCCGTCCCTTTAGCGCTATAAGTAAACGTGCTTGGTCGGGACTATCGCCGTCCCTTTAGCGCTATAAGTAAACGCGCTTGGTCGGGACTATCGCCGTCCCTTTAGCGCTATAAGTAAACGCGCTTGGTCGGGACTATTGCCGTCCCTTTAGCGCTATAAGTAAACGCGCTTGGTCGGGACTATTGCCGTCCCTTTAGCGCTATAACTAAACGCGCTTGGTCGGGACTATCGCCGTCCCTTTAGCGCTTTAACTAAACGCGCTTGGTCGGGACTATTGCCGTCCCTTTAGCGCTATAAGTAAACGTGCTTGGTCGGGACTATTGCCGTCCCTTTTGATGCAGTAATGTTAAGGAAAGGGTCGTGGGTGGGCGTACGGTTCTTTGACACGCGGGAGGAAAGTAAAAAGAGACTGTAACAAGTGGGACGTGGACCCCGCTCTCCTGGGTGAAAGTCCTGTGTTGTCCAAGTGGCCATAAGGACCGGTAGGAGGGGTAAGGGAGTGACGCAAGCACGGCAACGGTCTTCATAGCCTCGTCACTTGACTTTAGCGCAACAATGAGGAATAAATGTTAAAACATAATCAAATATCAGACACACTGATATCTGATCAGTACTCGGTATCGGCCGATACACAAGTTCAGGTATCGGAATCGGTATCGGGAAGCAAAAAGTGGTATCGGGCCATCTCTACTATTCTTGCCTTTCTTCCATACTTTTTTAAGTTTTTGTCTTTTTTTTCAAAGTTTTTTTCTGCTTTTTTTCAGTTTTTGCCACTTTTTTTGCCAAGTTTGTCGCTTTTTGGAATTTTTTGTCACTTTTGTGGCCCTAGTGTTACCTTCCTACAAGTTTCTATTACTATTTCCGACATATTCCTGCCTTCCTTCCTTCTTTCTACCGTCTTTTTCCAAGTTCTTGTCTCCTTTTCTCATCATCATCTAAATGTTCTCCAGGTCCAAGGCTGTTGTTTAGTTAATGTATCACTGACATCGCTGTATTCTTCCTCTTTATAGAGACTTTTCCTTTCTACCAAAGATTATTCGTGCTGGTTAGGGGCTTAAAAACACAGTTCAAAGGGGGGAATATTATTGAAAAAAGCTTGAGAGCCAGTGGTCTACACCCCTGGTAGAAACCTGCCATGGGCGTTGTGTATCAGTGTAATCCTGTGTGTGCGCGGCTGTCTGTCATTGTCAACGTGTGAGAAAGCGCCCTCCCGTTAGCGTCTAGGTGTCATTACAACAAGACAACAGCGCGTTAATAAAGAGAAGGAGTGCAGTGTGTGTGCTTTTGTTTTCCATGCTAATGAGCCAGCTGATGCCACTGCTCTCAGCTTTTGTTCGGCTGAAACAAACAGAGCAGCATCACTGTCACAGCTGACATCTTTCCTCAAATCAATATTATTGTATTATTGTTTTTCATACGCCTTTGTTTACACCCAGTAGAGGTTGGGCTGAGACTGGGAGCTGCCCAGTACAACCAGCAGCAGCGCCGCTGGATCACAGAGTCGACGACAAATTAACTTTCACTGTCACTGTTTTAAAGATTTACTTTTAGTCCTGAGGTCAAACGTTTTCATTGTATTTAACCCTTGTGTGTGTGTGTCTGTGTGTGTGTGTGTCTGTGTGTGTGTGTGTCTGTGTGTGTGTGTGTGTGTGTCTGTGTGTGTGTCTGTGTGTGTGTGTGTGTGTGTGTGTGTGTGTCTGTGTGTGTGTGTGTGTGTGTGTGTGTGTATGTGTGTGTGTCTGTCTGTGTCTGTGTCTGTGTGTGTGTGTGTGTGTGTCTGTGTGTGTGTGTCTGTGTGTGTGTGTCTGTGTGTGTGTCTGTGTGTGTGTGTGTGTGTGTGTGTCTGTGTGTGTGTCTGTCTGTGTCTGTGTCTGTGTGTGTGTGTGTGTGTGTGTGTGTGTGTGTGTGTGTGTGTGTATGTCTGTCTGTGTGTGTGTCTGTGTGTGTGTGTGTCTGTCTGTGTGTGTGTGTGTGTGTGTGTGTGTGTGTGTGTGTGTCTGTCTGTCTGTGTGTGTGTGTGTGTGTGTGTCTGTGTGTGTGTGTGTGTGTGTGTGTCTGTCTGTCTGTGTGTGTGTGTGTGTGTGTGTGTGTGTGTGTGTGTGTGTGTGTGTGTGTGTGTGTGTGTGTGTGTGTGTGTTGTCTTCTGGGCAAAAACTGAAAATCAACACTTTTTCTGATGTTTTGGTCTCTTTTTTTCGACACTTTTGGCGCCTTTTTCTTTTCCAACTTTTAAATTTAAATTTTAACAATAACTGACATACATCATAGGTCAAGGTTAACAAAGATGAATTAAAACAGTATACCAATTCCCCTCAAGTCCCCTATTCCACCTGCAAACCAACCCAGTTCAGGTCCAAAACAGACACACACACACACACACACACACACACACACACACACACACACACACACACACACACACACACACACACACACACACACACACACACACACACACACTCAAAGTAAAAAAGGTAGACAAATTAAAAGAGATAGAGAGGAGAGAGAGAGAAAAAATGGTGTCAAATGGAGAAGTCCAGAAGGAGCTCAGTCCTCCAAGTCAGGAAGATAACTAGGGGATGCAAGGGGGTGAGCCTCTCCGCGCTACGCGTAGCTCCTATGGCGCCATTTTGATGCTACCAAGCCATCAGCTCCCGTTAGCATCCCATTGACTGCCATTCATTCTGATGCTACCAAGCCATCCCCTCCCGTTAGCATCCCATTGACTGCCATTCATTTTGACGTCACTTTGACAGAGAATAACTTTACATCTGAAGCGTTTAAAGACTCTATTTGTCCGTTGATTATTTCTAAAGAAACACGACAATGTATAAAAGGCTCCATTACCTTGTAGCTCACGTTATGGCTCCGTAGCAGACGTTGTTATAAAAATAGGCTAACGATTGGGTCATAACCACGAGACTTACTGTCTCATAGTAGAGGAATTACCGTATAGTCCAGGAGAAGCTCTCAGGCAGTTTGGACTTCCATTAGCTGTTTAAGTGTAATTACTAATGTTAACTATCATGTTAGTGATCAGTAATTAGCCTGTGCCTATGTTATCTCCTTACATATACCTACGCTCTCCGTCTCTGCTAGATTGGGAATGATTGAGATTTCTCTTGGCACAGCTACCAGAAGACTTCCAACTTTCAGACAGGTTGCTCACGTCACATCTACGTCTTCAAGCTCAGTTGGAGGCTGCTCAGTAACGCTCAGCCATCACCGGAAAAGAGCTTCTAATGTCCTTCACTGGTCTCCGTCCAGAGACACGGGACCTGCTGGCCCATTATATATATGTCAATGGTTCCATGTCAACAAGGCAGGCCTGCTCGGTTCATTCAGGGAATGATTGTAAAGATGTAATAAGAATATGTTGAGGTCATTTCCTCTCTAACTGGGAGGTTCTGGGACTGATTGGTGGGATTGCTGTGGACGAAGTCCACACGGAGATACACTGGTAAGAGCCAATGAGGTGTAACCATGTATCAGCTCATTTAAATATCTCACGGTACTGGATTGGGTCAACAGTTAACTTCATATGTGGAGTTTTCTTTTGCAGGGTGCAAATGTTAAACCAAAACAAGTTCCTTCCTGAATCTATTTAGCAGAGCAAATGTCTCCGTTTAGCAAAGCGTGATCTGTTCCTATTCTGGTCTTTCTAGTCAATTCCCCTGTATTTAGGGTGTGTGTGTATGTCTGTGTGTGTCTGTCTGTGTGTGTGTGTGTGTGTGTGTGTGTGTGTGTGTGTGTGTGTGTGTGTGTGTGTGTGTGTGTCTGTGTGTGTCTGTGTGTGTGTGTCTGTGTGTGTGTGTGTGTGTGTGTGTGTGTCTGTGTGTGTGTCTGTGTGTGTGTGTGTGTGTGTGTGTGTCTGTGTGTGTGTGTGTGTGTGTGTATGTGTGTGTGTCTGTCTGTGTCTGTGTCTGTGTGTGTGTGTGTGTGTGTGTCTGTGTGTGTGTGTCTGTGTGTGTGTGTCTGTGTGTGTGTCTGTGTGTGTGTGTGTGTGTGTGTGTCTGTGTGTGTGTGTGTGTGTGTGTGTGTCTGTGTGTGTGTGTGTGTCTGTGTGTGTGTCTGTCTGTGTCTGTGTCTGTGTGTGTGTGTGTGTGTGTGTGTGTGTGTGTGTGTGTATGTCTGTCTGTGTGTGTGTCTGTGTGTGTGTGTGTCTGTCTGTGTGTGTGTGTGTGTGTGTGTGTGTGTGTGTGTGTCTGTCTGTGTGTGTGTGTGTGTGTGTGTCTGTGTGTGTGTGTGTGTGTGTGTGTGTGTCTGTCTGTCTGTGTGTGTGTGTGTGTGTGTGTGTGTGTGTGTGTGTGTGTGTCTGTGTGTGTGTGTGTGTGTGTGTGTGTGTGTGTGTGTGTGTGTGTTGTCTTCTGGGCAAAAACTGAAAATCAACACTTTTTCTGATGTTTTGGTCTCTTTTTTTCGACACTTTTGGCGCCTTTTTCTTTTCCAACTTTTAAATTTAAATTTTAACAATAACTGACATACATCATAGGTCAAGGTTAACAAAGATGAATTAAAACAGTATACCAATTCCCCTCAAGTCCCCTATTCCACCTGCAAACCAACCCAGTTCAGGTCCAAAACAGACACACACACACACACACACACACACACACACACACACACACACACACACACACACACACACACACACACACACACACACACACACACACACACTCAAAGTAAAAAAGGTAGACAAATTAAAAGAGATAGAGAGGAGAGAGAGAGAAAAAATGGTGTCAAATGGAGAAGTCCAGAAGGAGCTCAGTCCTCCAAGTCAGGAAGATAACTAGGGGATGCAAGGGGGTGAGCCTCTCCGCGCTACGCGTAGCTCCTATGGCGCCATTTTGATGCTACCAAGCCATCAGCTCCCGTTAGCATCCCATTGACTGCCATTCATTCTGATGCTACCAAGCCATCCCCTCCCGTTAGCATCCCATTGACTGCCATTCATTCTGATGCTACCAAGCCATCAGCTCCCGTTAGCATCCCATTGACTGCCATTCATTCTGATGCTACCAAGCCATCAGCTCCCGTTAGCATCCCATTGACTGCCATTCATTTTGACGTCACTTTGACAGAGAATAACTTTACATCTGAAGCGTTTAAAGACTCTAATTGTCCGTTGTTTATTTCTAAAGAAACACGACAATGTATAAAAGGCTCCATTACCTTGTAGCTCACGTTATGGCTCCGTAGCAGACGTTGTTATAAAAATAGGCTAACGATTGGGTCATAACCACGAGACTTACTGTCTCATAGTAGAGGAATTACCGTATAGTCCAGGAGAAGCTCTCAGGCAGTTTGGACTTCCATTAGCTGTTTAAGTGTAATTACTAATGTTAACTATCATGTTAGTGATCAGTAATTAGCCTGTGCCTATGTTATCTCCTTACATATACCTACGCTCTCCGTCTCTGCTAGATTGGGAATGATTGAGATTTCTCTTGGCACAGCTACCAGAAGACTTCCAACTTTCAGACAGGTTGCTCACGTCACATCTACGTCTTCAAGCTCAGTTGGAGGCTGCTCAGTAACGCTCAGCCATCACCGGAAAAGAGCTTCTAATGTCCTTCACTGGTCTCCGTCCAGAGACACGGGACCTGCTGGCCCATTATATATATGTCAATGGTTCCATGTCAACAAGGCAGGCCTGCTCGGTTCATTCAGGGAATGATTGTAAAGATGTAATAAGAATATGTTGAGGTCATTTCCTCTCTAACTGGGAGGTTCTGGGACTGATTGGTGGGATTGCTGTGGACGAAGTCCACACGGAGATACACTGGTAAGAGCCAATGAGGTGTAACCATGTATCAGCTCATTTAAATATCTCACGGTACTGGATTGGGTCAACAGTTAACTTCATATGTGGAGTTTTCTTTTGCAGGGTGCAAATGTTAAACCAAAACAAGTTCCTTCCTGAATCTATTTAGCAGAGCAAATGTCTCCGTTTAGCAAAGCGTGATCTGTTCCTATTCTGGTCTTTCTAGTCAATTCCCCTGTATTTAGGGTGTGTGTGTATGTCTGTGTGTGTCTGTCTGTGTGTCTGTCTGTGTGTGTGTGTCTGTGCGTGTGTGTCTGTCTGTGTGTGTGTGTGTGTGTGTGTGTGTGTGTGTGTGTGTGTGTTTGTGTGTGTGTGTGTCTGTGTGTGTGTGTGTGTGTGTGTGTGTGTGTGTGTGTGTGTGTGTGTGTGTTTGTGTGTGTCAGTCTAAGCGTTCTGTTTTCCCAACAGTCTCACTGAGTTTACAGACACAAAGACTTCAGCATCAAATCCCCTCAGCTCATCCATTCTCTGGGGTCCATGTGTTCTTCATCGGATACATCAACTCACTGTTTCTCTGTGTGGTAACTGTGTGTGTGTGTGTGTGTGTGTGTCTGTGTGTGTGTGTGTGTGTGTCTGTGTGTGTGTGTGTGTGTGTGTGTGTGTGTGTGTGTGTGTCGGTGATCAGGGGAATTCTCCAACAGTCTGTCACTGTTTATCTCTTTGTCTCTTTGTTGACGTCCTCCTTCCCGTTTCCTTATTTCCTTCTACAAAATATCTAAAAACGTGATCCAACATTAAGTACAGTTATATGTTGTGGTTGCTAAATGTGTCTTATTTGTATTTATGATCTATGTTCTCAACATGGACCATAAATTGGTGGGAATATTGGACATAACCAATGCTAAAACACCGGAGAAAATTAAACCATAAGAGGGATGAAAGCCCAAAAATATTGGAGCAAACAAGTCAGATGGAAACATTACAATCAGAGATGGAGTATTTAAGGGTAACTAACCTTATGCTCCTATGTTTTTGTGTCTAACTGACTGATGGGAACAACAATCTTTGACATTGGTCCAGTATTAAAGGACAATTCTGTCTCAAAATGAACCTAGGGGTTAATAACAGAGGTGTACCCACTCTGTAGCTCTCTGGGTCATGTATTCATGCTAATCGAATGTGTTTGGAGCTTGAAAGAAGCTAGCGCGGACCGCTGATTAGCTTACAACGCTAGTATTCGGGGCACAGGGAAAGTAAAAACAAATTGCTATTTATACCACTAAAAAGGCTCAAAATATCACCACACTTCAACAGTAGCATAATGAAGGTCCCTAAATGTTAACCGAAGCATTGAGAACTTTGTAAGTGTACAGACAGTTCATTGAACGAAGAGCTGTGGGAGCTCCGTGAAAGGGCTACGAGAGAGAGAGAGAGAGCTACCGGTAGTCAATGCCGTAACACAGCCTCGTACTTGGGGAAACTGGTGGTGTACCTGCGGACATTGTGGAGCTATGGCCGCCCAACAGGAGTGTCTGTGGTACAAGGAGTGGGACCTGTTGGGTCGCGATGCCAAAAAGAGGCAGTGTTTGGTACAGTCTGAAGATTTCTCCTCTCTGATGAACAGGGCTGGACAACCCAGACCGGAGGGACCAGATGGACAGTTATCCACTGAGTAAGTACACTAGACAAGTTAAGCAGAGTGTGATTATTTCAGATATATTGAGCAAATTGCTTTTGATTTTAGTTTGCATCGCCAGCTGTAAGTCATGACTGCTTTCCAAGACGGCGGCGGCGGCTTGTAAACATGAACGCGAGTGTCTTTATAATCTCTCTTTTCCATAAACTGTCTGTATACTTACAAAGTTCTCAATGCTTCGGTTAACATGTAGGGACCCTCATCATGCTACCGTTGAAGTGTGGTGATATTTTGAGCCTTTTTAGTGGTATAAAATAGCGATTTGTTTTTACGTTCCCTGTGCCCCGAATACTAGCGTTGTAAGCTAATTGGCGGTCCGCGCTAGCTTCTTTCAAGCTACAAACACATTCGATTAGCATGAAAACATGTCCCAGAGAGCTACAGAGTGGGTACACATCTGTTCGTTTTGTGCCGAAAATGTCCTTTAAGTGAGATCGCTGCAGTCAGCAGCGGCAAAACAAGCTACAATGGTCGTTAATAGGGCAATCGTCCTTGACTCTACCTTAAATGGGTCACCAGTTATGACATGCACTGTTGCAATACTTCACAATTCACCGCAAGGCAGGGCCCTAAAAGTATCCTGCTTAGGGTGCCAAGATGTACAGAGCCGGCCCTGAACACACCCCTGTACAAGAATCCTGTTCTAAACACGCTATGTTGCGTAAGATTAGGGTATGAATGGCGTCTAAAGTTACACTAAAGTCATGTCTAACCTTTCATACTGTAATTATTATGCTGTATCTGAAGCCTGATTGGTTAGAAGATAGATGCAGTTCTTTATAAAGCAAAGATTTCAGTAAACACAGCAGACAGCACGACAAAGAGCTGAAGTATTACATTACTCTGTGTTTAAGTTAAGGGTGTGTTGTTGAACTGAAAGGTGACGAGTGATTTCCTCTTCAGAAACTCAAACCAAAACAAGATGCTTCACACCTGGAGCAAACAAACAGGTGACTGTGTCTGTGTGTTTGGTGACGATGTCACTTCTAGAAATAAAGAAGCCAGACTGCATCTGTTAGTTTATATGTGTTTCTTTGACACTATTCATCCTGCGCTCAGTCCCTCTCACTGTTGCTCTCCTCATCTTCAGATGGTGAAAACATAACAGAAACACGAGAGAACATTGGACCAGACCAGGGCTAAAATACCAGAGAACATTGGACCAGACCAGGGCTAAAATACTAGAGAATATTGGACCAAACCAGGGCTAAAATACCAGAGAATATTGGACCAGACCAGGGCTAAAATACTAGAGAATATTGGACCAGACCAGGGCTAAAATACTAGAGAATATTGGACCAGACCAGGGCTAAAATACTAGAGGATATTGGACCAGACCAGGGCTAAAATACTAGAGGATATTGGACCAGACCACGGCTAAAATGCCAGAGAACATTGGACCAGACCGGGGCTAAAATACTAGAGAATATTGGACCAGACCAGGGCTAAAATACTAGAGAACATTGGACCAGATCAGGGCTAAAATACTAGAGAATATTGGACCAGACCAGGGCTAAAATACTAGAGAATATTGGACCAAACCAGGGCTAAAATGCCAGAGAATATTGGACCAGAACAGGGCTAAAATACCAGAGAATATTGGACCAGACCAGGGCTAAAATACCAGAGAATATTGGACCAAACCAGGGCTAAAATACCAGAGAATATTGGACCAGACCAGGGCTAAAATACCAGAGAATATTGGACCAAACCAGGGCTAAAATACCAGACAACATTGGTCCAAACCAGGGCTAAAATACCAGAGAATATTGGACCAAACCAGGGCTAAAATACCAAAGGACACTGGACCAAACCAGGGCTAAAATAACAGAGAATATTGGACCAAATCAGG
>CM042333.1:30531617-30533858 GCA_023566125.1 Zingel zingel | reverse complement strand
TACAGTTTTTACAAGTCTGAAAAGCAGCAGACGTGTTGATCAAGCGTCTGAGTCGGTACCGGGGACGGTGAAAGAACAGGAAGGCAGGAGAGATCAGGCACACAGGGAGACATCGCTCTCAGCTGCTCAGACAGATGCATTATTCATACATAAAGTACAGCTCTGTAATTCATAGGGTTCTTTGATACCGTTTTTGGTCATGGGTAAGGATGGATGGATGGATAGAGGGGGGAGAAGGGGGGGGGGGGAGACGGGGAGAAGGTGGAGAAGGGCAGAGAGAGGGAGGAAGGGAGAGATGGAGAGAGAGAGAGAGATATAGGGAGGAGAGGGAGAGAGAGACACGGAGAAGGGAGAGAGAGGGAGGAAGGGAGAGATGGAGAGAGAGAGAGATAGGGAGGAGAGGGAGAGAGAGACACGGAGAAGGGCAGAGAGAGGGAGGAAGGGAGAGATGGAGAGAGAGAGAGAGATAGGGAGGAGAGGGAGAGAGAGACACGGAGAAGGGAGAGAGAGGGAGGAAGGGAGAGATGGAGAGAGAGAGATAGGGAGGAGAGGGAGAGAGAGACACGGAGAAGGGAGAGAGAGGGAGGAAGGGGAGAGATGGAGAGAGAGAGAGAGATATAGGGAGGAGAGGGAGAGAGAGACACGGAGAAGGGAGAGAGAGGGAGGAAGGGAGAGATGGAGAGAGAGAGAGATAGGGAGGAGAGGGAGAGAGAGACACGGAGAAGGCAGAGAGAGGGAGGAAGGGAGAGATGGAGAGAGAGAGAGAGATAGGGAGGAGAGGAGAGAGAGACACGGAGAAGGGAGAGAGAGGGAGGAAGGGGAGAGATGGAGAGAGAGAGATAGGGAGGAGAGGGAGAGAGAGACACGGAGAAGGGAGAGAGAGGGAGGAGGGAGAGATGGAGAGAGAGAGATATAGGGAGGAGAGGGAGAGAGAGAGACACGGAGAAGGGAGAGAGAGGGAGGAAGGGAGAGATGGAGAGAGAGAGATATAGGGAGGAGAGGGAGAGAGAGAGACACGGAGAAGGGAGAGAGAGGGAGGAAGGGAGAGATGGAGAGAGAGAGAGATAGGGAGGAGAGGGAGAGAGAGACACGGAGAAGGGAGAGAGATGGAGAGAGAGGGAGGAAGGGCGAGATGGAGAGGGAGAGAGATAGGTAGGAGAGGGAGAGAGAGAGAAATAAAGGGGGAGGGAGAAGGGGAGAGAGAGGGAGAGAGAGGGAGGAAGGGAGATGTGGAGAGAGAGAGATAGGGAGGAGAGGGAGGGAGAGAGAAATAAAGGGGGAGAGAGAAGGGGAGAGAGAGGGAGAGAGAGAGAAAGAGGGAGAGAGGGAGAGAGAGAGAGAAAGGAAAAGAGAGAGTGAGAGAGAGAGGGACAGAGAGAGAGAGGGAGAGAGAGACGGGAGAAGGGAGAGAGAGGGAGAGACGGGGAGAAGGGAGGGAGGGGGACAGAGGAAGGAAGGGAGAGATGGAGAGAGAGAGAGAGATAGGGAGGAGAGGGGAGAGAGAGACGGGGAGAAGGGAGAGAGAGGGAGAGAGAGAGGGAGAGAGAGAGGGAGAGACGGGGAGAAGGGAGGGAGGGGGTACAGAGGGAGGAAGGGAGAGATGGAGAGAGAGAAAGGGGGAGAGAGAGAGGAGAGAGAGAGAGAGAGAGAGAGAAAGGGGGAGAGAGAAGGGGAGAGAAAGGGGAGAGAGAGAGAGAATTAAAGGGGGAGAGAGAAGGGAGAGAGAGAAGGAGAGAGAGAGAAATGGAAAGAGGGTGGGGAGGAGAGAGGATAGAGGGAGAGAGGGAAGCGAGAGAGAGAGAGGGAGAGAGTAAGAGGGAGGGAGAGGGAGAGGGAGAGAGAAAGAGGGAGGAGAGGGGAGAGAAAGGGGGAGAGTAAGAGGAAGAGAGAGAGAGGGAGAGAGAGGGGAGAGAAAGGGGGAGAGTAAGAGGAAGAGAGAGAGAGGGAGAGAGAAAGAGGGAGAGAGAGGGAGAGGGAGAGAGAGTAAGAGGGAGAGAGAAAGAGGGAGTGTAAGAGGAAGAGAGAGAGAGGAGAGAGAGAAAGAGGGAGAGGGAGAGAGAGTAAGAGGAAGAGAGAGAGAGGGAGAGAGAAAGAGAGCGGGAGAGAGAAAGAGGGAGAGTGAGAGAGAGAGGGGAGAGAAAGGGGGAGAGAGAGGGAGCGGGAGAGATAAAGAGGCAGAGTAGAGGAAGAGAGAGAGAGGGAGAGAGAGAGAGGGAGAGAGAAAGAGGGAGGAGAGGGGAG
>CM042333.1:30511617-30526617 GCA_023566125.1 Zingel zingel | reverse complement strand
TTTAAGCTTTTCTCATGTTTTTGTCACTTCTTCCTGACGTTTTTGAAGATTGTCCCGACATTTTTGTGGACCTGGACCCTATTGTCCTATGCTTTTGTGTGTAACTGACTGATGGAAACAACCATAGAAATGAAATGGATGGAAAGGCCATTTACATTCAAATCAAGCACCCTGCTATCGCCACGAGCGACATCTGTATTCGGCTCGTTTTCTGTAACGTTAAGGCGGAGTTAGCAAGCTAACGTTAGCCAACTAACACCTGCTGGCTGGCTTGCTGGTTCCGCTGTGCTTCCATGCTGCATCGGTTACAGAGAATGAGCTGAACAGCGGGCTGGGTCTAACGTTAGCGGTCCGCTGACCCACTGCTGCTGGGTCTAACGTTAGCGGTCAGCTGACCCACTGCTGCTGGGTCTAACGTTAGCGGTCAGCTGACCCACTGCTGCTGGGTCTAACGTTAGCGGTCCGCTGATCCACTGCTGCTGGGTCTAACGTTAGCGGTCAGCTGACCCACTGCTGCTGGGTCTAACGTTAGCGGTCAGCTGACCCACTGCTGCTGGGTCTAACGTTAGCGGTCAGCTGACCCACTGCTGCTGGGTCTAACGTTAGCGGTCAGCTGACCCACTGCTGCTGGGTCTAACGTTAGCGGAGCCCTGACCCGCTGCCGCTGGGTCTAACGTTAGCGGTCAGCTGACCCACTGCTGCTGGGTCTAACGTTAGAGGTCTGCTGACCCACTGCTGCTGGATCTAACGTTAGCGGTCAGCTGACCCACTGCTGCTGGGTCGAACGTTAGCGGTCCGCTGACCCGCTGCCGCTGGGTCTAACGTTAGCGGAGCCCTGACCCACTGCTGCTGGGTCTAACGTTAGCGGTCAGTGACCCACTGCTGCTGGGTCTAACGTTAGAGGTCTGCTGACCCACTGCTGCTGGGTCTAACGTTAGCGGTCAGCTGACCCACTGCTGCTGGGTCTAACGTTAGCGGTCTGCTGACCCACTGCTGCTGGGTCTAACGTTAGCGGTCAGCTGACCCACTGCTGCTGGGTCTAACGTTAGCGGTCAGTGACCCACTGCTGCTGGGTCTAACGTTAGAGGTCCGCTGACCCACTGCTGCTGGGTCTAACGTTAGCGGAGCCCTGACCCACTGCTGCTGGGTATAACGTTAGCGGTCCGCTGACCCACTGCTGCTGGGTCGAACGTTAGCGGAGCCCTGACCCACTGCTGCTGGGTCTAACGTTAGCGGAGCCCTGACCCACTGCTGCTGGGTCTAACGTTAGCGTTCCGCTGACCCACTGCTGCTGGATCTAACGTTAGCGGTCAGCTAACCCACTGCTGCTGGGTCTAACGTTAGCGGAGCCCTGACACACTGCTGCTGGGTCTAACGTTAGCGGAGCCCCGACCCACTGCTGCTGGGTCTAACGTTAGCGGTCAGCTGACCCACTGCTGCTGGGTCTAACGTTAGCGGTCAGCTGACCCACTGCTGCTGGGTCTAACGTTAGCGGTCAGTGACCCACTGCTGCTGGGTCTAACGTTAGCGGTCAGCTAACCCACTGCTGCTGGGTCGAACGTTAGCGGTCAGTGACCCACTGCTGCTGGGTCTAACGATAGCGGAGCCCTGACCCACTGCTGCTGGGTCTAACGTTAGCGGTCAGTGACCCACTGCTGCTGGGTCGAACGTTAGCGGTCAGTGACCCACTGCCGCTGGGTCCAGCTGCGTTGGGCGGCTCTCCTCCCAGCGAGATGTGACACAGTTTAGGGCTGTTACTATGACTTTTTGAATTTGCGTCCACCTAAGGTGCTGCTTTTGCCGCTGTCAGGCTCAGATTAATATTCCAAGTGTCTGACAACATTATGGAAAGGATCCCTATGGAGATAGACCTTTGAAACCTCTTTAAGACCTTTCTATTTAACCAGAAACAGCTCTGAGGTCGCTAGCGCTAACCCCACCAGACTCCATGTAAAAAAACAATACTTTTAGCGTGCATAGAGCCAACATATTCTCACATATAGATCAGTAAACTGTGTTTATTTTAACAGTTGTGATGGTTGGAAAAGTGGGAAGACGACCCTCAAACTGCTTTTCTATACATTTTAGATAATATATATAATTGTAATAGCTGGTAACGACCTTATTGATCCACACTTAACCTCGGGAAGTTCCCTGTGGAGCTGCCACAAGGAGGTCAAAGGCCAAAAGTCGGCTGCAGAACAGATCCAGGAGCTGCAGAGGATTCAGTGTCTTGCTCAAGGGCACAGGCGTAAACTGATAATAACACCAAACAGATGAGAACTGCTGCTAACATTAAATCTCAGTGAAAGGAGAAGGAACTATTATGAGAGGACACTTTAACACACACATAACTATAGTTAAATGTATAACTTCAGTCTAAGACACAAATCTGGGAAATAACAGTAAAAGTTCTGGCAGCTCATCCCCCCCCCCCCCCCCCCCAGACTTTGTCCCGTAATTAAAAAACGGACATTTTGTGTGGTTACAGTTAAAATACAGAACATTTTCTGTTATTGAAAAATATCTCATACAAAGCTGCTCAGTTAGTGAAAAGTGTCACAAAGATGGAAAAAAAATAGACAAACGAAGCTAGATATCTGCAGGGCTAACGTAAGTTAGCTCTGCGGGGCTAGCTAGATATCCTCAGGGCTAACGTTAGAGGTAACTAGATATCTGCATGGCTAACGTTAGCGGTAGCTAGATATCTGCAGGGCTAACGTTAGCGGTAGCTAGATATCTGCAGGGCTAACGTTAGAGGTAACTAGATATCTGCATGGCTAACGTTGGCGGTAGCTAGATATCTGCAGGGCTAACGTTAGCGGTAGCTAGATATCTGCAGGGCTAACGTTAGCGGTAGCTAGATATCTGCAGGGCTAACGTTAGTTAGCTCTGCGGGGCTAGCTAGATATCTTCAGGGCTAACGTTAGAGGTAGCTAAACTACAGCTAGTTAACGTTTTGATCACACAGGATATGCTCTGCAGACCAGAACCGTCTCATTTCGGAGACTGCTCGGTTCAGCCTTTCATGGGCTTCGAAGGCTGCGGCCGTGGTCGACTTTGAAGGCTGCGGCCGAGGTATTTCAAAGGCTGCGGCCGTGGTCGACTTTGAAGGCCGCGGCCGTGGTCGACTTTGAAGGCCGCGGCCGTGGTCGATTTCGAAGGCTACGACCATGGTCAACTTCGAAGGCTGCGGCCGAGGTTTACTTCGAAGGCTGTGGCCATGGTACCTCGAAGGCTGCGGCCGTGGTACTTCGAAGGCTGCGGCCGAGGTACCTCGAAGGCTGCGGCCGTGGTACCTCGAAGGCTGCGGCCGTGGTACTTCGAAGGCTGCGGCCGTGGTACCTCGAAGGCTTCGGCCGTGGTACTTCGAAGGCTGCGGCCGTGGTACTTCGAAGGCTGCGGCCGAGGTACTTCGAAGGCTGCGGCCGTGGTACTTTGAAGGCTGCGGCCGTGGTACTTCGAAGGCTGCGGCCGTGGTACTTCGAAGGCTGCGGCCGTGGTACCTCGAAGGCTGCGGCCGTGGTACTTCGAAGGCTGCGGCCGAGGTACTTCGAATGCGGCCGAAGTCGACTTTGAAGACTGTGGCCGAGGTACTTCGAAGGCTGCGGCCGTGGTACTTCGAAGGCTGCGGCCGAGGTACTTCGAAGGCTGCGGCCGAGGTACTTCGAAGGCTGCGGCCGAGGTACTTCGAAGGCTGCGGCCGTGGTACTTCGAAGGCTGCGGCCGTGGTACTTCGAAGGCTGCGGCCGTGGTACTTCGAAGGCTGCGGCCGTGGTACTTCGAAGGCTGCGGCCGAGGTACTTCGAAGGCTGCGGCCGTGGTACTTCGAAGGCTGCGGCCGTGGTACTTCGAAGGCTGCGGCCCCTGAATTGGGACCCAGCTTACGTCTGTCTGCAGCCTCAGACAGGAAGTGTCAGCGCTGAGTTAAATAAAGCCTTTAAAGGATTAGTCCGCACTGTGTTTAAAGTGATTCTATCAAAGCGTGTAATCCCCCGTCCACAGGCCTGCTGGGAGGCTGAACTCTACAGAGAGTGACTCGTCTTCCTCTTTAAAGAGCAGAGACAACACGGGGGTCACAACCTTTGACCCCTCCAGCCCTCCCTCAGTGTTTACCGGACCTCTTCCTCCCTCTGTTGTTTCCTCTCCCTCTGTCCGTCTGTCCATGTGCATTAACTGTCTGTTGATGTGATTCTGAATAGGTTCCCTCCTCCTCTTCATCCCTCCCTTCTTCTTTAACCCTCCTGTTGTCCTCGGGTCAAATTTGAACCATTTTCAAAAAGTTTCTATATCAGAAATTTGGGTTTTCATTAGAGATGCACGGATTACAGCTTTCTAGGCCGAATCTGATTTCTGATTGTCTTTGAGTTAGGCCAGCCGATACCGATCTTAGCCGATTACAATTTCATTTTTTCTAACCACTTTACAGCACACACACATATTTACTTTCTATCTTTTCTTTAATAGAACATGTTAGAACAGATAATGGATCACTATGAAATAGAACTATATCAATGACTCCTGGTGTGGGACATTCACACACATCTAAAGGTCAATGTTAGAACCATTTCCTTCTCTTCACGTCCAATATCAACTAAAGAAATGTGATTTGGGTTGTTGGTGTGGTCCCTCCACGCCCTACTCTTTCCTTGCAGCTGTTGCATATTGCAAACTTGTTATCTTCTGCACACACGCTGAAGAACCCCAAACAGCTGACATGTTGCAGGTTAATTCACCAGGTTCCTACATGTGGGAGAATAGCGCCGACACGCCTTCACACCGCGAGCGGGTACGAGCCACACACGGCGGAGAAGTTGAGAGAAAGGAAGAAGAGAGCGTGCTGTGGCGTCCGTGTGTGCGTGCGTCCTTGAGAACTGTAACTGGTAGAACTTATGTTGGCAGTTAATTGGAGCGTTGACCGGCATGAGATCAGCATATGTCAGACTGACCTGCCGGTCGCCGGTCATGGCCGAGCACGTGGAAACCGGCCAATCCCGGTCACCGGCCGCTCTATCGGTGCATCTCTAGTTTTCATTCAACCAAATTTTCCAAAAGAAATAACCTGGATGGTTGCGTACAACCATTACTCTTCACAAGTAACATAAATGATCAGTTCACTTCTTTCTTTAAATTTGGGAATTTTATATTTCTCGTCCTTCTTTCCTTCCTTCCTTCCTTCCTTCCTTCCTTCCTTCCTTCCTTCCTTCCTTCCTTCCGACTTTACGTCCTGTCTTCCTATCATCCTCTTCCTGACATCTTTTCTGACTTTCATTATCTCCTTTTCCTTCCTTTCCTTCTGCGGTGAACAAAACAAACATTTGACACAGCTTTCCATCACACACACACACACACACACACACACACACACACACACACACACACACACACACACAGACACACACACACACACACACACACACACACACACACACACACACTGACACACACAGACACACACACACACACACTGACACACAAACACACACACAAACACACACACACACACACACACACAAAACCAACAGTTCCTCCCATCCTCCCTTCCTCTCTCCCTTCCTTCCTTCCCTCCCTCCCTCCCTTCCTTCCTCCTCCCTCCCTCCTGTCCTCCCATCCTTCCTTCCTTCCTCCTCCTTCCTTCCTTCCTCCCTTCCTTCCTTCCTCTCTTCCTCCCTCCCTCCCTCCCTCCCTTACTCCTTTCCTCCCATCCTTCCTTTCATCCTCCCTCCCTTCTTCCCTTCCTCCCTTCCTTCCTCCCTCCCTCTCTCCTTTCCTCCCATCCTTCCTTCCTTCCTTTCTTCCTTCCTTCCTCCCTTCCTTCCTTCCTCTCTTCCTCCCTCCCTCCCTCCCTTACTCCTTTCCTCCCATCCTTCCTTCCATCCTCCCTCCCTTCTTCCCTTCCTCCCTTCCTTCCTCCTCCCTCCCTCGTGTCCTCCCATCCTTCCTTCCTTCCTCCTCCCTCCCTCCCTTACTCCTTTCCTCCCATCCTTCCTTCCATCCTCCCTCCCTTCTTCCCTTCCTCCCTTCCTTCCTCCCTCTCTCCTTTCCTCCCATCCTCCCTTCCTTCCTTCCTTCCTTCCTCCCTTCCTTCCTTCCTCTCTTCCTCCCTCCCTCCCTCCCTCCCTTACTCCTTTCCTCCCATCCTTCCTTCCATCCTCCCTCCCTTCTTCCCTTCCTCCCTTCTTTCCTCCCTCCCTCTCTCCTTTCCTCCCATCCTCCCTTCCTCCCTTCCTCCCTCCCTCCCATCCTTCCTTCCTCCCTTCCTCCCTCCCATCCTCCCTCCCTCTCTCCCTTCCTTCCTTCCTCCCTTCCTCCCATCCTTCCTTCCTCCCTTCCTCCCTCCCTCCCATCCTTCCTTCCTCCCTTCCTCCCTCCCATCCTCCCTCCCTCTCTCCCTTCCTTCCTTCCTCCCTCCCTCCTGTCCTCCCATCCTTCCTTCCTTTCTTCCTTCCTTCCTCCCTTCCTTCCTCCCTCCCATCCTCCCTCCCTCTCTCCCTTCCTTCCTTCCTCCCATCCTTCCTTCCTCCCGTTACCCTCTCGGAGGAGAACGCGACTCCTCAGCGGCTGTAATCACTTTACTACTGTTTTTGTTCAGCGGTAAGTGGACTAAATATTTGGATGCTCATAAGCAAAGCAGAATAATTGAACGTGTGATTTGTGGCAGCTGGCTCCGAGTCTTCGGGGCTCGTCTCGCCGTAATGAAAACAGCCAGCGAGCCGCCGTAAACAAAAGCAACTTGTTATGTTGCAAGCCCCTCGCTGTGCTTTGCCGTGTGTGGGAAACAACTCATTTCCTTGATGGCGTACTGTAATCATGGCGGAGCTTTACCTCGCGCTGTGCCGAGCGCCGCTCGTCTTATTAATCCAGAGAGAGAGAGAGAGAGGCGTCCACTCCTGGCAGAGCTGCTATTACTGTAAACACTTTAAAAGTACAAAGAGGGTAAGAACAATGCAGTGGAAACTGAATTATTATAATTATTAAAGAGAGACGTGAGCCTGTTCGCCCCAGCCGCCGCTGCTGGAGCTTCAAATCTGAAATCCCTGGACCGAGTACTCAGGCTTTTATAAATTATAACTTGTAAATGATCAAAATAACCACAGTTATAATAATTAGGCAGAAGGAGGAGAGACTCTCCAAACAGCTGTGAGATTAAGCTTTCGCTCATTTCCATCATTGCTTTATTCTCTCAATATCTGCACAGAAATACCCTGGAAGTGCAGAGAGGCGGAAAAAGTGTCCAAAAAGTGTCCAAAAAAGTTTTCAAAAGCGATATAATCGACAGTTTCCAAAAGCAACGACTAAAAAGCGGCAAAAAAGAAAAGACTTTATTTGCAAAATAACATCCAAATGAAGACACACAGCAGTGTGTATATTCTGCAATGTTACGCTAACGACACGATGCATGAAGTAAGGAAGCAGAAAGGTAGGGATTTTGCGATAGCTATACATATTAAGTAGCTGTGCATATACTGTATGTTTCAGATGTTTGGACTTGTCTCGGTCTCGACCCCTCAAAGTCTCGGTCTCGACCCCTCAAAGTCTCGGTCTCGACCCTCAAAGTCTCGGTCTCGACCCCTCAAAGTCTCGTTCTTGATCCCTCAAAATCTCGCTCTCGACCCCTCAAAGTCTCGCTCTCGACCCCTCAAAGTCTCGCTCTTGACCCCTCAAAGTCTCGGTCTTGACCCCTCAAAGTCTTGGTCTCGACCCCTCAAAGTCTCGCTTTCGACCCCTCAAAGTCTTGGTCTCGACCCCTCAAAGTCTCGGTTTCGACCCCTCAAAGTCTCGCTCTCGACCCCTCAAAGTCTTGGTCTCGACCCCTCAAAGTCTTGGTCTCGACCCCTCAAAGTCTTGGTCTCCAACCCTAAAAGTCTCGGTCTCGACCCCTCAAAGTCTCGCTCTCGACCCCTCAAAGTCTTGTTCTTGATCCCTCAAAATCTCGCTCTCGACCCCTCAAAGTCTCGCTCTCGACCCCTCAAAGTCTCGGTTTCGACCCCTCAAAGTCTCGGTTTCGACCCCTCAAAGTCTCGCTCTCGACCCCTCAAAGTCTCGGTTTCAACCCCTCAAAGTCTTGGTCTCCAGCCTCAAAGTCTTGGTCTCGACCCCTCAAAGTCTCGGTCTCGACCCTTCAAAGTCTTGGTCTCGACCCCTCAAAGTCTCGCTCTCAACCCTTCAAAGTCTTGGTCTTGACCCCTCAAAGTCTTGGTCTCAACCCCCTCAAAGTCTTTGTCTCCAACCCTCAAAGTCTCGCTCTCGACCCCTCAAAGTCTCGTTCTTGACCCCTCAAAATCTCGCTCTCGACCCCTCAAAGTCTCGCTCTCGACCCCTCAAAGTCTCGGTCTTGACCCCTAAAAGTCTCGGTCTCGACCCTTCAAAGTCTTGGTCTCGACCCCTCAAAGTCTCGCTCTCAACCCTTCAAAGTCTTGGTCTTGACCCCTCAAAGTCTTGGTCTCAACCCCCTCAAAGTCTTTGTTTCCAACCCTCAAAGTCTCGCTCTCGACCCCTCAAAGTCTCGGTCTTGACCCCTAAAAGTCTCGGTCTCGACCCTTCAAAGTCTTGGTCTCGACCCCTCAAAGTCTCGCTCTCAACCCTTCAAAGTCTTGGTCTTGACCCCTCAAAGTCTTGGTCTCAACCCCCTCAAAGTCTTTGTTTCCAACCCTCAAAGTCTCGCTCTCGACCCCTCAAAGTCTCGTTCTTGACCCCTCAAAATCTCGCTCTCGACCCCTCAAAGTCTTGGTCTCGACCCCCTCAAAATCTTGGTCTCGACCCCTCAAAGTCTTGCTTTCGACCCTTCAAAGTCTTGGTCTCGACCCCTCAAAGTCTCGGTTTCGACCCCTCAAAGTCTCGCTCTCAACCCCTCAAAGTCTCGTTCTCCACCATCAAAGTCTTGGTCTCGACCCCTCAAAGTCTTGTTCTTGATCCCTCAAAATCTCGCTCTCGACCCCTCAAAGTCTCGCTCTCGACCCCTCAAAGTCTCGCTCTCGACCCCTCAAAGTCTCGGTTTCAACACCTCAAAGTCTTGGTCTCCAACCCTCAAAGTCTTGGTCTCGACCCCTCAAAGTCTCGGTCTCGACCCTTCAAAGTCTTGGTCTCGACCCCTCAAAGTCTCACTCTCAACCCTTCAAAGTCTTGGTCTTAACCCCTCAAAGTCTTGGTCTCAACCCCCTCAAAGTCTTTCTCTCCAACCCTCAAAGTCTCGCTCTCGACCCCTCAAAGTCTTGTTCTTGACCCCTCAAAATCTCGCTCTCGACCCCTCAAAGTCTCGCTCTCGACCCCTCAAAGTCTCGGTCTTGACCCCTAAAAGTCTTGGTCTCGACCCCCTCAAAGTCTTGGTCTCGACCCCCTCAAAGTCTTGGTCTCGACCCCTCAAAGTCTCGCTTTCGACCCCTCAAAGTCTTGGTCTCGACCCCTCAAAGTCTCGCTCTCGACCCCTCAAAGTCTTGTTCTTGATCCCTCAAAATCTCGCTCTCGACCCCTCAAAGTCTCGCTCTCGACCCCTCAAAGTCTCATTCTCGACCCCTCAAAGTCTCGGTTTCAACCCCTCAAAGTCTTGGTCTCGACCCCTCAAAGTCTCGGTCTCCAACCCTCAAAGTCTTGGTCTCGACCCCTCAAAGTCTCGCTTTCGACCCCTCAAAGTCTTGGTCTCGACCCCTCAAAGTCTCGGTTTCGACCCCTCAAAGTCTCGTTCTCCACCCCTCAAAGTCTCGGTGTCCAACCCTCAAAGTCTCGGTGTCCAACCCTCAAAGTCTCGGTCTCAACCCCTCAAAGTAATGACTTGGTCTCGCTTTAGGTGGTCTTGACTACAGCGACAGATCGGTGCATAGACTTGCGTACTTCACCGATACCGTAACAAGCATTTTAGGCAGTATCGGAGCCCTTCCAACCAACCTGAACATACCTACATTTTTTAACTGGACCAACAATCTTATTTCTAACCTTAACTTAGTAAATGGAGCCAAAGGGGATACAGAGAGCGTTAAAAAAGCTTAATTCTGAAGCTTACATTGTTCTTTTCTTTGCCTTTTCCATCCTCCCCTCTCTCCTTATCTCTTGATCTGTCTCATCTGGTCCTCTCTCTCTCTGAAGACTCTCAGAAAAAGAGAGAGAGGTGGGGGCTTGTATGTCGACCCCTGAGAGGGGTCAAGAGTCAGGGGTCAGGGAGCAGGGGGGGTCAAGAGGAAGTCCTTTATGCCAGCTGAGAGCCACTTATCATCCTCATCTACCGGAGCAGCCATCTGCCAATCAGGAAGAGAGGGGGGCGGGGCCAACAGGTATCAGCGAGCGCTTCCACACCTTCGCCGCTGTCCCCCGAGGGCGCCGTGCCGCAGATATATGGCTCTGGGGTCTGGGGAGGGCCGTGGGATTGACCCCGAACGCTATGTTGTCTCCTCTAACCTGGGTTACACCGAACACGTCCTGCTGGCGCGGCCACATTTAAACTAACAGTGGCATGCAACCTGGTCGCACGCAATTCCGTGAAATGATCACGAATTGTTAACAGCGCATTACGTGGTGGTGGCAGGGAATGTGTGAAAAATCCGTGTGGCCACCACGGAAAACAATGCCAATGTAAAGTCAATGAGAAGATGACGTAGCATTAAGAGCGACAACGGTAGAGAGTACTATAGTATATATATATATATATATATATATATATATATATATATATATATATATATACTGTATATATATATATATATATATATATATATATATATATATATATATATATATATATATATATACAGTATATATATATATATATATATATATATATATATATATATATACTGTATATATATATATATATATATATATATACAGTATATATATATATATATATATATATATATATATATATGTGTATTATATATACATATAGCATATATATAGCATATATATATATATATATATATATATATATATATATATATGCTATATATATATATATATATATATATATATATATATATATATATATAAATAAATAAATAAATATATATATATATATATATATATATATATATATATATATATATATATATATAAATATATATGTGTGTATGTATATATACATACATGTAGCATATATATATATATATATATATATATATATATATATATAGCATATATATATGCTATATATACATGCTATAGCCTATATATATATATATATATATATATATATATATATAGCATATATATATATATATGCTATATGTATGTATATATACATACACACACATATATATTTATATATATATTTATTTATTTATATATATATATATATATATATATATATATATATATAGCATATATATATATATATATATATATATATATATATGCTATATATACATGCTATAGCCTATATATATATATATTTATATATATATATATATATATATATATATATATATTTATATATATATATATATATAAATATATATGTGTGTGTGTATGTATATATACATACATATAGCATATATATATATATATATATATATATATATATATATATATATATATATATGCTATATATAGCATATATATATGCTATATATACATGCTATAGCCTATATATATATATTTATATATATATATATATTTATATGTGTATGTATATATACATACATATAGCATATATATAATATATATATATATATATATATATATATATATATATGCTATATATACATGCTATAGCCTATATATATATATATATATATATATATATATATATATATATATATAGATAGATAGATAGAGTGTGGGTTATTAAACGTTATTTGAATATTGCCCAATAGTGGTGATCATATTCAATGAGTAATAAATATTGGACAATGGGAGCAATGATATTGCACAGTATACAGATATTCCACAGCAATGAAACTGCACAGTATTATCAATATTATCAGTAGTAGGCTATTAAATATTAAATATTGCACAGTAGGAGGGTAGAAGAAAGTCTGGGGGTTGGGCGGTTTAACATTTTGCACGTTTTTTTTCCAACTTTTTCGGAAGTTTACTGACTGAGAGAGTTGCATACACGCCTAAAATAAAGCGTTCTGTATTTTGAATGTAGCTGCACACAACTTTTATTTGAGTGTATGTGTGTGAGTGTCAAGATAAATCCGTTAACTAACTAGAAAACGTTCAGGCAGCTGATTAACCTGGGCTTTGCCACGTAATTATACAATTTGCAATTTGAAAACTGAAGCTGATGTCGTGCAAAAGACCAACAGTTCATCGGACAACTACCTCCTGACATGTTCCCCGCCTCTTTTAAAACCTGCTGTGAGAGAAGCTTCTGGGACGTCTGTTGATTCGCTGTCACACGTTTAAATCCAGCGGTCATTCAATTATCCTGAAACCCAATCTGCTGTCACCTGCACCAGACCCGCCCACATTCCCACGAGCCCGCCCCGCTAACACCAAACATCCCCCCCCCACCCCGCCCCCAGCCGGCTAACACCAAACATTCCCCCCCACCCCGCCCCTAGCCGGCTAACACCAAACATTCCCACCCCCCCCCCCCCACCCTCCAGCTAACACCAAACATCCCCCCCCACCCCGCCCCTAGCCGGCTAACACCAAACATTCCCACCCGCTAACACAAACATTCCCACCCACCCCGCCCCTAGCCGGCTAACACCAAACATCCCCCCCCCACCCCGCCCCTAGCCGGCTAACACCAAACATTCCCCCCCACCCCGCCCCTAGCCGGCTAACACCAAACATTCCCACCGTACCTATACTCCCTGCAGACCGCCGGCTCTAGCCGCTCCCTGCACTCCTCTAGCATCGTTCCCAGGTTTAGAAGCTGGTTTATTTCATAGATAGAAAAGTAGGGAGGGAGGGAGGGAGAGAGGGAAGAAGAGAGGGAGGGAGGTAGATGGGGAGAGAGGCAGAGAGGGAGGGAGGGAGGGGTAGAAGCAGAGAGGGAGGGAGGGAGGAAAGGGAGGAGGCAGAGAGGGAGGGAGATAGAAAGGTAGGAAGGGAGGGAGGGAGGTAGATGGGGAGAGAGGGAGGGAGGAAAGGGAGGAGGCAGAGAGAGAGGGAGGGAGGAAGCGAGGGAGGGAGATAGAAAGGTAGGAAGGGAGGGAGGAAAGGAGAGAGGGAAATAGAAAGGTAGGAAGGGAGGGAGGGAGGGAGGTAGATGGGGAGGGAGGGAGGGAGGTAGATGGGGAGAGAGGGAGGGAGAGAGGGAGGTAGATGGGAAGGAAGGGAGGCAGAGAGGGAGGGAGGGAGGGAGGGGTAGAGGCATAGAGGGAGGGAGAGAGGAAATAAAGTCTTTGAGGTAGAAAGTCCGAGTCAAGTCTCCAGTCTCTGGCCATCCGATCTGTCCCTAACGCTGTGCTGTTGAATCTTATGAATTCAAAGCATGTCCTGTAGCTGCCATCCTCCTCCAGCCCTCCGACCTGGTGAAATATTAACCGAAGTCTGTCACATCATACCGATACAACTATAAAGACACAATGTGCCTGTTCCCAGCCTTAGCACAACACTTGGTGATGGTTAGCTTGTTACCTGTGACGATATCTGCTAAATGTAACGTCTCTTTCACATTAGCGTGTGACTGACCTATCTGGGAGCGTTAGAGATGCCTGATGAAGTTCCACGTTATTGATCCGGCATCACACACCTTGCATGTATGTTATCTTACTGCCACTGTTTACCAAGTTATTGAAAGCCAAATTAATGACAAAAGGCACAACTCTGGGAGGACTTGGTGTCGCCATCGTCAATGCATTTGTTGATATGTGAGTGCACGCACATACGGCATAGAGCATATGTTGCACATTACGGCAAAGGGCAGAGGACATGCAGCCAATAAAAGAAAATAGAAATACTTGAGATAGAGAGAGAGAGAGAGAGAGAGAGAGAGAGAGAGAGAGAGAGAGAGAGAGAGAGAGAGAGCGAAAGAGCGAAAGAGAGAGAGCGAAAGAGAGAGAGAGAGAGAGAGAGACAGAGAGAGAGATAGATAGATATATAGATAGATAGATAGATAGATAGAGAGAGACGGAGAGAGACGGATAGATAGATAGATAGATAGATAGATAGATAGATAGATAGATAGATAGATAGATAGAGAGAGAGAGACGGAGAGAGACGGATAGATAGATAGATAGATAGATAGATAGATAGATAGATAGATAGATAGATAGATAGATAGATAGATAGAAAGAGAGATAGATACATTTTAAAGTGCAGTTTTCTTCTGATATTTTCTTCTAACTAACCGTGTGTCGTGTGTCTTTACCGATGTGTTCATCGCGCCGGTTGATATCGCAATGACGATAAAAACAGGATTCATTGTGCAGCCCTGATTTTAATATCACTGAGTGAAGAAGACCATCCAGCTCTGGTAGAAAGCCGAGTCCCTGCAGCCCGCTGGGTCTGGGAGAATCCTCTCTCCGTGTTTCTCAGACCCGGCCGGCGGCCGCCCTGCAGGGATTACAGGCCCGAAACCACAGCCGCTCCCCGGGGAGGGAGGGGAGGCACTCAGCCGGGGAGCCGGGGGAACAGGTGCAGCGTGGGAACCAAATCTCATCTACAGGTAATGAATTACTATACTGGGCTAAAGGGTTTCTCTGGCTGACATGTTGCTTTACTATGAACACACACTGGCTGTGCCTCAAACCGCCTACTTGCACACTTCAAACACTTAGTTTTAAAGGAACACGCCGACTTATTGGGACTTTGTCTTATTCACCGTATCCCCCAGAGTTAGATAAGTCCATACATACCCTTCTCATCTCCGTGGTGCTGTAACGCTGTCTGACGGCTCCACCGGTAGCTTAGCTTAGCACAGAACATGCAGGTGAATGGTTCCAGTAATCCTACTGCTCCCAATAAGTGACCAAATAACTCCAACATGTTCCTATTTCCATGTTGTGATTTGTAGAGTCACGGCGTGTACAAAAACCAACGTAACATGAGACACAGCCATCTTCTAACCGTAAACAAACCGGGAACTATATTCTCAGGCGGAAGAATATAGTA
>CM042333.1:30484117-30501617 GCA_023566125.1 Zingel zingel | reverse complement strand
AACAGATAACACAATGAAACCGTCGATCTATAAGTCTAAGTAAATAAAAATGAAAATGTATTGATCTCTGGACTTAAGTCAATCTTTAAAGGTCTCATTTGCATTTTATTTTTCTGCAGAAATGCATCTTTTCAGAATTATCTTGAACAAAGTAAAGTATAATATTTTTTCCCGTGCTTTAAACATATTAAAAGCAGCATTCAGTGTAATTACAGTTTAATTTCCACCAATCATCTTCTTAATTGAGTGAGAGGTGGTGGAGTTTTAATGACTTCAGACACTTTTTTTTAAAGTCTAAATTAACTTTTTGAAATTGCTTTTCAATGTTATTTTCAATTAAAGCTGAGAAACACTGAAATAGTCTAACATTAGCTTAGCATCCCGTTTCTCTCTTATCATCTCGTCCCCGAAATAAAGCTGAAAAATATCACCAACAAACAACTTAAAAAACAAATGTTAGCCGTGTTGGCTGGTGATCAAAGAAGTTAATTTGAAGCCCTGAGTGAAACTATTATACTAGTTACTAGTAGCAGGGATGGACTGTGACAAAAAATCCTTCAATCATCTTGAATTCAAAATAGCCCCACATCATCACATCCCCTTCACCATACCTAGAGACTGGCATGGTTGTTGTCAGTTAGCCTAACAGCTGGTCTGATTTGCATTGAGAGATGATCTTATGGAAAGTACCCCATGCCAATCTCTAGGTATGGTGAAGGGGATGTGATGATGGGGGGGTATGGTGAAGGGGATGTGATGATGGGGGGGTATGGTGAAGGGGATGTGATGATGTGGGGGTATGGTGAAGGGGATGTGATGATGGGGGGGTATGGTGAAGGGGATGTGATGATGTGGGGGTATGGTGAAGGGGATGTGATGATGTGGGGGTATGGTGAAGGGGATGTGATGATGTGGGGGTATGGTGAAGGGGATAGTTTGCTGTCAAGGAAAGACATTCATTCTCTTAAAGGTCCCATGACATGCTGCTCTTTGGATGCTTTAATATAGGCCTTAGTGGTCCCCTAATACTGTATCTGAAGTCTCTTTTATATAGGCCTTAGTGGTCCCCTAATACTGTATCTGAAGTCTCTTTTATATAGACCTTAGTGGTCCCCTAATACTGTATCTGAAGTCTCTTTATATAGGCCTTAGTGGTCCCCTAATACTGTATCTGAAGTCTCTTTTATATAGGCCTTAGTGGTCCCCTAATACTGTATCTGAAGTCTCTTTATATAGACCTTAGTGGTCCCCTAATACTGTATCTGAAGTCTCTTTTATATAGGCCTTAGTGGTCCCCTAATACTGTATCTGAAGTCTCTTTTATATAGGCCTTAGTGGTCCCCTAATACTGTATCTGAAGTCTCTTTTATATAGGCCTTAGTGGTCCCTAATACTGTATCTGAAGTCTCTTTATATAGGCCTTAGTGGTCCCTAATACTGTATCTGAAGTCTCTTTTATATAGGCCTTAGTGGTCCCTAATACTGTATCTGAAGTCTCTTTCCTGAAATTCAGCCTTGGTGCAGAATTCCAGCCACTAGAGCCAGTCCCACAATGAGCTTTCCTTAGGATGTGCCATTTCTGTGTCTGTAGCTTTAAATGCTATTGAGGAGGAGAGAGAGAGGGGGGGGGGGGGGGGGTGGGGGGCAAGGTGGAGGGTGGGGGTGTGGCCTTGACCAACTGCCACTTTGCTCGTTTGAAAGCCATGATGTCTCTCTCTCTCTTTCTCATGGGTGGGCCAAACTCTCTGGGCGGGCAAAGCAGAGAAAGGGGAGTTAACCTTTCCCCTTATGACGTCATAAAGGGAAGATTCCAGATCGGCCCATCTGAGCTTTCATTTCCTCAAAGGCAGAGCAGGATACCCAGGGCTCGGTTTACACCTATCACCATTTCTAGCCACTGGGGGACCAGAGGCAGGCTGGGGGAACGCATATTAATGTTAAAAAAAAAACTCATAAAGTGACATTTTCATCCCATGGGACCTTTAAAGCTTTAGTGCATAGCTTTTTTGATATTAATGAACGTCCGTTACATTCAAGCCATTGCTAAATGAGTTGCTGAAAAGCTAATTCTAGGGATGCACCGAATCCTGATTTTTGGGATTCCGAATCCACTGGTTGAGATTCTGCTGAGTCCTCCTCCCATCCTCAGTCCATGAACTCAGTCAACACATTAATGAAGTCAGCAGGGACTGTCCTTCCTTTGCCGTACCTGAAGTTACTGCATTCTGGCTGCTGTCTGTAGATTCCTTCATCACAACTCGTGTTCTTCATACCAAATGTTTAGCAGAGGCACCATGGCTCCGTCCGTCGCTTAGCGCCGCTCAAGACGATTGTGATTGGTTTAAAGAAATGCCAATAAACCAGAGCACGTTGTTCTCCCATGCACGAATGCTGTGTGGACTAGCTAGACCATGGGTCTCAAACTCGCGGCCCGGGGGCCAATTGAGGCCCGCGGGATGATATTTTGTGGTCCCACTACTTGACATCAAAATGTAGTGTCAGTGCGGCCCGCGCATTTTTCTGAAACGCAGCTTTTTGCTGAGTCATTGCGTATGCCGTGCTTGCCACGCTTTAATTTTATTTTTTTATCACTTACGGGCTACCATAGCTAGTCTCCTGACAGCTTCCTGCGGCGTTGTTGTCAACGGTTGTCAAGCTAGCCAACCGTGAAGTACCTGGGGAAGTCTCAACGTTAGTCACTTGGTTGAAACGTGTTCCGGAGTGACGGAAAATATATCACCATCACCCAGTCCCAGTCACGTCTCTCTCAAAACACGCCCTGAAGAGAAAGGTTGGCGACGAGCTCCGGCAATTTCACTGAAAGTGGGAGACGGAATATTTCGTTATCGAGCACAGAGGCACCCCTACATGTCTCGTATGCACAGAGAAAGTTGAGGTGTATAGGGAATATAACATCAGACGTCATTACTCAACTAGACATGCTGAGGAGTCTACCAAATACCAGGGAGATGAGAGAAAGAACCGGGTCTCAAATCTTAAAAATGTCTATTGAGCCAACAAGATTATTTAAGAACTTTTGTTGAATACTTGATGCGGCCCAAACGGACCCACACTCTACCTCGATTGGCCCCCTGGTTAATTGAGTTTGAGACCCCTGAGCTAGACCTTCCTCCGCAGCTCTGTGGAGGAAGGTCTGGCAATGTTAGACTAGCTCAGCGCTAACGTAACAAAAACACACTCTCATCTGCGTGATGGCTCACCTTCGCCGTGTGAATGCAGCCGTGACAGCTCGGTATGAAACATGTCTGGTTGTTATACACCTTCTCACATTCACCTGTGATCAACATGTCACCCTCCCACACACGGCCGTTTCTTCTTCTTCTTTGCTGCTGTCTATAAGAGAAGCATCTATAGCTGTCCACGTTCACCGACAAACTCGTGCAGAGGAGCGGGCTCATGTTCCATCAAAACAAGTTCCTTCCCGTGGCTATTTTGCAGAGGCACCGTGGCTCCGTCCGTCGCTTAACGCCGCTCAAGACGATTGTGATTGGTTTAAAGAAATGCCAATGAACCAGAGCACGTTGTTCTCCCATCCAGGAATGCTGTGTGGACTAGCTAGACTGTCCTCCGCAGAGCTGTGGAGGAAGGTCTGGCTAAGCTAGACTCTTGTGAACTGACCCAGCATTTGACCTCCTCAACAAAAATAAATCTCAATTCCTTTTCACTGCGATCAAACGTCGTGTAATGAAATCATCTTCAACATGCAGTAACGTGTTCACGTGCAACACCATTCCCTTGTCAAAGCACAGTAAAGATAGCCTGATTTGGGAACATTGAGTCCTGTTAATTCTCCTCCACTCATCGTCTCTCTGTAAAGGTCACAGCCGACTGTTCAACTCTTTTCGCTTCAAAATAAAAATATTCACGTCAGCACCGTCTGAAACACGGCGAGGAGCAGAGAACAGAACGACTAGAAATAACTCTCCTGAATATCTCATTTAATCATCTCAGTCTGGATTACAGGGCGTAGGATTGGTTTCAACATTGGGGGCGGGGGGGCACATTATAACCCAGGGCTCTGAGCATCAAACATTTCATTTCCTGCACTCTAAAGCCCAGTTCAGACCAAAGATTTGTGACGAGACAAGACCGTTTTAAAACGTTGCAGAGAAAAGGTTGCAGCGGTTTGAACCGGCCCGTCACCGTTCTCCTCAAACCAGCTGATGGTGTCGCTGTGACTCAGCTCGTTATCCAGATTTTTTCTTAAAATTAGGCCCTATGTTCCCACATTTATAAGATTTTCCTTAAAATTCGGCCCTATGTTCCCACATTTCTAAGATTTTCCTTAAAATTCGGCCCTATGTTCCCACATTTATAAGATTTTTTTTAAGATTCGGCCCTATGTTCCCACATTTCTAAGATTTTCCTTAAAATTCGGCCCTATGTTCCCACATTTATAAGATTTTTTTTAAGATTCGGCCCTATGTTCCCACATTTCTAAGATTTATTCTTAAAAGTCAGCCCTATGTACCCACATTTATAAGATTTATTCTTAACATTAGGCCCTATGTTCCCACATTTCTAAGATTTTTTTTAAAATTCGGCCCTATGTTCCCACATTTCTAAGATTTTTTCTTAAAATTCGGCCCTATGTTCCCACATTTATAAGATTTTTCTTAAAATTCAGCCCTATGTTCCCACATTTCTAAGATTTATTCTTAACATTCGGCCCTATGTTCCCACATTTCTAAGATTTTCCTTAAAATTCGGCCCTATGTTCCCACATTTCTAAGATTTTTCTTAAAATTCAGCCCTATGTTCCCACATTTCTAAGATTTTTTCTTAAAATTCGGCCCTATGTTCCCACATTTCTAAGATTTATTCTTAAAATTCGGCCCTATGTTCCCACATTTCTAAGATTTTTTTTAAGATTAGGCCCTATGTTCCCACATTTCTAAGATTTTCCTTAAAATTCGGCCCTATGTTCCCACATTTATAAGATTTTCCTTAAAATTAGGCCCTATGTTCCCACATTTCTAAGATTTTTCTTAAAATTCGGCCCTATGTTCCCACATTTCTTAGAATTTTCCTTAAAATTAGGCCCTATGTTCCCACATTTCTAAGATTTTCCTTAAAATTCGGCCCTATGTTCCCACATTTATAAGATTTTTTTTAAGATTCGGCCCTATGTTCCCACATTTCTAAGATTTTTTCTTAAAATCAGGCCCTATGTTCCCACATTTCTAAGATTTATTCTTAAAAGTCAGCCCTATGTACCCACATTTATAAGATTTATTCTTAACATTAGGCCCTATGTTCCCACATTTCTAAGATTTTCCTTAAAATTCGGCCCTATGTTCCCACATTTCTAAGATTTTTCTTAAAATTCGGCCCTATGTTCCCACATTTCTAAGATTTTTTCTTAAAATTCGGCCCTATGTTCCCACATTTCTAAGATTTTCCTCAAAATTCGGCCCTATGTTCCCACATTTCTAAGATTTATTCTTAAAATTCGGCCCTATGTTCCCACATTTCTAAGATTTATTCTTAAAATTAGGCCCTATGTTCCCACATTTCTAAGATTTTCCTTAAAATTCGGCCCTATGTTCCCACATTTCTAAGATTTTCCTTAAAATTAGGCCCTATGTTCCCACATTTCTAAGATTTTTTTTAAGATTAGGCCCTATGTTCCCACATTTCTAAGATTTTCCTTAAAATTCGGCCCTATGTTCCCACATTTCTAAGATTTTTCTTATAATTCGGCCCTATGTTCCCACATTTCTAAGATTTATTCTTAAAATTCGGCCCTATGTTCCCACATTTCTAAGATTTTTCTTAATATTAGGCCCTATGTTCCCACATTTCTTAGAATTTTTCTTAAAATTCGGCCCTATGTACCCACATTTATAAGATTTATTCTTAACATTAGGCCCTATGTTCCCACATTTCTAAGATTTTCCTTAAAATTCGGCCCTATGTTCCCACATTTCTAAGATTTTTCTTAAAATTCGGCCCTATGTTCCCACATTTCTAAGATTTATTCTTAACATTCGGCCCTATGTTCCCACATTTCTAAGATTTTTTTTAAGATTCGGCCCTATGTTCCCACATTTCTAAGATTTTCCTTAAAATTCGGCCCTATGTTCCCACATTTCTAAGATTTTCCTCAAAATTAGGCCCTATGTTCCCACATTTCTAAGATTTTCCTTAAAATTCGGCCTTATGTTCCCACATTTCTAAGATTTTTCTTATAATTCGGCCCTATGTTCCCACATTTCTAAGATTTTTCTTAAAATTCGGCCCTATGTTCCCACATTTATAAGATTTTCCTTAAAATTAGGCCCTATGTTCCCACTTTCTAAGATTTTTCTTAAAATTCGGCCCTATGTTCCCACATTTCTTAGAATTTTCCTTAAAATTAGGCCCTATGTTCCCACATTTCTAAGATTTTCCTTAAAATTCGGCCCTATGTTCCCACATTTCTAAGATTTTCCTCAAAATTAGGCCCTATGTTCCCACATTTCTAAGATTTTCCTTAAAATTCGGCCTTATGTTCCCACATTTCTAAGATTTTTCTTATAATTCGGCCCTATGTTCCCACATTTCTAAGATTTTTCTTAAAATTCGGCCCTATGTTCCCACATTTATAAGATTTTCCTTAAAATTAGGCCCTATGTTCCCACTTTCTAAGATTTTTCTTAAAATTCGGCCCTATGTTCCCACATTTCTTAGAATTTTCCTTAAAATTAGGCCCTATGTTCCCACATTTATAAGATTTTTTTTAAGATTCGGCCCTATGTTCCCACATTTCTAAGATTTTTTCTTAAAATCAGGCCCTATGTTCCCACATTTCTAAGATTTTTTCTTAAAATTCGGCCCTATGTTCCCACATTTATAAGATTTTTTTTAAGATTCGGCCCTATGTTCCCACATTTCTAAGATTTTTTCTTAAAATCAGGCCCTATGTTCCCACATTTCTAAGATTTATTCTTAAAAGTCAGCCCTATGTACCCACATTTATAAGATTTATTCTTAACATTAGGCCCTATGTTCCCACATTTCTAAGATTTTTCTTAAAATTCGGCCCTATGTTCCCACATTTATAAGATTTTTTTTAAGATTCGGCCCTATGTTCCCACATTTCTAAGATTTTTTCTTAAAATCAGGCCCTATGTTCCCACATTTCTAAGATTTATTCGTAAAAGTCAGCCCTATGTACCCACATTTATAAGATTTATTCTCAACATTAGGCCCTATGTTACCACATTTCTAAGATTTTTCTTAAAATTCGGCCCTATGTTCCTACATTTCTAAGATTTTTTCTTAAAATTCGGCCCTATGTTCCCACATTTCTAAGATTTTCCTCAAAATTTGGCCCTATGTTCCCACATTTCTAAGATTTATTCTTAAAATTAGGCCCTATGTTCCCACATTTCTAAGATTTTCCTTAAAATTCGGCCTTATGTTCCCACATTTCTAAGATTTTCCTTAAAATTAGGCCCTATGTTCCCACATTTCTAAGATTTTTTTTAAGATTAGGCCCTATGTTCCCACATTTCTAAGATTTTCCTTAAAATTCGGCCCTATGTTCCCACATTTCTAAGATTTTCCTCAAAATTAGGCCCTATGTTCCCACATTTCTAAGATTTTCCTTAAAATTCGGCCTTATGTTCCCACATTTCTAAGATTTTTCTTATAATTCGGCCCTATGTTCCCACATTTCTAAGATTTTTCTTAAAATTCGGCCCTATGTTCCCACATTTATAAGATTTTCCTTAAAATTAGGCCCTATGTTCCCACTTTCTAAGATTTTTCTTAAAATTCGGCCCTATGTTCCCACATTTCTTAGAATTTTCCTTAAAATTAGGCCCTATGTTCCCACATTTCTAAGATTTTCCTTAAAATTCGGCCCTATGTTCCCACATTTCTAAGATTTTCCTCAAAATTAGGCCCTATGTTCCCACATTTCTAAGATTTTCCTTAAAATTCGGCCTTATGTTCCCACATTTCTAAGATTTTTCTTATAATTCGGCCCTATGTTCCCACATTTCTAAGATTTTTCTTAAAATTCGGCCCTATGTTCCCACATTTATAAGATTTTCCTTAAAATTAGGCCCTATGTTCCCACTTTCTAAGATTTTTCTTAAAATTCGGCCCTATGTTCCCACATTTCTTAGAATTTTCCTTAAAATTAGGCCCTATGTTCCCACATTTATAAGATTTTTTTTAAGATTCGGCCCTATGTTCCCACATTTCTAAGATTTTTTCTTAAAATCAGGCCCTATGTTCCCACATTTCTAAGATTTTTTCTTAAAATTCGGCCCTATGTTCCCACATTTATAAGATTTTTTTTAAGATTCGGCCCTATGTTCCCACATTTCTAAGATTTTTTCTTAAAATCAGGCCCTATGTTCCCACATTTCTAAGATTTATTCTTAAAAGTCAGCCCTATGTACCCACATTTATAAGATTTATTCTTAACATTAGGCCCTATGTTCCCACATTTCTAAGATTTTTCTTAAAATTCGGCCCTATGTTCCCACATTTATAAGATTTTTTTTAAGATTCGGCCCTATGTTCCCACATTTCTAAGATTTTTTCTTAAAATCAGGCCCTATGTTCCCACATTTCTAAGATTTATTCTTAAAAGTCAGCCCTATGTACCCACATTTATAAGATTTATTCTTAACATTAGGCCCTATGTTACCACATTTCTAAGATTTTTCTTAAAATTCGGCCCTATGTTCCTACATTTCTAAGATTTTTTCTTAAAATTCGGCCCTATGTTCCCACATTTCTAAGATTTTCCTCAAAATTTGGCCCTATGTTCCCACATTTCTAAGATTTATTCTTAAAATTAGGCCCTATGTTCCCACATTTCTAAGATTTTCCTTAAAATTCGGCCTTATGTTCCCACATTTCTAAGATTTTCCTTAAAATTAGGCCCTATGTTCCCACATTTCTAAGATTTTTTTTAAGATTAGGCCCTATGTTCCCACATTTCTAAGATTTTCCTTAAAATTCGGCCCTATGTTCCCACATTTCTAAGATTTTTCTTATAATTCGGCCCTATGTTCCCACATTTCTAAGATTTATTCTTAAAATTCGGCCCTATGTTCCCACATTTCTAAGATTTTTCTTAATATTAGGCCCTATGTTCCCACATTTCTTAGAATTTTTCTTAAAATTCGGCCCTATGTACCCACATTTATAAGATTTATTCTTAACATTAGGCCCTATGTTCCCACATTTCTAAGATTTTCCTTAAAATTCGGCCCTATGTTCCCACATTTCTAAGATTTTTCTTAAAATTCAGCCCTATGTTCCCACATTTCTAAGATTTATTCTTAACATTAGGCCCTATGTTCCCACATTTCTAAGATTTTCCTTAAAATTCGGCCCTATGTTCCCACATTTCTAAGATTTTTCTTAAAATTCAGCCCTATGTTCCCACATTTCTAAGATTTATTCTTAACATTCGGCCCTATGTTCCCACATTTCTAAGATTTTTTTTAAGATTCGGCCCTATGTTCCCACATTTCTAAGATTTTCCTTAAAATTCGGCCCTATGTTCCCACATTTCTAAGATTTTCCTTAAAATGCGGCCCTATGTTCCCACATTTCTAAGATTTTCCTTAAAATTAGGCCCTATGTTCCCACATTTCTAAGATTTTCCTTAAAATTCGGCCCTATGTTCCCACATTTCTAAGATTTTTCTCATAATTCGGCCCTATGTTCCCACATTTCTAAGATTTATTCTTAAAATTAGGCCCTATGTTCCCACATTTCTAAGATTTTCCTTAAAATTAGGCCCTATGTTCCCACATTTCTAAGATTTTTTTTAAGATTAGGCCCTATGTTCCCACATTTCTAAGATTTTCCTTAAAATTCGGCCCTATGTTCCCACATTTCTAAGATTTTTCTTATAATTCGGCCCTATGTTCCCACATTTCTAAGATTTATTCTTAAAATTCGGCCCTATGTACCCACATTTCTAAGATTTTCCTTAAAATTCGGCCCTATATTCCCACATTTCTTAGAATTTTTCTTAAAATTCGGCCCTATGTTCCCACATTTCTAAGATTTTTCTTAAAATTCAGCCCTATGTTCCCACATTTCTAAGATTTATTCTTAACATTCGGCCCTATGTTCCCACATTTCTAAGATTTTCCTTAAAATTCGGCCCTATGTTCCCACATTTCTAAGATTTTTCTTAAAATTCGGCCCTATGTTCCCACATTTCTAAGATTTTTTCTTAAAATTCGGCCCTATGTTCCCACATTTCTAAGATTTTCCTCAAAATTCGGCCCTATGTTCCCACATTTCTAAGATTTATTCTTAAAATTAGGCCCTATGTTCCCACATTTCTAAGATTTTCCTTAAAATTCGGCCCTATGTTCCCACATTTCTAAGATTTTCCTTAAAATTCGGCCCTATGTTCCCACATTTCTAAGATTTTTTTTAAGATTAGGCCCTATGTTCCCACATTTCTAAGATTTTCCTTAAAATTCGGCCCTATGTTCCCACATTTCTAAGATTTTTCTTATAATTCGGCCCTATGTTCCCACATTTCTAAGATTTATTCTTAAAATTCGGCCCTATGTTCCCACATTTCTAAGATTTTTCTTAATATTCGGCCCTATGTTCCCACATTTCTTAGAATTTTTCTTAAAATTCGGCCCTATGTTCCCACATTTCTAGGACATTTTCAAAATTAGGTCATGTGTTCCTACATTTCCCTTCAATTTAAGCCCTATCCTCCCACAAAAATTTTTAGGGTTAGGGGGATAAAATCCATGATACAAATTCATGAAAAAAGGAAATGTGGGAACATAGGGCCGAATTTTAAGGAAAATCTCATAAATGTGGGAACATAGGGCCGAATTTTAAGGAAAATCTTAGAAATTTGGGAACATAGGACCTAATTTTAAGAAAAAATCTTAGAAATGTTTGAACATAGGGCCTAATGTTAAGAAAAAATCTTAGAAATTTGGGAACATAGGACCTAATTTTAAGAAAAAATATTAGAAATGTGGGAACATAGGGCCGAATTTTAAGGAAAATCTTAGAAATGTGGGAACATAGGGCCTAATGTTAAGGAAAAATCTTAGAAATTTGGGAACATAGGGCCTAATTTTAAGAAAAAAATCTTAGAAATGTGGGAACATAGGGCCTAATGTTAAGAAAAAATCTTAGAAATTTGGGAACATAGGACCTAATTTTAAGAAAAAATATTAGAAATGTGGGCACATAGGGCCTAATGTTGAGTGAAAAACTGCAGACTACAAACTATTTTCTGCCATGCATGTTTAAAAAAAATAAAAAAATAAAAAATCTCCCCTGCAATGATTGAGATAATGAAACCAAGTTGGATATGAAGGTAATTTTTAGGAGAAAAAAGGTTATATTTGCTTTTCTAATGTAGCAGCGAGCGCGTGTGATTGGCCGGGAGAGTGGAGTCACCCAGAGAGACTGCAGAGACAAAGAGTGGTTCAATTCCCTCGGCGGAGGCCGGAGCTGCATGACAAACCAATCTGAGAGCTATTATCTTCTACTCCCTCTCATCAAATTGGAAGCAGGTCTGATTTGGCCTTAATCGAGCTAATCTCCCCCGCTGCTTTCGGCACAAAAACTGGCTGCGGCTCAAATCATTTCCCTGCCTGAGAAAGGAAGAATATTGGTCATTTTCTTATAGCGCCAGGACTCTTTATTAAGAGCCATCTCTAATTTTCTCTCTGTCTAGCTGAAAGGGGAAGGGGTGGGGGGGGGGGGGGTATGGGGGGGGGTAGGGAGGAGAGGAGGGTGTCGGCACGTGATTGCAGTTACCTAGGCGACGGTCCGGCTGTGCCCGCGGGATCATGGCCGGGTGGGTTGAACGGCGAGCGGAGGGAGAGCTGAAATTGCATTCCATTAGTGCTAATACAGAGACATTAAGAGTCTTCTCTGAAGCGCGCGCTGACGCTAACGATTACAGTCACTAATTCATCCAATCAGCTCGCGAGCAGACGCGTGGCGGAGTCATGGCGACCTCGCCGCCCGCCTCTCTCCTCGCCGGCTATTACAGAGTGATTGACAGCAGCCGGGGCTTTGTTTTAAACGGAGGGAGAGAAAGGGAGAGAAAGGCCAAGAGGAGAAACATCAGCGTCACTCTCCCTCCAGCCTGACAGCTCTTTATATTAAAGGAACATACCGGAGATTTTTTAATATATATTTTTTAAACGTGTAGGCCGTTTTGTCACAATTCACCTGCTGTCCTGTTGATGCTTTTCCACGTTGAACTATCATCACGTTCCAGGCTTAATATTAACTCTCCTGTTGTCTTTGGGTCAAATTTGACCCATATTTTAAAAGTTTCTATAGCAGAAATTTGGGTTTTCTTTCAAACAAATTGTCCAAAAACTAACGTGGATGGTTCCCTATAGCGCTCTTCACACGGAAAATTAATTATTAGCTCAGTACTTTCATTGAATTTGGGTGTTTTTATTCAATTTTATAGCATTTGTAGAAAAAAAATGATAAAAGAACATTGAAAATAGGGACAAGAAATTTTGGAAATAGCTTCAAAAACGTGAAAAAAGTCCAAAAAAGCGCAGGAAAAAATGTGACATAAACATCTGTAAGAAGTGACAAAAAAGTATAAAAATATTTGGGGAAGAGCGACAGAATTGTCGAAAAAAAATGCCGAAATGTTGAAAAAAGAAATTTTGACCCAGAATAATTAAAAGTTGCACGGCCGACGGGAAGACTACACGAGGGTTAAATATACCGCGAATCATTCGTTCAAGAAGCATCGAGAAGTTAAGCACTAATTCGTCAAGTCGTTCCGGAAATGCGTGTCATTCCCCAACCCGGTCTCACGCCAGTTCGTGAAATGGTCACGTTATTTTTATTTATTGATACGTGTACAGGTCACGAATTTCATTTCATGTACTGCCACGGGGAGATTAAACGCCACACGCCGGCAACAACAACAGGACGGACCGCCACACGGGGATGGGTTCCCCGGGCGCACGGACACGATCCGCGGTCTCTGTGGCACGCAACAACGGGGACATGAAACGCCGCAACAACGGGACGGTTGAGGTTAGGAAAAAAAAGAACTGGGAAAGGAACCGTCACACGCCGGACACGCCAACAACAACGGGACAGTGGTGGTTAATAACGCGGAAAGGAACTGCAACACGCGGGACGCCATCCCCGCTCTCCGGGGTGAAAGTCCTGCAACACGCGGGACGCCATCCCCGCTCTCCGGGGTGAAAGCCCTGCAACACGCGGGACGCCGTCCCCGCTCTCCGGGGTGAAAGTCCTGCAACACGCGGGACGCCGTCCCCGCTCTCCGGGGTGAAAGTCCTGCAACACGCGGGACGCCGTCCCCGCTCTCCGGGGTGAACGTCCCGCAACACGCCGGACGCCGTCCCCGCTCTCCGGGGTGAAAGTCCTGCAACACGCGGGACGCCGTCCCCGCTCTCCGGGGTGAACGTCCTGTGTTGTTTGACCCGTCCACCCCCCCCCCCCCCGACCAACCTCCCTACGCCGATCTTTGGCTTCTAATACTACTCCCTACCGTTGGCGTGCTGTGATCACGAAATATGCTTCCCATTTAAATACATTACATTAAAATTCGTAATCACTACACGAAATAAACGACATATTCGTGTCCTGTTCACGAATCAACAGATTCAATAACGTGACCGTTTCACGAGCTTCCGTGAGACTGATCTGTCCTAAGTAGACCTCTTTTGGTCTGGAAACATTGTGTAAAATACAAACATGCGTGAAAAAGACAGACGCCTAGTCTTCCTCTTTTTGTCTGGACAGATTTCCCAGCATGCCACATCTTGCCTAGTTCTCAGTTATTATCCGTCTCGGGTCATTTCCTCGCCGTCTTCCTGCCGCGATCAATAATCTCATCTCTTATCTGGATGAAACCACAAACACAGAGCAGCCGCTGCGACACCAAACACGAGAAACATCTCGCCGGCGATAATTGAGAGGCTCGATTCATTTGTGTTTACTCGTGTGTTGTCTTTATCTGCCGCTGTGTGTAATCAACATGCAAGCGAGCGAGCGTGGCGGACAGATGGAGGGATGACGGGAGGATGGAGGGATGGAGGAGGGATGGAGGAGGGTGGGGGGGTGTTGTCTAGTCTCATTTTGTTTCCTAACAGACACAACTAAATCATTTCTACGTGGGAAAACTGTTGCATCGAACGCCGTCATAGGGTGACGCTGCCGGTGCCAACAGAGAGAGGCTGAATGAAGGAGTTACTACGGCAACAAACCCATCATCCCTCTCTCTGTCGGAGACGGAGAGAGAGAGAGAGAGAGAGAGAGAGAGAGAGAGAGAGAGAGAGAGAGAAGTGAAAGACGATGAGAGGATGAGGAGGAGGGAGAGATGAAGACAAAGAGATGGAGAGAGAGAGATTGTGTGAGACGGAGATGGGAAATAAAAACAAAAATGAAATAAAAACACACACACACACTAACACACACACACACACACACACACACACACTAACACACACACACACTAACACACACACACACACACACACACACTAACACACACACACACACACACACATACTGTAAACACACACACACACACACACACACACACACACACACACTAACACACACATACTGTAAACACACACACACACACACACACACACACATACTGTAAACACACACACACACACACACACACACTAACACACACATACTGTATACACACACACACACACACACACTAACACACACACACACACACACACACTAACACACACACACACACACACACACACTAACACACACACACACACACACACACACACACACACTAACACACACATACTGTATATACACACACACACACACACACACTAACACACACATACTGTATACACACACACACACACACACACACACTAACACACACACACACACACACACTAACACACACACACACTAACACACACATACTGTATATACACACACACACACACACACTAACACACACATACTGTATACACACACACACACACACTAACACACACATACTGTATATACACACACACACACACACACTAACACACACATACTGTATATACACACACACACACTAACACACACACACACACTAACACACACACACACACACACATACTGTATATACACACACACACACACACTAACACACACATACTGTATATACACACACACACACACACACTAACACACACATACTGTATACACACACACACACACACACACACACACACACTAACACACACACACATACTGTATATACACACACACACACACACACACACACACACACACTAACACACACATACTGTATATACACGTACTAACACACACACACACACACACACACTAACACACACACACACACACACACACATACTGTATATACACACACACACACACACACACACACATACCGTATATACACACACACACTAACACACACATACTATACACACACACACACACACACACACACACACATACTGTACACACACACACACACACACACACACACACACACACACACACACACTAACACACACATACTATACACACACACACATACTGTATATACACACACACACACACACACACACATACTATACACACACACACACACACACACACACACACATACTATACACACACACACACACACACACACACACAAGGGAGCTGCTGTTATTCAAACAGTACTTAAGCTAGGCTGCAGAGAAAGAAAGAGATTGAGAGAGAAAAATAAATATTAAATAGTATTTTGCTTTAATATCCGAACTGTAATTCAAACGGCAGATTTCTGCAGCAGGAACACAGACCTACGAAGTACAACAACTGATATATTTGCCAAAAGCAATTAGACTGAGACTGTCGGTGGCACTTTGACTTCTCTTTTATCACTGCAAATATTGCACTTCGGATACTACGTTGACTGTGGGTTATGAATTGCTTCATTGTTCTAGTGTGTTATGTATGTGTTGTATGTTATGTGCGTACTGACCATATTTTAAAGTCTCGTGTTACTTTTTTCTTTTTAAGGAGATGTGTAAGGCTACGTCTAGACTGCAGGCAAAAGACTTGCGGTGTGAACGTAGGCTAAGACCACAAGAATGTCCCCTTGCGGGATACTAAAGTTTACTTACTACTCATTACAAGTCATCCAAAGGGTCCTATCTTAACGATCTCAGCGCACGGCGTGAAGCGCCTGGTGCAGGTGCGTTTAGGGCGTGTCCAAGTCCACTTTTGCTAGTTTGACGGCGGGAAAAAGTGTCCGTGTGCCGGGCGCATGGTCCTAAAGGGTTGGACTTAGTGTCTTCATTAATCAGAGGTGTGTTCTGGGCGTAACATGCAATCAACCAATCAGAGATCATCTCCCATTCCCTTTAAAAGCCAGGCGCGTTTGGACCTTGGAGCATTGCTGTTATGATGGAGGATTTGCACCGTAATATTTTTATTTGTAATCTTCTGCATGTGTGTGTGTGTGTGTGTGTGTGTGTGTGTGTGTGTGTGTGTGTGTGTGTGTGTGTGTGTGTGTGTGTGTGTGTAACAAGCATAGTGTGCACGTGCTGTGCACGAGCCTAGGAGCATTTTACTAATGCTCTGTTAAAATAACAATGAAATGCTGCGTTAGTGACTTTAGACCAGGTTTTTGTTGGTCAATGGTGCCATCACTTCCCACTGCCTCAAGATAGCAACACGCCCAGAATGCACCTGAACACACCTCCCTGTAAGACCAGCACGCCCAGAATGCACCTGAACACACCTCCCTGTAAGACCAGCACGCCCAGAATGCACCTGAACACACCTCCCTGTAAGACCGGCACGTCCAGAATGCACCTGAACACACCTCCCTGTAAGACCAGCACGCCCAGAATGCACCTGAACACACCTCCCTGTAAGACCAGCACGCCCAGAATGCACCTGAACACACCTCCCTGTAAGACTAGCACGCCCAGAATGCACCTGAACACACCTCCCTGTAAGACCGGCACGCCCAGAATGCACCTGAACACACCTGCCTGTAAGACCGGCACGCCCAGAATGCACCTGAACACACCTCCCTGTAAGACCGGCACGCCCAGAATGCACCTGAACACACCTCCCTGTAAGACCAGCACGCCCAGAATGCACCTGAACACACCTCCCTGTAAGACCAGCACGCCCAGAATGCACCTGAACACACCACCCTGTAAGACCAGCACGCCCAGAATGCACCTGAACACACCTCCCTGGGCGCAGAGATGGGTGCAGGTGCATTTGCTGTTTAAATGACGCGGGCGCTGGACCGGAAATTGACAACTCTCCATAGCGCTGCGGAGGAGGGTCTGACTAGTCCACACAGCATTTCTGGATGGGAGGAAAACGTGATCTGGTTTGTTGGCATTTCTTTAAACCAATCACAATCGACTTGGGCGGTGCTAAGCTCCGGACGGAGCCACAGTGCCTCTGCTAAATAGCCTCAGGAAGGAACTTGTTTTGGTGGAACGTG
>CM042333.1:30476757-30478917 GCA_023566125.1 Zingel zingel | reverse complement strand
AGAGAGAGAGAGAGAGAGAGAGAGAGAGAGAGAGGTGTGAGAGTGAGAAAGAAAAAGAATAGGAAGGAAACAGATGAAAAGAGAAAGGGAGAAAAGGGAGGGAAGGAAATAAAGACTGAGGTTGGGAAGGAAGGAAAGAGAGAGAAGGGAAAAATAGCCAAACTTAAAATGACACACAATATCAAAACAACAGAATATGAAATATAAAAGTATATATATATATATATATATATATATATATATATATATATATATATATATATATATATATATATATATATATATATATATATATAGCATATTAACTAATAGATTATTAGGTAATATGCTCATATATTTATATTGTAATTATGGTGTACATTTGATGTATTTTAACTGCTTTTAATAGACCTACAATTGGTTATTAATACTATGAAATCTTTATTCTATACTATTTCTTTTAGCGTGTGAACTTCTTTCTCTCATTCTCTCCTCTTTCTCTTCACGGCTCTACGTTCCCCCCGTCTCGGAAAAGATCTTCTCTATTCCTTTTAACTTGAACTTGTTTCATTCCACTTTAGAGAAACATAGTTATTATATGAAATATATATATTTTTTAAACGCCGGATAGAAAGAAAAAGAAACCGTCACACGTGTTCGTTCAGAGAGCCGAGACTCGGACGGGAATGAAAAGACAGATTACAAGTTTCACACACACGGCTGGAAGTCTGCAATATGCAGTGCTATGGTTGTTATGTATTAGGATGTCTTGCACTACCACGACACACACTCCCATAGAGCACATTACATTTTATTTAGTATCTTTTTTAATTTTTAATTTTTATTATTTATCATCCTGTTTATGATCTATCTATCTATCTATCTATCTATCTATCTATCTATCTATCTATCTATATATATGTATATTTCTATCTATCTCTCTCTCTCCATGTCTATCTATCTCTCTATTTCTCTATCTCTGTCTATCTATCTATCTATCTATCAATAATGTCTATATATATATATATATATATATATATATATATATATATATATGTCTATCTATCAATCAATGTCTATATCTATCTATGTCTATCTATCTATCTATATATATATATATATATATATATATATATATATATATATATATATATATCTATCTATCTGTCTATATATCTATATATATCTGTCTATATATCTATCTAATAATATATAATATATACATATTTTTAAATATTTTTAATTATATAGGCCTACTATAATATTAATCATGAGCTCTTAACAATAATGCAAAGATATTTATTTCAAAAGCTGCAAACAAACTAAGAATCAAATTAAGATTATTTTTTTTTAACACTGATCTATTTATTATAGCTTTTATTAATGATTTTTATTTTAGCTACAACACTGTACATGTTATTTATTGTCTGCTGCTGAATCTGGGAAGCATATTTCCTGTTTTTTAAACATGCTTCATTGACAACAAACGGATCTGAACGTGAACGTGAAAAAATCAAATGAATGAATGAATCGCCTAAAATAATATAAGAGAAAATGTCGGTGAACACGACAACCTTTCCTGCAGCTGTTTGGTTTCTGTGTGTGTGGGTGTGTGTGTCTGTGTGTGTGTGTGTGTGTGTCTGTGTGTGTGTGTGTCTGTGTGTGTGTGTGTCTGTGTGTGTGTGTGTGTGTGTGTGTGCATGTGTGTGTGCATGTGTTTGTGTGCGAGTGTGTGTGTGCGTGTGTGTGTGTGCGTGTGTGTGTGTGTGCGTGTGTGTGTGTGTGTGTGTGTGTGTGTGTGTGTGTGACCATGTGGGGATCTGCATAGCTGTGAGGACATCTAGCATCTCGGGGTCTTTTGCTGCAGAAAAACCAACTCAAACTGTTTCCCATTTTTGGTTAAAATTCAGGATTTTTCTCTCGTGAAATCTGTGATTATCTGTCACTTTTCACGTGCACGATGTCTCACGTTTGACCATCAGTTTCGTGTTTGTCATTCGGCGATAAAACGTGGAGGAATTCAGCCGCTGAGATGCAGAACGAAGACGCTCGTCTTCCAGTAATCGCTGTTTTTCTTTAATCGCTCGCACGAAGTCTCTGAAATAATTCAGTTTTTGTCTTAAACCCGCCCCTCCTCCCCCCCCTCTCTCCCTCCCTCTCTCCCTCTCTCTCTCTCTCCCT
>CM042333.1:30459257-30469257 GCA_023566125.1 Zingel zingel | reverse complement strand
TTGAGCGTACGTTCTGCGCGTGCGTGAGAAGTAATACGTCTCCATAACAGCAGGCGGCGCTAAAATGAAAAGCGGAAATGACGAACGCGTCACGTGGGTCTGGCTTAATTGAAATGAATGAATGAAATGAATTTCGAAAACGAAAATAGTTCACTGAAACGTATTTCTGAAAACATTTTAAGGCAGAAATAGGACTGAAGACTGAAGCTGTCTTCATTTCAGATCGACAAAGGTCAGTTTAAAAGATTTTCGTCCCGCTCATCCCGCTCGTTATTTCCGGGTTAACGCTCCACCAATCAGATTGGTCATTGAGTCCGACTGCCCGCCCTCCAATTCAACACGTAAAATTGGCCAAAATGAAGGCAGACGGCTTCTCCGACTGATGACGGCACGGAGCACACCGAACAGACTCAAGTCACCGACCTCGCCTGACTGTCCGACGGCCGATTATCGGGTTGGTGTGTCAACGCCATAAGAAAGAGAGAAAATGCTTCTTAAAGCTTAATTCGGCTGCCTCCCTGTGGTCCAAACAACCTTAAATTAAATCAAAATCTAACAAATATTAAAAGAAAAAAATGAAAACCCTGGTGATGCAAAAACATCTAAACATTTCTACCTGTGTTGGATAATTGCGGGTACAGAGTTCGGACAAATACAACCAGATATATACTGACTTTTTGGTATTCGTTGGCACAGTTGTTGATTTTTGAGTGATTGAGGATCTTCATTCCAAAATGCTACATATCCATTTTCAGAAAACAAAAAGGTCCCTGAAACATAAAGTACTCCATCATCATAATGAATTGTTTTTCCCGCACGCAGTCTGTTTACATGTGAATAACTTCATTATTTTGGATACCTCCTTTTGGAATAAAAACCCCTTGACATTTCATTGCTACCCTACAAAAGCAAACATCAGAAAACTAAATATGTTAACTGTGCTTTGTAGAGTTTATATTCTATAAAGAGAAGACATTTATAGCTTAATAATTACATACATAAACATTACATGCAAAAAAAAACCCTTTGTCATAGCTAAAGTTGTACGCTGATGACGCTATTCTTAGTTTTTGTGAGTTGGATCGGTACAATTATTTTCTTCAGAGCCCCTAAAGCATGGGTCTCAAACTCGCGGCCGGGGCGCCAATTGAGGCCCCCGGGATGATATTTTGTGGCCCCCCTACTTGACATCAAAGTTTAGTTTCAGTGCAGCCAGGAGCATTGTTCTGAAACGCACCTTTTTGCTGAGTCGCGCTTGTTTTTTATCACTTACGGGCTACCATAGCTAGTCTCCTGACAGCTTCCTGCGCCATTTGTTGTCAACGGTTGTCAAGCTAGCCAACCGTGAAGTACCTGGGGAAGTATCAACGTTAGTCACTTGGTTGAAACGTGTTCCGGAGTGACGGAAAATATATCACCATCACCCAGTCCCAGTCACGTCTCTCTCAAAACACGCCCTGAAGAGAAAGGTTGGCGACGAGCTCAGGCAATTTCACTGAAAGTGGGAGACGGAATATTTTTTAGGGGCACCCCTACATGTCTCGTATGCACAGAGCAAGTTGCGGTGTACGAGGAATATAACATCAGACGTCATTACTCAACTAGACATGCTGAGGAGTATACAAAATACCAGGGAGATGAGAGAAAGAACCGGGTCTCAAATCTTAAAAAATGTCTATTAAGCCAACAAGATTTAAGAGCTTTTGTTGAATACTTGATGCGGCCCAAACGGACCCACACTCTACCTCGAGCGGCCTCCAGGGTAATTGAGTTTGAGACCCCTGCCCTAAAGAGAAGTGTTTTCTCACGCGCAAGAGAAACTTTTCTCGTGAGTATGCAAAAGTATCTTGTGCTCACGAGAAACCAATCGTAGACTAGCAGAATGATGCTAATTAAGTACTGCTAACGTTTCACATTAACAGCATGAAATTGGTCAAGTTACCTTGTTTTCTTTAAGTTAATCAGGTACATTTCATTGCGTTATGAGGAAGATGGTTACCGCCTCCTCGTTCTGCCCACAAGAAAGTTTTCGTTTAGACGTTATGGTTAGTCTAACTGTTCTCACTCCCAACTCATAAAATACTGATGCTTGGTCAGTGTCTCTCAGCGTCAGATACTGACGCACAAATCACCCTTCAGCGTCGGTAATGAACGCACCGGGCAGAGCCGCAGCTTGACCGCGGCGCTGTATGATTACATAGTATTGTCATAGTATGTAGAGAGACAACAGTAGAGAGACAACAGTAGAGAGACAACAGTAGAGAGACAGCAGTAGAGAGTAGTATGTAGAGAGACAACAGTAGAGAGTAGTATGTAGAGAGACATCAGTAGAGAGTAGTATGTAGAGAGACAACAGTAGAGAGTAGTATGTAGAGAGACAACAGTAGAGAGTAGTATGTAGAGAGACATCAGTAGAGAGTAGTATGTAGAGAGACATCAGTAGAGAGCAGTATGTAGAGAGACAACAGTAGAGAGTAGTATGTTTTCGTGCTCACAAGAAAGTTTTTCGTGCACACAAGAAAGTTTTTCGTGCACACAAGAAAGTTTTTCCTGCACACAAGAAAGTTTTTCCTGCACACAAGAAAGTTTTCGTGTTCACAAGAAAGTTTTTCGTGCTCACTAGAAGTTTTTCGTGCACACTAGAAAGTTTTCGTGCACACAAGAAAGTTTTCGTGCACACAAGAAAGTTTTCGTGCACACAAGAAAGTTTTCGTGCTTATTAGAAAGAAAATAATTCTCCATGTCCCTTTAGGACACGTGTCAAACTCAAGGCCAAATCTGGCCCCTTGCAGATTTTCTTTTGGTTGCCTTTTTCAACATTTTTGTCGTTTTTTCTGATGCTTCTGACACTTTTATAAATGTTTTTGCGATTCACTTCATCCTATAATGGCTAAGGACCTTTTCCCAACATTTTTAGGGCTTTATGGCGGCCAAACTGTAAGTGAGAAAGCTATATGAGACATGCAATAATACAGTCAACATATTTGACTTTTTTCTCTTAAATAAAAGCATGTCAGTTAACTTAAAATTAAAGTTAATTCTCATTTTCCACTCTGGCCCTTATTGAAATTGAGTTTGGCACACCTGCTTTAGGGGCTCTCTGTAAATGCACTGTTGATTAATGTATACATTACTTCATTGATCAAACATTTAAACATTTATCCTACGAGAGGTCTAATTCCACCTAATTAGCAAAATGATTAGAATCAATGGACCCGCCTTAATAAGTGTTGTTAACGATCGCCTCTGTGCTTCATGCTTTACTTTATTTAAAGCCGTGGCTTGGATCTATAACGTGACCTTAATCATAAGTATAAAGTATTTCACAATATATAGAAAAAAGATGATTATATGAGAGGCACAAACGGGGAGTTTCCATGTTTTCCAAATGTAAATGAAAGCTGCTTTACTGTAACATCTTTTTTTCTGATTGTCTGAAGAAGTGCAGCTTTGAGGCTCTCTCAAATAAGTCAGTGAGTCAATGCTGAACATATCTATTTTGATTTGTAATTATGACTCAGCATTTCACAGGAGATCTGTCTAAATACCTAAAGGTTTTGAGATCCTGTAGTAAATGCAATGTGCTTCTCCAACATCTTCCTAAATACGACCCATTATTTTGGTTGAATGGGCTGTAAATTCTGCAGTCAGTGAAGAGAATTACATTTTTTGTTTTAACCTGATTTTAGTAAACGTTTCGATATTTAAAATGTCTTCTCTCTTGGATTAGGGATTGTGGGTAGTGTAGTCCTTCTCCATAAGCTTGCGAGTAAAACATGTTTTTCTTAAAACAAGTTTGATTTCATGCAGACACCCTCAGACGGACTTCTTTCACATCCTCAGAGCGGATGGTTTAGACGTTATAGTTAGTCTACCTGTTCTCACTCCCAACTCATGAAATACTGATGCTTGGTCAGTGTCTCTCAGCGTCAGATACTGACACACAATTCACCCTTCAGCGTCGGTACTGAACGCACCGGGCAGAGCAGCAGCTTGACCGCGGCGCTGTATGATTACGTAGTATTGTCGTAGTATGTAGAGAGACAACAGTAGAGAGACAACAGTAGAGAGTAGTATGTAGAGAGACAACAGTAGAGAGACGACAGTAGAGAGTAGTATGTAGAGAGACAACAGTAGAGAGTAGTATGTAGAGAGACAACAGTAGAGAGTAGTATGTAGAGAGACAACACTAGAGAGACAACAGTAGAGAGTAGTATGTAGAGAGACAACAGTAGAGAGTAGTATGTAGAGAGACAACACTAGAGAGACAACAGTAGAGAGTAGTATGTAGAGAGACAACAGTAGAGAGTAGTATGTAGAGAGACAACACTAGAGAGACAACAGTAGAGAGTAGTATGTAGAGAGACGACAGTAGAGAGTAGTATGTAGAGAGACAACAGTAGAGAGTAGTATATAGAGAGACAACAGTAGAGAGTAGTATGTAGAGAGACGACAGTAGAGAGTAGTATATAGAGAGACAACAGTAGAGAGTAGTATGTAGAGAGACAACAGTAGAGAGTAGTATATAGAGAGACAACAGTAGAGAGACGACAGTAGAGAGACAACAGTAGAGAGACGACAGTAGAGAGACAACAGTAGAGAGTAGTATGTAGAGAGACAACAGTAGAGAGTAGTATGTAGAGAGACAGCAGTAGAGAGACAACAGTAGAGAGTAGTATGTAGAGAGACAACAGTAGAGAGACGACAGTAGAGAGACAACAGTAGAGAGTAGTATGTAGAGAGACAACAGTAGAGAGACGACAGTAGAGAGACAACAGTAGAGAGACGACAGTAGAGAGACAACAGTAGAGAGTAGTATGTAGAGAGACAACAGTAGAGAGTAGTATATAGAGAGACAACAGTAGAGAGACGACAGTAGAGAGACAACAGTAGAGAGACGACAGTAGAGAGACAACAGTAGAGAGTAGTATGTAGAGAGACAGCAGTAGAGAGTAGTATGTAGAGAGACAACAGTAGAGAGTAGTATGTAGAGAGACAACAGTAGAGAGACGACAGTAGAGAGACAACAGTAGAGAGACGACAGTAGAGAGACAACAGTAGAGAGTAGTATGTAGAGAGACAGCAGTAGAGAGTAGTATGTAGAGAGACAGCAGTAGAGAGTAGTATGAAAGGAGATATGTTGGGGGGGTGGATGGGTCAAACAACACAGGACTTTCACCCAGGAGACCGGAGTTCGTGTCCCGTTCTTGTCCCCCTGAAACGTACATTTTGTAACCCCACCCACCATCTTTCCCTAAACCTAACCGTCCCGTTCTTGTGCCTCAAGTCACTTAAGCGTACGTCCCGACCCAGAGCGTTAAAAAGTGACGCCAAGAGTCCCGACCAAGCGCGCCTAAATATGACGCTAAAAGGAGACTTTTTGCGTCAACAACAAACGCCAAAGGCACCGGACCAGGCGCCACTTTCTGACGCGATGGGAGTGAGAATGTGTTGGGTTAGAAATCAAAAGAAAATGAACGGGATCTGTACTTCCGGAAACAACACTGATGAGCTCTATATCTTACTAACAAACGACCGTTATTTGGTTCAATGGGCTGTGAGTTAAGCAGTCAGTGAAAGAACATTTAAACTTAGTAGTCGTTAGAATTCAACAGATTCTTAAAATGTCTCCTCCCTCGTTTTGATTTTGTACTTTTCTTAGATGTTGGTTTTCCTTGTCGTCCTCAGAGTTCACTGACCCTCTCGCTGAGGGTCTCCAGCTCCTGTTCGCCATGGCAACGCTCCGCCATCTGACCGCCGTCGCAGCGGGGACCGTTGTCGAGGTACGCCGGGTAGTCGAGGCCTCTGAGCTGCGCGTGGTGATGCCAGCGCATGTCGTCGCTCTCGTGCGTGATGTAGCGCTCGTTCATCCGAGATTCCAGATTCCGCAGGTCCAGCCACATCTGGTAGTCCTGGTGGAGAAACCAAACACACCCTCAATCAGTGAACCACATCAGATAGTCCTGGTAGAGAAACCAAACACACCCTCAGACATTTAACCACATCTGGTTGTCCTGATGAAGAAACCAAACACACCCTCAGACAGTGAACCACATCTGGTAGTCCTGGTGGAGAAACCAAACACACCCTCAGACAGTAAACCACATCTGATTGTCCTGGTGGAGAAACCAAACACACCCTCAGACAGTAAACCACATCTGGTAGTCCTGGTGGGGACACCAAACACACCCTCAGACATTTAACCACATCTGGTAGTCCTGGTGGGGAAACCAAACACACCCTCAGACATTTAACCACATCTGGTAGTCCTGCTGGTTGTCCTGGTGGAGAAACCAAACACACCCTCAGACAGTAAACCACATCTGGAAGTCCTGCTGGTTGTCCTGGTAGGGAACCAAACACACCCTCAGACAGTGAACCACATCTGGAAGTCCTGCTGGTTGTCCTGGTGGAGAAACCAAACACACCCTCAGACAGTGAACCACATCTGGAAGTCCTGCTGGTTGTCCTGGTGGAGAAACCAAACACACCCTCAGACAGTGAACCACATCTGGTAGTCCTGCTGGTTGTCCTGATGGAGAAACCAAACACACCCTCAGACAGTGAACCACATCTGGTAGTCCTGCTGGTTTTCCTGGTGGAGAAACCAAACACACCCTCAGACAGTGAACCACATCTGGTAGTCCTGCTGGTTGTCCTGGTGGAGAAACCAAACACACCCTCAGACAGTGAACCACATCTGGTAGTCCTGCTGGTTGTCCTGGTGGAGAAACCAAACACACCCTCAGACAGTGAACCACTTCTGGAAGTCCTGCTGGTTGTCCTGGTGGAGAAATCAGTTGATAACTTTTTGTCGCCCTTTCGTCATTTTTCATGCTTCTTTTGACAGTTAATTTTTCATTTATTTTTGTCGTTTTTCACCGTCGCTGCGTCCGGAGCTTAGCAGCGCCCAAGGCGATTGTGATTGGTTCACAGAAATGCAAACAGCCCCAGAATGCATCTGTGGTGTAGCAAGACCTATGAGTGAGGATGGAGGATCTCTGAGGAGCTATGAGAGAGGATGGAGGAGAGATCTCTGAGGAGCTATGAGAGAGGATGGAGGAGAGATCTCCGAGGAGCTGTGAGAGAAGATGGAGGATTTTTGAGGAGCTATGAGCGAGGATGGAGGATGGATCTCTGAGGAGCTATGAGCGAGGATGGAGTATCTTTGAGGAGCTATGAGCGAGGATGGAGGATGGATCTCTGAGGAGCTATGAGTGAGGATGGAGGATGGATCTCTGAGGAGCTATGAGGGAGGATGGAGGAGGGATCTCTGAGGAGCTATGAGTGAGGATGGAGGAGGGATCTCTGAGGAGCTATGAGTGAGGATGGAGGGATCTCTGAGGAGCTATGAGCGAGGATGGAGGAGGGATCTCTGAGGAGCTATGAGTGAGGATGGAGGAGGGAACTCTGAGGAGCTATGAGCGAGGATGGAGGAGGGATCTCTGAGGAGCTATGAGCGAGGATGGATGATCTTTGAGGAGCTATGAGCGAGGATGGAGGAGAGATCTCTGAGGAGCTATGAGAGAGGATGGAGGATCTTTGAGGAGCTATGAGCGAGGATGGAGGATCTTTGAGGAGCTATGAGTGAGGATGGAGGAGGGATCTCTGAGGAGCTGTGAGCGAGGATGGAGGAGAGATCTCTGAGGAGCTATGAGAGAGGATGGATGATCTTTGAGGAGCTATGAGTGAGGATGGAGGAGAGATCTCTGAGGAGCTATGAGAGAGGATGGAGGATCTTTGAGGAGCTGTGAGAGAGGATGGAGGATATTTGAGGAGCTATGAGTGAGGATGGAGGAGGGATCTCTGAGGAGCTGTGAGCGAGGATGGAGGAGAGATCTCTGAGGAGCTATGAGAGAGGATGGATGATCTTTGAGGAGATATGCACGAGGATGGAGGATCTATGAGGAGCTATGAGCGAGGATGGAGGAGGGATCTCTGAGGAGCTATGAGTGAGGATGGAGGAGGGATCTCTGAGGAGCTATGAGTGAGGATGGAGGATGGATCTCTGAGGAGCTATGAGCGAGGATGGAGGGGGGATCTCTGAGGAGCTATGAGCGAGGATGGAGGAGGGATCTCTGAGGAGCTATGAGCGAGGATGGAGGAGGGATCTCTGAGGAGCTATGAGCGAGGATGGAGGAGGGATCTCTGAGGAGCTATGAGCGAGGATGGAGGAGGGATCTCTGAGGAGCTATGAGCGAGGATGGAGGAGGGATCTCTGAGGAGCTATGAGCGAGGATGGATGATCTTTGAGGAGCTATGAGCGAGGATGGAGGAGAGATCTCTGAGGAGCTATGAGAGAGGATGGAGGATCTTTGAGGAGCTATGAGCGAGGATGGAGGATCTTTGAGGAGCTATGAGTGAGGATGGAGGAGGGATCTCTGAGGAGCTATGAGCGAGGATGGAGGAGGGATCTCTGAGGAGCTGTGAGCGAGGATGGAGGAGAGATCTCTGAGGAGCTATGAGAGAGGATGGATGATCTTTGAGGAGCTATGAGCGAGGATGGAGGAGAGATCTCTGAGGAGCTATGAGAGAGGATGGAGGATCTTTGAGGAGCTATGAGCGAGGATGGAGGATATTTGAGGAGCTATGAGTGAGGATGGAGGAGGGATCTCTGAGGAGCTGTGAGCGAGGATGGAGGAGAGATCTCTGAGGAGCTATGAGAGAGGATGGATGATCTTTGAGGAGATATGCGCGAGGATGGAGGAGGGATCTCTGAGGAGCTATGAGTGAGGATGGAGGAGGGATCTCTGAGGAGCTATGAGTGAGGATGGAGGATGGATCTCTGAGGAGCTATGAGCGAGGATGGAGGGGGGATTTCTGAGGAGCTATGAGCGAGGATGGAGGAGGGATCTCTGAGGAGCTATGAGCGAGGATGGAGGATCTATGAGGAGCTATGAGCGAGGATGGAGGAGGGATCTCTGAGGAGCTATGAGCGAGGATGGAGGAGGGATCTCTGAGGAGCTATGAGCGAGGATGGAGGAGGGATCTTTGAGGAGCTATGAGCGAGGATGGAGGAGGGATGAATTCAGCAACAACGCTTCAGAATAAATGTGATTTTCATCGTGAATCTTACCTGTAACCAGGGGTGACTGAGAGTCTTGTCGACACTGTATCTCTTCCTCATCTTTACCTGCAGCAGGTTGTTAATCAGGTCAATAGCTGCGAAGAAGGAAGGAAGGAAGGAAGGAAGGAAGGAAGAAAGAAAGAAAGAAAGAAAGAAAGAAAGAAGGGAGGGAGGAATGGAGGAAGGAAGGAATGAAGGGGAAGGTAGGAAGAAATTAAGAATGAAGAGGAAGTAAGTAAAGAAGGAAGGAAGGAAGGAAGAAAGGAAGAAAGGTAGGAAGGAAGGAAGGAAAGAAGGAAGGAAGGGAGGGGGGAGGAAGGAAGGGAAGAAAGGTAGGAAGGAAGGAAGGAAAGAAGGAAGGAAGGAAGGGGGGAGGGAGGAAGGAAGGAAGGGAAGAAAGGAAGGAAGGAAAAAAGGAAGGAAGGGAGGGAGGGAGGAAGGAAGGGAAGAAAGGAAGGAAGAAAGGAAGGAAGGAAGGAAGAGGAAGGGAGGGCGGAAGAAATGAAGAATGAAGGAAGAGGAAGGAAGGAATGAAGAAAGGAAGAAAAGTAGGAAGGAAGGAAGGAAGGAAGGAAGGAAGAAAGGTAGGAAGTAAGGAAGGAAGGAAGGAAGGAAGGAAGGAAGGAAGTAATGAAGAAAGGAAGAAAGGTAGGAAGGAAGGACGGAAAGAAGGAAGGAAGGAAGGAAAGAAGGAAGGAAGGAAGGAAGGGAGGGAGGAAAGAAGGAAGAGGAAGAAGTGATGAGTAGAGCTGTAACAATTCCAAATTATAAACGTACAATTAATTGTCAGTTTGATTCATTTTTTCATCCACAGTATTACGTTATCAAACTAAAGTTCTGAATGAACATCGGTCATGTGACCCAGCAGCCCGGTCTCACGGCAGCTCGTGAAATGGTCCCGTTATTGAATCTGTTGATTCGTGAACAGGACAC
>CM042333.1:30452968-30454017 GCA_023566125.1 Zingel zingel | reverse complement strand
AAAAAAGTGAGAAAAGTGTCGAAACAGACGACCAAAAAGTTCGAAATATTTTTACATTTTGAACCAGAAAAACTAAAAGTTGCAACATGGCCGACGGGGAAGAGTTACAGGCCTAGTTATGCAAATGCTGGAGCGGAGCGAGTGTCCCACAGAGGGAGAGAGGGAGGGGAAGGAGGGAGGGAGGATGTAGGGAAAGGAGGGAGGGGAAGGAAGGGAAGAAAGGAGGCAGGGAGGGAGGTAGGGAGGGGAAGGAGGGGAAGGAGGGGAGGGAAGGAAGGGAAGGAGGTAGGGAGGGAGAGAGGGAAGGAATGGAAGGAGGTAGGGAGGGAGAGAGGGAGGGAAGGGAAGAAGGGAGGGAGGGAGGGAAATGAGGGGAAGGAAGGGAAGGAGGGAGGGAAAGAAGGGGAAGGAAGGGAGGGAGGGGAGGATGTAGGGAAAGGAGGGGAAGGAAGGGAGAGAAGGAGGGAGGGAGGGGAAGGAGGGGATGATGTAGGGAAAGGAGGAAGGGAGGGAGGGATGGAAAGGAGGGGATGATGTAGGGAAAGGAGGAAGGAAGGGAGGGAGGAAGGGAGGGAAGGGAGGGAGGGGGGGAAAGGAGGGGAGGATGTAGGGAAAGGAGGGGAAGGAATGGAAGGAGGGAGGGAGGGAAAGGAGGGGAGGATGTAGGGAAAGGAGGGGAGGATGTAGGGGAGGGACGTAGGGAAAGGAAGGGAGAATGTAGGGAAGGGAGGGGAGGATGTAGGGAAAGGAGGGGAGGATGTAGGGAAGGGAGGGGAGGATGTAGGGAAGGGAGGGGAGGATGTAGGGAAAGGAGGGGAGGATGTAGGGAAGGGAGGGGAGGATGTAGGGAAAGGAGGGGAGGATGGAGGGAAAGGAGGGGAGGATGTAGGGAAAGGAGGGGAGGATGTAGGGAAAGGAGGGGAGGATGTAGGGAAAGGAAGGGAGGATGTAGGGAAGGGAGGGGAGGATGTAGGGAAGGGAGGGATGTAGGGAAGGGAGGGGAGGATGTAGGGAAAGGAGGAGGGAGGGAGGGAAAGGAGGGGAGAATG
>CM042333.1:30440468-30447968 GCA_023566125.1 Zingel zingel | reverse complement strand
TTTGTAGTCTCTTTGTGTCTCTTTGTGTCTCTTTGTAGTCGCTTTGTGTCTCTTTGTAGTCGCTTTGTGTCTCTTTGTAGTCGCTTTGTGTCTCTTTGTGGTTGGTTTGCGTCTTTTGTTCACATTCATTTTGGACCACTTTTATCTCCATATCTGTGTCTAAAACGTTGGAAAAGCTATAGCAGATAATCAATAAATAACACTCAGAAAGCCTAAAGATCAAACCTTAAAGCTAGAGAAGTCCAACTACAATCATTAGATCTGAGGAAGTCTTTCATTCAGCTCGAGTGCTCGAGTTATAATTACAGAAAACCCCTAAATACAACATTAAGAAGAAATAATAACCTGCTGACTAGTGTGCACGATACGAGGGAAATATGCGGCAACGTTGTTGAACTCCGTGACAGCCAGGCTGATTTAAATCCGTCTCCGAGTCGACGGGACGATTCCCGGCCGACACAAACACATTCAGAGACAATGACGGCGACTATACATGAGTCACGTAGCAGCAGAACTACGGGCTGCAAGGGCAACGTGTTGCACGGTTCTCTGCCGTTGGGGGAGACTTGGGTGCATTTTTTTGGACACTTTTTGGATTTTTTTTTTGCTGAAAAAGGCAAAAAAAAGCATCAAAAAATGTCCAAAAAAATGCGACAAAAATATTTTAGATATTTGTTTTTGTTGCATTTTTTACATTTATTTTAAAGGTTTTTTCGCCTTTTTTGTTATTTTCTTGAATATTTTTGTTATTTTCTTGAAGATTAATTTAGATTAATTAAATGTTTTTGGCGCCTTTTTCGAGTATTATTTGGACACTTTTTGGATTTTTTTTTTGCTGAAAAAGGCAAAAAAAAAGCGTCAAAAAATGCAATAAAAATATTTTAGATATTTGTTTTTGTTGCATTTTTTACATTTATTTTAAAGGTTTTTTTTGCCTTTTTTGTTATTTTCTTGAAGATTTTGATATTTTCTTGAAGATTAATTTAGACGTTTTTGGCGCCTTTTTTCGAGTATTATTTGGACACTTTTTGGACGTTTTTTTTTTTTTTGCTGAAAAAGGCAAAAAAACATCAAAAAATGTCCAAAAAAATGCGACAAAAATGTTTAAAAAAATCTGATTTTTTTTTTTTTTTTTTTTAGATATTTTAACATTTATTTTAAAGGGTTTTTTTCGCCTTTTTTGTTATTTTCTTGAAGATTAATTTAGATTAATTAAATGTTTTTGGCGCCTTTTTACAGTATTATTTGGACACTTTTTGGACGTTTTTTTTTGCTGAAAAAGGCAAAAAAACATCAAAAAAATGTCCAAAAAAATGTCCAAAAAAATGCGACAAAAATGTTTAAAAAAATCTGATTTTTTTTTATTTTTTAGATATTTTAACATTTATTTTAAAGGGTTTTTTTTCGCCTTTTTTAGTTATTTTTTTTCGAAGATTTTGTTGCGTTTTTAGTTACGTTTTGGACACTTTTTGGATTATTTTCTTGAAGATTAATTTAGATTAATTAAATGTTTTTGGCGCCTTTTTAGAGTATTATTTGGACACTTTTTGGATTTTTTTTTTGCTGAAAAAGGCAAAAAAAAAAAACATTAAAAAAATATCCAAAAAAATCCGACAAAAATATCTAAAAAAAAATCAGAATTTTTTTTTTTTTAGATATTTTAAATAGATATTTTTGTCGTATTTTTTACATTTATTTTAAAGATTTTTTTTTTTCGCCTTTTTTACTTATTTTTTGGAATATAATATATATAATATAATATATAATATATAATTTGAAATGTCACGTTTTTCAACACAAAGAAATACAATCCCCCGTACGTCTTCGGTCGCTCCGTGTGAGTTTGTCTCTTTTTGGGTTGTGCGTCTCTCTGTAGTCGTGTTGTCTCTTTTTTGTCATTCACGTTCACGGCATCTTCACAACTTTTTTTTTTGCTGAAAAAGGCCAAAAAAAATGCGACAAAAATATATATTTTTAGATATTTTAGATAGATATTTTGGTCGCATTTTTTACATTTATTTAAACGTTTTTTTTCCGCCTTTTTTTGTTATTTTTTCGAAGATTTTGTGTTTTTAGTTACATATTTTTTTTTAATTTTTTGTTGCATTTAAAAAATAAATTTTAGACGTTTTTGTTGCATTTTTTTAAAACATTTTTTTTTTATTTTTTTCAGTTTTTGTATTTTTCTCCAACATTTGTTGCTTAGTTTGACTTGTTTTTTTCAAAAGTTTTTGATGCCTTTTTCAAGTATTTTTGCCTTTTTTTCAGAGTTTTTGTTGCATTCTTACATTTTTTTAAAGGTTTTTATTTTGCATTTTTTTGTTATTTTTTCGAAGATTTTGTTGTGTTTTTAGCTACATATTTTTTTTAATTTTTTTGTTGCATTTAAAAAATAAATTTTAGACGTTTTTGTTGCATTCTTACGTTTTTTTTCGCATTTTTTTTTTGTTATTTTTCCAACGTTTTTGTGGGTTTTAGTTGCAGATTTTTTTTTTGTTGAGAACATTTGTCGCATTTAAAAAAAAATTTCACTTTCATTTTTTTAGACATTATATGTATACTGACAGGAAGGAATTATAACCTGCGGACGCTCCTACAAACATGGATGAGAATGATCGGAAACATGAATAAGGAGCCACATAATCCCGATTTCTGTTGGATTGCTCCAGCTGTCTTGTCCAGGTTTCTAAAAACCAGGGTTTTTAAGAGACATTAAATGGTAATTTGGGTATTTGTAAACCTGTTTTGATCCCCATGCATTGGTGTCTAAGTGACTAATGTGAACAACAATCTTTGAAATTGGTCCAGTATCGAGCGAGAACGAAGTTACCGGGAGCTGTGTGAACCGGGCTGTAATGTAACCCTACAGGACAAATGTTCAGCGTCCGTTAGCGTCCACTAAAAGTTCTGTTTTTGGCGCTGGCAGACTCAGATTATTATTCTAAGTGTCTGACAACATTATGAAAGGATCCCTACAGAGATAGACCTCTTAGTTAAAGAGGAAGATCCTTTTAGTTTAACATGAAACAGCCCCGAAATCACCATCACCAAACTACACCAGACTCCATGTAAATAATCAGGACTTTTAGCGTGTATAGAGCCAGCATATTTCCACCAGACTCCATGTTAATAATCACTTCTTTTAGCGTGTATAGAGCCAGCATATCTCCACCAGACTCCATGTAAATAATCAGGACTTTTAGCATGTATAGAGCCAGCATATCTCCACCAGACTCCATGTAAATAATCAGGACTTTTAGCGTGTGTAGAGCCAGCATATCTCCACCAGACTCCATGTAAATAATCAGGACTTTAAGCGTGTATAGAGCCAGCATATTTCCACCAGACTCCATGTAAATAATCACTTATTTTAGCGTGTATAGAGCCAGCATATCTCCACCAGACTCCATGTTAATAATCACTTCTTTTAGCGTGTATAGAGCCAGCATATCTGCACCAGACTCCATGTAAATAATCAGGACTTTTAGCGTGTATAGAGCCAGCATATTTCCACCAGACTCCATGTAAATAATCAGCACTTTTAGCATGTATAGAGCCAGCATATTTCCACCAGACTCCATGTAAATAATCAGTACTTTTAGCCTGTATAGAGCCAGCATATTTCCACCAGACTCCATGTAAATAATCAGGACTTTTAGCGTGTATAGAGCCAGCATATTTCCACATGTAAATGGGTGAATTAAGGGTTTATTTCAACCAAACCAGAGTGGTGATTGTTGGAAACAGTGGAAAGATGAACCAAGACGGCTTTTGATAGTTTTATTTAGTTTCTGTCAACTTTGAATGAAGTGTGTTTTAAGATGATAAAAGTGCTGATTATTTACATGGAGTCTGGTGGGTTTGGTGATGGTGATTTTGGTGCTGTTTTCATGTTCAAGGCTATGTTTTTGGGTGAAGCCAGAGGTCAAGCTTTGAAGAACTTTTAAGATCCACTCAGCAGCGATGTTACGTACCTTCCTGAGAAACCTTCTTCCAGGGATGAGGAGGGTACATGAAGGCAGCGTTCTGGATCTGATCGTTGATATCTTCGTCTTCATTGAAAGGGAACGTCCCGCTGAGACTGCAGCACAGATGGAAAAAAACAAAAAGGTTGACATAAATACAGAAAATATATGTCAGAATTAAACTGTAATTCAGTTAATAGTTATGCAATGGTGATAATGTCATAGCTTGCTTTTATTTTTAATATTCTTGTCTTTTGTTGGTCTGTCTTCATTTCAGATCAACAAAGGTCAGTTTGAAAGATTTTCGTCTACTTCTACTGGATAGTCGCGTCACGTCAATGGATTAATTTGCATAAAAATGGGCATTGGCCAGCTTCTTGACGCAATGCAATGCTTCCTGGGATGCTTTGCGGGCGCGTTAAAGTCGCTTGGCTTCCCCCGTAGGAATAAAATTGAGCGCCTGGTGGATTTGACAGGTATTGCTAACACCTAACCCCCATTACACGTGCAGTGTAGCCAAAGTGTAACTGTACGTCCACACCGTCGCCGACTTGAGCTGCAGAGAAGCTCTGGCCGCCCGGTCCAGGACGCTGGTCAGAAAGTTCGGGGAAGCTGTTTGAGGCTTAGGCCGCTCTGACGTAGCAGCGTTCTATGTTCAATCATGGAGAAAGCTCAAGCAGCCACTGCACGGCCAACACACACCAGAGACCTTTATAAATGACATATATAATGACAGAATGTGTATTGGTTGTTGGTGGCAGCGGTGTCTGTTAGCAGTTAGCTCGCTCGTTAGCCGCTGAACCGCAGCAGCGTGCAGGCAGAGCGAGCAGCCGCCAGCTGTTGATCCGTGCAGGACTTCACCGTGAGAGGACTGTTAGAGACCATGTGACCTGTTCACCGTGAGAGGACTGTTAGAGACCATGTGACCTGTTCACCGTGAGAGGACCGTTAGAGACCATGTGACCTGTTCACCGTGAGAGGACTGTTAGAGACCATGTGACCTGTTCTCCCTGTTAGAGACCATGTGACCTGTTCACCGTGAGAGGACCGTTAGAGACCATGTGACCTGTTCACCGTGAGAGGACTGTTAGAGACCATGTGACCTGTTCACCGTGAGAGGACTGTTTGAGACCATGTGACCTGTTCACCGTGAGAGGACTGTTAGAGACCATGTGACCTGTTCACCGTGAGAGGACTGTTAGAGACCATGTGACCTGTTCACCGTGAGAGGACTGTTAGAGACCATGTGACCTGTTCACTGTGAGAGGACTGTTAGAGACCATGTGACCTGTTCACCGTGAGAGGACCGTTAGAGACCATGTGACCTGTTCACCGTGAGAGGACTGTTAGAGACCATGTGACCTGTTCACCGTGAGAGGACTGTTAGAGACCATGTGACCGCCAGGTAACGTTAACTGGTCCCTATACGGAGATATCAGAATGATCGGGAGCCCAGCGACGGCCATGATGAGCTTCTCCTCCTTTTTCTCTGAACTAATGTTGTTGTAGGAAGGAAAGTTTACATCGTATGTTTCTCTGGGATCAGCCAGCGTGAAGGACGTCTCTATTCTGATTGGTTGCTGGCGTTTGCCGCTGAACCGCGTCATAGCTCATTACCATAAAGCTGACCTACTTTCAACTTTCTGATTGACGCTCTGGTCGACCCAAAACGTGACGCCGACAGATCAGCCGCTCCTTGCAGCTGAGAGAAGCTTACGTTGAAAATGAACGACTTCCGATATCTTTAGAAGATCAAGTCGGCGACGTGTGGACGTACAGTTAGTGATTATCTAAAAGAAAAAAAGCATATCGGACGTAAACAAAGACGTCGTGTAAAGGCCCAGACACACCGACCAGACGGCCGACCTTCGTTAGAAAAGCCGGTTGGACTGATCAGTCTCCCCAAGTTGGTCTTAAAAAGTTCCTCAGAACTCACCGAAGAGACGAGACGTAATACGTCTCCATAACAGCAGGCGGCGCTAATCTGTATTGTGGCCCCAAAATGAAAACCGGCAGCTGATTGGACGAACGTGTCACGTGGGTCTGGTTTCTCCGGAAATTCAAAGCCAGACTGTCATGGCGGGTCGTTCAGAATCCGATCTCGTATTGGACTGAAATAGTTCACCGTAACGTGTTCCTGAGAACATGTTAAGAGAGGAATAGGCCGTGCAGTCGCTGAATCTGTCTTCATTTCATTACCTGACGTAGATGATGACGCCAACCGACCACATGTCCAGAGAGCGGTTGTAGCCTTTGTTTCTCAGGACCTCGGGAGCGAGGTAGGCCGGCGTGCCGACCACCGAACGCCTGAAGGACTTCTCGCCGATGATCCGAGCGAAGCCGAAGTCACACAGCTTGACCTGAAACAAGACGACGGAGCCGTGGTACACTTCTCTCTTTGATTTGAAATACTGCCTCATATCTGGTAAAACATATTTTCTGTTTTTATTCAGAGGATCAGAAACAGATCAAGGACAGTAATCTGAATATCTTCTAGTCTCTTCTCTCCTCTGGGACAGTAATCTGAATATCTTCTAGTCTCTCCTCTGGGACAGTAATCTGAATATCTTCTAGTCTCTCCTCTGGGACAGTAATCTGAATATCTTCTAGTCTCTCCTCTCCTCTGGGACAGTAATCTGAATATCTTCTAGTCTCTCCTCTTGGACAGTAATCTGAATATCTTCTAGTCTCTCCTCTGGGACAGTAATCTGAATATCTTCTAGTCTCTTCTCTCCTCTGGGACAGTAATCTGAATATCTTCTAGTCTCTCCTCTGGGACAGTAATCTGAATATCTTCTAGTCTCTCCTCTGACAGTAATCTGAATATCTTCTAGTCTCTCCTCTGGGACAGTAATCTGAATATCTTCTAGTCTCTCCTCTGGGACAGTAATCTGAATATCTTCTAGTTTCTCCTCTGGGACAGTAATCTGAATATCTTCTAGTCTCTTCTCTCCTCTGGGACAGTAATCTGAATATCTTCTAGTATCTCCTCTGGGACAGTAATCTGAATATGTTCTAGTCTCTCCTCTCTGACAGTAATCTGAATATCTTCTAGTCTCTTCTCTCCTCTGGGACAGTAATCTGAATATCTTCTAGTATCTTCTCTCCTCTGGGACAGTAATCTGAATATCTTCTAGTCTCTCCTCTTGGACAGTAATCTGAATATCTTCTAGTCTCTCCTCTGACAGTAATCTGAATATCTTCTAGTCTCTCCTCTGGGACAGTAATCTGAATATCTTCTAGTCTCTCCTCTGGGACAGTAATCTGAATATCTTCTAGTCTCTTCTCTCCTCTGGGACAGTAATCTGAATATCTTCTAGTCTCTTCTCTCCTCTGGGACAGTAATCTGAATATCTTCTAGTATCTTCTCTCCTCTGGGACAGTAATCTGAATATCTTCTAGTCTCTTCTCTCCTCTGGGACAGTAATCTGAATATCTTCTAGTCTCTTCTCTCCTCTGGGACAGTAATCTGAATATCTTCTAGTATCTTGTCTCCTCTGGGACAGTAATCTGAATATCTTCTAGTCTCTCCTCT
>CM042333.1:30400468-30422968 GCA_023566125.1 Zingel zingel | reverse complement strand
TGTTCTAGCTGTTCTATTATTTGCCTTTTCCCACTTAGTCATTATATCCACATTACTGATGATTATTTATCTAAAAAAGTGTGAAGATATTTTGTTAAAGCACCAATTGTCAGCCCTAGAATATCGCTGCAATATCGATATCGAGGTATTTGGTCAAGAATATCGTGATATCTGATTTTCTCCATATCGCCCAGCCCTAGTTTAAAGTGTAAACTCGCATTGTTGTGAACCTTTGGTGTAAACTCGCCTTAAAACAAACGCTTCCCATGTGCACCTCAACGCCCCCCTATCCACAATATTTACAAAATATTTCTTCCAGCACCCCCCTGTCCTCCTCTGAAGGCCCCCTGGGGGGCTGTACCGCCCCCATTGAGAAGCACTGGGTCATAGCTTGCACACTGCCTTTGTGACGTGGACGTTTTAGACAGAGTGCCAAGTTTGTTGAAGTTTAAAACTATTATATATGGTAGCCTGGCTCCGCCCTCCTACGTACTGTCTGGTAGGACCAGGCTAACAAGAGGGGAGACAACGACAACAATATTGGCTTAGCATCGCTAGCGTTAGCCTTAGCCAATTCCTTCACCACTAACGGAGTGAGCTGGAAAATCAAATTGTTCCCGACCCCCGTGGGGAGGAGGGCCACGACATCATGGCCCCCCAACACAACTCAGCAAAGATTGTTCCTGCTCGGGCTTTAACTTCTGGATATTCTGCAGCGTTGCCACAACGGACCGAATGGCTTCGCTCGCATCTTTCTCCGCCGCCGTTACAGAACTACAACTCAAACTAGCGCACGACCTCAACGTCATCGGTCTCAGCCCCTCCCTCTGTTCGCTGATTGGACCGCCAAATATTTGACCGGAGAAAACCCAAGACTATACCGCAAACCCAGACGACGTACTGAAGGGAAATGAAAATTGAGCGGATGTACGTAGGAGGCTACAGTGAATCGGAAACTAATCGGAAATGTAATCAAATCGGGACCTTGTGAATCTGAATCAAATCGTTTGTGGAGATCAGTGGGAACCCACAGTTGAAGAAAGGGAAAGATCAGAGTACGTCTTTCTCCACAGGACATAGACAGTAATGTCAGAAGTAGATCGAGTCGATTTCGTAGCTGCTATTCGTGAGATAAACGTAATATAATTCACCAGATTGCTGCTGCTGCCGGTCCCAGATGATTCAGATCTCTGCAGCTGCTCTCCGACGTAGTAAACAAGGGTTGCTGTGGCGATCTCAAAGCAGTGAAGATTGGCTCCGTCAGCAAGCAGAGAAAAGTCTTGAGCCGGTTCCAGAGATAACATCTCCGACAGAGGGATCTCCTGCACACGGGAGAGGAAGACGCAAATTGTTATCTTTACAAATACTTGTTGGTGGGACAACAGGACAGGACAGGAGGGTTAAAAACACAACGTAGCGATGTAAACGTAGCCTGAAAAATGGAAATGATACCCAAGCCTGTGCTGGTGATGGCGCAGTGGATAAGACCAACCCGTTCTCATTCCGAACTCGTGAAATAAGGACGTTTGGACAGTGGCCGTCAACGTTCATAACGTCAAAATAAACCCAACCATCCTGTTCTTCCCGCGTGTCACGAAACCGTACGCCCACCCGACCAAGCGCGTTTACTTATAGCGCTAAAGGGACGGCGATAGTCCCGACCAAGCGCGTTTACTTATAGCGCTAAAGGGACGGCGATAGTCCCGACCAAGCGCGTTTACTTATAGCCCTAAAGGGACGGCAATAGTCCCGACCAAGCGCGTTTACTTATAGCGCTAAAGGGACGGCTATAGTCCCGACCAAGCGCGTTTACTTCTAGCGCTAAAGGGACGGCAATAGTCCCGACCAAGCGCGTTTACTTCTAGCGCTAAAGGGACGGCAATAGTCCCGACCAAGCGCGTTTACTTATAGCCCTAAAGGGACGGCAATAGTCCCGACCAAGTGCGTTTACTTATAGCGCTAAAGGGACGGCGATAGTCCCGACAAAGCGCGTTTACTTATAGCGCTAAAGGGACGGCTATAGTCCCGACCCAGCGCATTTACTTAAAGCGCTAAAGGGACGGCAATAGTCCCGACCAAGCGCATTTACTTAAAGCGCTAAAGGGACGGCAATAGTCCCGACAAGCGCGTTTACTTCTAGCGCTAAAGGGACGGCTATAGTCCCGACCAAGCGCGTTTACTTATAGCGCTAAAGGGATGGCGATAGTCCCGACCAAGCGCGTTTACTTACAGCGCTAAAGGGACGGCAATAGTCCCGACCAAGCGCGTTTACTTACAGCGCTAAAGGGACGGCGATAGTCCCGACCAGCCGAGTTTACTTATAGCGCTAAAGGGACGGAAATAGTCCCGACCAAGCGCGTTTACTTCTAGCGCTAAAGGGACGGCTATAGTCCCGACCAAGCGCGTTTACTTCTAGCGCTAAAGGGACGGCGATAGTCCCGACCAAGCGCGTTTACTTATAGCGCTAAAGGGACGGCTATAGTCCCGACCAAACGCATTTACATATAGCGCTAAAGGGACGGCGATAGTCCCGACCAAGCGCATTTACTTATAGCGCTAAAGGGACGGCGATAGTCCCGACCAAACGCATTTACATATAGCGCTAAAGGGACGGCGATAGTCCCGACCAAGCGCGTTTACTTATAGCGCTAAAGGGACGGCGATAGTCCCGACCAAGCGCGTTTACTTATAGCGCTAAAGGGACGGCAATAGTCCCGACCAAAGCGCTAAAGGAGACTTTTAGCGTCAATAAGAACGACAAAGGCACCTGACCAAACGGCCCTATTTTACGAGATGGGTGTGAGAATGTGTGGATATGACACATGCCTTTGGTGTGGGAGATCAGGGTTCAATTCCCACTGCAATACATCAACCAATGTGTCCCTGAGCAAGACACTTAACCCCTAGTTGCTCCAGAGGCGTGCGACCTCTGACATTATATAGCAATTGTAAGTCCATTTGGATAAAAGCGTCAGCTAAATAACATGTAATAGCCTACTTTCTGCTCACCTCCAGGATCAACCGGTTTGAAAATAGACTTGCAGAAGATGCGAGATTTGTGCATTGATTGAAGTGAAAGGTGACTGAGCTCCTCTTACCTTGAAGTATTTACTTCCTGTGTCGTTCTGAAACATCGTGATGCATTTGCTGTCCAGCCGCCAGTAATGTCTCTTCCTCTGAAAACACAGAGATGAAGAGGAGGAAAGGAAAAATAGGAAGTTAAACAAGACAGCAGGGGAGGAGAGATGCAAAAAGTGGAAGAAAAGACAGAAAAAGGTAAGACGAAAGTTGACACAGACATTTCACACAGAGCTGAAAGATGCAGAATAGCAACAACTGTTTAACTCCCATTCTCAAAACTTCTATATCAGCAATATGGGTTTCTTTTTAACTTATGAGTCATAACGTTGAACTCCACCAACATACGTTCCTCTAATATTAGTCAAAATCATTAATCAGTTCAAAATTAGGTCTAATCTCCTATAAATGAGATTTATTGACCATGAATTCCAAAGAAATTGTGTAAAACTATTGGTAATAAGTTGGTGTTAGTGAAAAATAGCATCGAAAACGTGGAAAAAAGTGACGAAAACATTGAATAAAGTGACAAAAACGTCAGAAAATGTGTCAAAAATATTAAATAAATGGTAAAAAAAAGTGTTAATTTTGACCCAGAAGGACAACAAGTGCACGGTCGACCAGACGACAACACAAGGGTTAAACAACTAAGTTTCTAATGACATTGGGAAACATTCACTCATAATAATTCTGTCCAACAATGTTTCACATCAGCTTAAATCATCTGCACATTTATGTCTCCATCTATTAAAAAAATATCTCAAAACAACAACAACAACCAATGAGATAAATAAAGAAATAAATGGTCTGCAAATCTTCACTTAATCTTCACTTCTCTTTAAGTTAAGCTCGGTATTTAAACTAAAAGCAAGCCTTAAAATTAATATAATAAATATAATAAAAAGGTGTGTTTGGGGTTTAACCCCCCCCTCCACTCTACAACCTACAACTTTTAGATGATCTCAGTCCAAATAAAAAAAAATGTTGCCGCCTTTTTCGTAGTTTGTCACTTTTTTCATAGTTTTTGTCACTTTTTTCTCAGTTTTTGTCACTTTTTTGTAACTTTTTTCGTAGTTTGTCACTTTTTTTCATCCTTTTTGTCACTTTTTTCTTAGTTTTTGTCACTTTTTTCTTAGTTTTTGTCATTTTTTTCCAACTTTTTTGTAACTTTTTTCGTAATTTGTCACTTTTTTTTCATAGTTTTTGTCACTTTTTCTTAGTTTTTGTCACTATTTCATTGTTTTTGTCACTTTTTCCGACTTTTTTGTAACTTTTTTCGAAGTTTGTCACATTTTTTCATCGTTTTTGTCACTTTTTCTTAGTTTTTGTCACTTTTTTCTTAGTTTTTGTCACTTTTTTCTCAGTTTTTGTCACTTTTTTCCGACTTTTTTGTAACTTTTTTCGTAGTTTGTCACTTTTTTTCATCCTTTTTGTCACTATTTCATTGTTTTTGTCACTATTTCATTGTTTTTGTCACTTTTTCCGACTTTTTTGTAACTTTTTCTCAGTTTGTCACTTTTTTCCGTCTTTTTTGTAACTTTTTTCGTAGTTTGTCACTTTTTTTCTTAGTTTTTGTCACTTTTTCCGACTTTTTTGTAACTTTTTTCGACGTTTGTCACTTTTTTTCATTGTTTTTGTCACTTTTTTCTTAGTTTTTGTCACTTTTTCCAACTTTTTTGTAACTTTTTTCTTAGTTTTTGTCACTTTTTTCAAAGTTTATTTTTTCCCCATTTCCTGATGTTTTTGTCACTTATCTTCTGCACTTTTCTGACATTTTTCTTGTATTTTTCCTTGGCGTTTTTTAAGCATTTTGCGTCATTTTTGTCACTTTTTTCAACGTTTTTTTATAAAAACTTTTTTCAAATGTTATAAAATTGAATAAAACACCCCAAATCAAAGAAAGTAGTGAACTGATCATGTATTTTACTTGTAAAGAGCGTTGTATGGAACCATGCACGTTATTTTTTTGGGACATTTTGGTTGATAGAAACCCACATTTCTAATATAGAAACTTTCAGAAAATGGGTCAAATTTGACACAAGGACAACAGGATAGTTAGGTAACTAAAATCACAGCAGTTTGGTTGAATGTTAAAAATAATCACAATGACAAACAAACAGGTGAGTCAGCCAGGTGTAATACCAGAGTGTCCTTGCTGGTGTAGTGGACCATCCAGCCCTCCTTCATCACGTTGCTCGTCTTCCTCTTTGTGTTTTTGACGGACTGAACGACTCGCATCAGAGGGATGTTGTTACTGGTGGACGGGCTGTAGGGGGCGGGACAAAGCTCAATGTCACATCTCTGTCACATCTTTTGTTCCTAAATGTGTGTGCACAGACTGCATCCCCACATTCTCCCACTGTACTGTACAAAAGTGAAACTAAAATAATCCGGATACGGGCTCAGACATCTTGTTATTTTCGCCGCCCGAACCAATCGCAAGGCTCCACAGGGCTGTGGAGTAAAGTCTGGCTACACCACACATACATTCTGGGATAGGACCAACCACAACGGTCTTGGGTGGCACTAAGCTCCGGTGCTCAGCGACGGTGACTCTGCTAAATAGTCTCAGGAAGGAACTTGTTTTGGTGGAACATTTGCACCCTGCAAAAGAAAACGCCACGTACAATATTACATGATGTTAACTGTTGACGCCATACAGTAACGTGAGATATTTAAATTAGCTGATACATGGTTACACCTCATTGGCTCTTACCAGTGTATCTCCGTGTGTACTTCGTCCACAGCAATCCCACCAATCAGTCCCAAAACCTCCCAGTTAGAGAGGAAATGACCTCAACATATTCTTATTACATCTTTAAAATAAATACCCGAAAAAAAGCAAACAGACCTGCCTTGTTGCACCATTCAAATATTCTTCAAAACTTGACATTTTCAGCATGTAGCTAGTGTCTCTGTCTCTCTCTCTGTGTGTGTGTGTGTGTGTGTGTGTGTGTGTGTGTGTGTGTGTGTGTGTGTGTGTGTGTGCGTGTGTGTCTGTGTGTGTGTGTGTGTGTGTGTGTGTGTGTATGTGTCTGTGTGTGTTTGTGTCTCTGTGTGTGTGTGTGTGTGTGTGTCTCTGTGTGTTTGTGTGTGTGTGTCTCTATGTATGTGTGTGTGTGTGTGTGTGTGTGTGTGTGTGTGTGTCTCTATGTATGTATGTGTGTGTGTCTCTGTGTGTGTGTGTGTGTGTGTTTGTCTGTGTGTGTGTGTGTGTGTGTCTCTGTGTGTGTGTGTGTGTGTGTGTGTCTCTCTGTGTGTGTGTGTGTGTGTGTGTGTGTGTGTCTCTATGTATGTGTGTGTGTGTGTGTGTGTGTCTCTATGTATGTATGTGTGTGTGTGTGTGTGTCTCTATGTATGTGTGTGTGTGTGTGTGTGTGTGTGTGTGTGTGTGTGTGTGTGTGTGTGTGTGTGTGTCTCTATGTATGTGTGTGTGTGTGTGTGTGTCTGTACCTGATGGCCCGGTTGGACTCGTCCAGATCGGGGTCGTGCATGTCGGGGTCACTGTGCCCCGCCTCTAGCAGGAGACCCCCCTCTGATGTCAGCGCTTCGTCCATGTCGTCCAACAGGCCGCCACCTCTGTCGACATCATGGTCGTCGAGGCAACCCTCCACCATGGCGACGTCTGACTCCGCCCCCGGGCTCAGGAGCTCTACGAAACAAACACACACCGCATCTGAAGTTTGTGTTCGTTTTTCTGTAGATGTGAGGACCAACGTTGTAGACCATCACAGTGAGGACATTAACATTTGGTTGAAGCATGTGTGTGTGTGTGTGTGTGTGTGTGTGTGTGTGTGTGTGTGTGTGTGTGTGTGTGTGTGTGTGTGTTCTTGTTTAACTATATTATTTGGGTCCAAAAGCCGAGAATACAGTATACTTGTGGGGTCCGACCAGCCTTGTGGGGCCAAAATGCTGGAGCCCACAAGGTTAAAGGTCTGTTTGAGGGTTAAGACTTGGTTTTAGGATTAGGGTTAGAATTAGGTTATGGTTAGGGTGAGGGTAAGGGTTAAGGTTAGGCATCTAGTGGTGATGGTTAAGGTTAGGGTAAGGGGCTAGGGCAGTGTTTTTCAACCTTTTTTGAGCCATGGCACATTTTTTACATTTAAAAAAAATGCCGCGGCACACCACCAACCAAAGATTTTACAAAATCACACATTGTAGCCTAATAAGATCAGAATCTGCATTTTTCTTTTTTAAAAGTGTATCCATCGCTGTTACAGGCTTACATCGATGATCTCGTCCCTACTGCTTACATCCTGTCACTGCCACGAAAGGTGGCAGTAATTCTATTGTCCTAAATCAACAAGGTCATTGTTGCGCTACACTGCCACCTACTGACACGGAATATTATTTAATTTCTCTGCCAGTCATCACATTAAAGGCACAGATGTGCAACAACTAATAACTCAATAAAACAAATTTGTTGGACCAATTAAGTAAAATTGGGTAATTTCCCCATGGCACACAGGACGATCTCCACAGTGGTTGAAAATCACTGGGCTAGGGAATGCATTATGTCAACGACGGGTACCCACAAAGATGGTGCCTACTATGTGTGTGTGTGTGTGTGTTCTCGTTAAACTGTATTCATGGGGTCCAAAAACCAGGAGTCCAGTATACTTGTGGGGTTCGACCAGCTTTGTGGGGCCAAAATGCTGGAGCCCACAATGTTAAAGGGCTGTTTGAGGGTTAAGACTTGGTTTTAGGATTAGGGTTAGAATTAGGTTATGGTTAGGGTGAGGGTAAGGGTTAAGGTTAGGCATCTAGTGGTGATGGTTAAGGTTAGGGTAAGGGGCTAGGGAATGCATTATGTCAATGACGGGTCCCCACAAAGATAGTGAAATGCACTATGTGTGTGTGTGTGTGTTTTGAAACTTACCTCCATTTCTGGAAACTTCTCCCAGACAGTTGTTTGGCACTTTAGGAGCACATCGTTTATGGCAGTTAAATTTACAATCTGAGGGAGGAAGAAGGAAGGAAAGTAGCCATTAGGGCATAGCAGGCTAGAGTCCAACATTTGACACATTTTTGGTAAAAAAAAAAACAAACAATGCTCACCTTTACATTGCAGGCCCTGTCTGAAGAGGCCTTTCAGCAGCTTCTTGCAGTGCTGGCAGACGGTGGGCCGGGTGTACGAGTGGATCAGGAAGGTGTGAGGAACTTTAACCTTCGACAGTAAGATCTTGTCCAGTTCGATGGGACGTCCGACGTATGACTGGGAGCTGGAGCGGCGCTCTCGACCCGGGAAGTGATCTAATTGGTTCTTCTGCTACGAAAAGTGAGAGCAGGAGGGTGGATTTGTGTAATTTAGAAGCAACTTGCATAATTACGGATACTAAAAATATGTTCAAGTAAATGTTTTCTAATTACATTTCTACTTAAAAAAGGTCACACAGATTTGTCTCAGCCTTTAAACAAAGCACAATTGTCCACAAAAAAGGCGCTCTAAGCGATGTTGGGTGACGTCACTTCTTGTTGACGTTCGAAGTATTTGTCGGTACACGATCCGTTCTGCGCATTCGCAAGATGTTCGCGCATGCGCTGTTGTACGAGGATTTATGCCACTGTACGATCTGTTCCAGGCTAGCCTCCACCGGGAAGCTAACGTTAGTTTAGCTAACAGCTAATTCGGCTGACCGCTATGTGATTATAGCGGTCTGCCATTAGCCTCCATAGGCAAGCTAATGTTAGTTTAGCTAACAGCTAATTCGGCTGACCGCTAGGCGATTATAGCGGTCTGCCGTTAGCCTTCACAGGCAAGCTAATGTTAGTTTAGCTAACAGCTAATTCGGCTAACCGCTAGTTGAGACAGCACGTAAACTTTAAAAGAGCCTCAAAGTAAAACTTGAAAATAGACGTTAACATATATAACAGCTGTTACGTCAGTTCTACTTTACTTGTGCTCATTTAAAATACAATCACTCAATACTTGTCTTTATTGTTAATTTAGCTGTAGCTGCTTTTCCCATTAAGCTTGACTTAACGTTATTTTAGACCGAACCTAGCGGTCAGCCGAATTAACTGTTAGCTAAACTAACGTTAGCTTCCCGGTGGAGGCTAGCCTGGAACAGATCGTGCAGTGGCGTAAATCCTCGTACAACAGCGCATGCGCGAACATCTTGCGCATGCGCAGAACGGATCGTGCAGGCGGCACGGATCGTGTACCGACAGTAATGTCAAACAAAACGGAGGCTAGCTCGCCCCTCCTTCCTACTCATTCTCCTAATACAATAATGGTCCCCTCCCCCTTGTGGAAGTAGCCTACGTGCTAATGCTGCTGTGGTCATGGCTCAACCAACTCCTTCTTGTCGGTTATTGGCTGGTTTGTTACGTTTAGTGGTGCAGGTTGGCGCAGTTTGTTTTTGTTGGAGTTTGTGGAGCCTGGGCTGTCCACAGAGACCGCGTTTTTTTTACAGTGTGTTCAGGGGACAGGCAGCTAGCAGATAGTGAAGAGATGTTTGCTGTATGTAACAAAAAAATGTAGCCTAAAAAATGCGTGACATCGCTTAGAGCAGTGGTTGATTACGGGAAGGTGTTAACGTAGGTGGAGCGTTCAATGCAGCAGGCTGTGAGGAAGTGGAAATGGAACTGGTGAGCAGAAAAAGTGTAGTTTGGCAGCACTTTCAGTCAAAAGAAGGCCGTTCAAGTCCAGCTACATGTTCAATTTGCAATGCCGATTTGTCTCGTGGTGGCGAGGACCCTAAACAATACACAACATCACCGCTGTTACAACATCTGGTATCAAACATCTGGAAGAATACGAGTTGTGATGAAGGAATCTACAGACAGCAGCCAGAATGCAGTAACTTCAGGTACAGCAAAGGAAGGACAGTCCCTGCTGACTTCATTAATGTGTTGACTGAGTTCATGGACTGAGGACGGGAGGAGGATTCGGTACTCGGTTTTGGCAGAATCTTAACCAGTGGATTAGGTATTCGGGGGAACCCCAAAAATCTGGATTCGGTGCATCCCTAGTTTTTATGGATAACAGCGGTGCAACTGACCTCCATGCTGGGACTCACTGGAGACTGGACAATGAGAGAGAACAAAAGAAAGAAAGTTAGATCAAATGTTTTAATGAAAGAAAAAACCTTGACAGATCTTATCTTACTTATTACCGACTGACCAGTAAAGCCTCGTCGGTGTAGTGGGGCGGTGAGGGCTCAGCAGAAAGGGGGCGCCCCAGGTTTATCAGCCCCCCCGTCAGGGAAACATTGGACGAGCGACGCCTACGTACTCCGCTGCAGTTATTGGGGATCTTAAAGGCACAACGCTTGTGATAGTTCAGACCGCAGCCTGGACAGAAAGAACAACAACGAAACATATATTAACCGGAGTTAAATTGTCTAACAGTGGTTTCCAACCTTTTTGGGCTGATGTAGCCCTACAGTCCTGTCAGATTAACGCATGTACCCCTTCATTGATTCCCAATGTATGTTCCAAATGTATTCATTGTATAAACAGGTGGATATTATTGTTTTTTTATACAACTGAACTGTCAATATTTAGGTTGTTTTGGTCAGCAATCACGCTACTACTACTTTAAGCTTTCACTTTAAAGGTGCACTATGAGTTCCTGCATGGTCACTTCTGTTGATATTCCAAGTAAATTTCAAACAAAACAGAGCAAGCTCGCCCCTCCCCCCATGTTTCCGTAACTGTCATGACTAACTGACTAACTGTCACTAACCCCCACCCCCTCCCCCAACCATCTTGTCTGTGATTGGCTGGAACGTGGTTTGTTGTATTTTGGTGCACAGCCTGTGCCTCTAGCGTTTGGTTGACATTTACGACCCCTGTGTTGTCTCCCGAGACCGGGCTTTTTCACGGTGTGTTCAGGGGGCAGGCAGCTAGCGGATCAAGGAGAGATGCCTACGATTTGAGACAAAAATTAAAATCGTGCGGAAACCATGCAGGAACTCATAGTGCACATTTAAGCTAACTATTAGATCTTTTAGTCAGTAGTTTTAGCTAACTATTAGAACTGTTTAGTCAGTAGTTTAGCTAACATTAGCACTGTTTAGTCAGTAGTTTAGCTAACTATTAGATCTTTTAGTCAGTAGTTTTAGCTAACTATTAGATCTGTTTAGTCTGTAGTTTTAGCTAACTATTAGAACTGTTTAGTCTGTAGTTTAGCTAACTACTTGAACTGTTTAGTAAATACTTTTAGCTAACCATTTCAGTCAATTATGCATTAATAACCATTAATGTAATTAAGCTACCTGTTTAAATTCCTGTCTTCAGGTGTTACAGCTGATATATTCTTTTATTAAATCATAATGTATTTATTTTTCAAATTAGTTGAGCTTCTCCACAATCTTTCCTTGTACCTCCTGGCACTAGCAGAAGTACATGTACCCCTGGTTGGGAATCACTAACACATATCCACAGAAATATAACAAGACATAACAATTTCTCTTTTTGAGCCACAAAAGCTTCATCAGTAAGTTCGTACCTTCACATTTGAGTCCCTGCCTTACGAGTCCCCACAGCATCTCTCCACAGTGGTCGCAGAAGGCTGGAGCTCGGTACGAGTGAACGAACAGACAGTGTGGGCGGATCTGGAAGTCCTCCACTGTGGCCGAAGCTGCGGGAAATGTATGGACATTGGGATACAAGTGAATTCAACAACCAGAGAACCAGTTACTTCAGTCAGGTTGGGCCTTCAGTAGACTCTGAATGAACCAAGCAATCATTTATTTAATTTGCGATAGTATTGCTGTGTTCCAGACACATATTTTAGCCCGTAAGTTACAACTTCAAGTCATGATTCACGACTTGGTAGCGTTCCAGGCAAAGTCACGACAAACCTTTCTAGCTAGCGTTAGCTAGCGGCTACCTAACATTGACGTTAGCTAGCGCTAGATTTCTAGTCGTTTACATGTTTTGGGCTTTATTTAATAAACATAACCTGTAGCAGTACACAATCGTATGTACAGTTTTGATTACAATGTGCAGAATTACTTTACTTTGTCTTTTTATTTATATTTCTCACCATTAATCACCGGCGTCTGTACAGCATCAACAGGAGTCGCCAATGTTGTTTATGTGTGTGTGACGTCAAAAACTGTAACTGGGAGTACAACGATCTGGTACCAGTTCAGGAGTAGTAAGTTACAGGTTTGACTGCCGTTCCAGGGCACTTTCACCAGTAGAAGTTTATGAAAACACGGTTTACGAGTTGCATGGAAAGCAGCATAAATGTCAGTGTAAGCCAGGGCTGTAGTACTTAGACTTCTTGGTATTTGGACTCAGACTTGTCTCGGACTTGGCCGTTGGACTGGCCAAATATTCTAGTTTGTCTCGACCGAGTCCAGCATATATGCTTTTGTTCTAAAGTAACTTGAACCTTCAAAACAAAACCATTGATGAAAACAGGAAATTAGGAAAACAGGTATTAGTTTAATTCAAAATCCATCTAGAACAGGCATCGAGATTGGTTGCCTGGTATACGCCTGGCTGCATCATATACCTCAATCATCAGGTATCAATCAGTTTCAGCGAGCACTTTGTACTATGTCTTCTTCAGGACAGGTAATGAGTTAAAGAATGGGAACATTTCAATTTTATATATTAAGTGAATATTGTGGCCTAATTTGACCCTTTCTTTTCTATTATCTTGACTGTCTCTCCTTTGATCTTGATTCGGTCTCGACTAGTCCTGGTCTTGGGCTCGACAAAGGTGGACTTGACTACAGCCCTGGTGTAAGAACTCCTGAAAGGAGTTGAATTGTCAAGACTCAAACTGAGAGATGTTGGTGTCCGTGTGTGTCAGAGGTCATTTATTCAGGTCGGTTTGTCTGTTTGTCAGCTGAATTACAGAAAACTACTGGCCAGATTTCCATGAAACTTGGTCAAAGGGTGTAGCATTGGCCAAGAAAAAGCACATTATACTTTGGACCGGATCTGAATCAAAGGACGGGTACACAAATTATTTTTCTGCTGACGTCAGCTAATGTTAACCAACGCCCTAACTAAACTAATGTTACTAATGCTAAATTAGCCTTCTAGCTGTTTAAATATCTAATGTTAGCAAAGAAATTGTTAATAAATTATGCAAATATAACTGTATCCATCCACATGATGTTCACTACATTTTCAAATGAGGCCAAGCCCGTTTAGGAAACAGGAAATGTGTACCATTTCATACCATTGAACAGCGTGTAATGGGCTATCTTTAGTGGTAGAGAATTGTTGACTGTGGTCTGCACTCTACAAATGCCATTATAGTTAGAACATGTAGATACATGCAAGGTTAGGTTGGTTATGTACAAGAAGAAAAATATATAATATCACCAGAGCTACTTTAACTTGCCAAGTATGACTCAAGCGAGAAGAGGGGAGGGAGATAAACAGAACAACAGAGACAAAGAGTAATGAATGGGTTGTTAGTGGGTATTTTGTAAATGTTTTGGAGGTATGAGAGGCTCTTAACGGGCGCAGATGGACCGAGTGTTTGTGTTGTTGGCCAGCAGGCTTGGCAAGGCATGATGGGTAGTTTGGGATGTCGATTTTCTCTCTCTCAGCATGTATTTCTGAAATCTTTCGCCTTTTTCTTCCACACACACACACACAAAAACGCACACTCGCCCTGTGCTGTGGTCCTCCAGTAGAATACGGCTCTGATTAGACATTCTGCTGCAGGAAATTACCTCCATTTATTAAAATTATTGTTTATGGCTTTTGTTTGGAGGGCCAACATACGTTTGGAAGTCTGAACAAGCTCCCCAAACTGTTATTATATGCTTCAGAAAATGACTTGTGTGTCTCGGTGTGTGTGAGGGTTTCCTAGGTAGTCCTTGTCTAAATATAAATGCTGTGTTTATGTGTGGGTTCTCGGTGGTGGAATTAAATGCGTTAAGCAGCGTTTGCTGCTGGCTTGTTAACACACAACCACAAAACAAACACTGCGGGTGGAGAAACTGTAAACCAGCAGGGCGTGGCGTAGTAATAATTAGGCCTACATTTGTATTTAGCTTACTTAAATTAGGATATATGACATTCAGAGGGCAGGGGTATGTTCACACTTTGATAAATCTCTGTGAAGAAGTACAGGATCTTTTAAACATTAGCACCTAATGTTGCTCAAACATCATACAATAGGTTACTGTTAATGTCTCTCAGCAAGTCAGAGCTGAGAGAGAGTTCATTTCTGCTGCTGCTAACAACTACTTTAACTGATTTCTCTAATATTAACTTGTACTTTTGTTTCTGCCACTACAATACAACTGAAACATACTTTCCCTAAAGCTAACTGGCTACAGTTCCTGTGCCGCTTGTCAGTTAAACGTACGTCCTGAACAAGAGCGTTAAAAAGTGACGCCAAGGTTGTGTCTTAAAGCGCCTACTTGCACACTTCAAACACTTAGTTTTAACCCTTGTGTGGTGTTTCAATGTTTGCTAAAAGAAAAATGATGCTATTAATTATTTATTCTAACTCAAACTCATTGGCCTTGGCTCATTTTCTGTGAAGAACAAAAAATAACTTATTTTCAATGACTGCACACGGTACACCCCCCCTACACATAACTATTACATATGACTGCACACGGTACACCCCCCCTACACATAACTATTACATATGACTGCACACGGTACACCCCCCCTACACATAACTATTACATATGACTGCACACGGTACACCCCCCCTACACATTACTATAACATATGACTGCACACGGTACACCCCCCCTACACGTAACTATTACATATGACTGCACACGGTACACCCCCCCTACACATAACTATTACATATGACTGCACACGGTACACCCCCCCTACACATAACTATTACATATGACTGCACACGGTACACCCCCCCTACACATAACTATTACATATGACTGCACACGGTACACCCCCCCTACACATAACTATTACATATGACTGCACACGGTACACCCCCCTACACATAACTATTACATATGACTGCACACGGTACACCCCCCCTACACATAACTATTACATATGACTGCACACGGTACACCCCCCTACACGTAACTATTACATATGACTGCACACGGTACACCCCCCTACACATAACTATTACATATGACTGCACACGGTACACCCCCCATACACACAGATATTACATATGACTGCCCACGGTACACCCCCCCTACACATTACTATAACATATGACTGCACACGGTACACCCCCACTACACATAACTATTACATATGACTGCACACGGTACACCCCCCCTACACATAACTATTACATATGACTGCCCACGGTACACCCCCCCTACACATAACTATTACATATGACTGCACACGGTACACCCCCCCTACACATTACTATAACATATGACTGCACACGGTACACCCCCCATACACACAGCTATTACATATGACTGCACACGGTACACCCCCCACCCTACACACAGCTATTACATATGAGGTGTTCGGGTCTACTGGACCTGAGTGTATTTAAATGTAGGTGCTATGTTGTCTTTCTGCAAATGCTATTCCTACACAAAGTTACACAATTATTACATTTCAAGCACTTTCACCTGTTCTGATGACGTTCTAAGAAATAAGCACCAATAATGATCAAAAATCGTGTTTCTATATATTTTACCTTTTTATAATTGAATTTCTTTATTTTCTGACAAAAACTGAATATGATCATATGATCATAAATGTGCTTCTCACAGGGGTAAATGACAAATATAAACCATAAATGACATATGTATAATTGGTAATTGAGCTAAAGTAAACATCTATTAAGTATGTTTACATACATTGTTACGGCTGTATTGATTTAAAAGCCTAATAATGTGGTGGGTCCACCAGACCCGGGAACATTGGCTGTGTAACAAAAATATGAACACACCACACAAGGGTTAAGTAGTGTAGATAACACAAAAAGTCAGTGCACTGAAAGTACCCTGATGACCCCCTAAAAACGGTCAAAAAGTTCAGTGTGGAACGATGGCTCCTACTCTCACTAAACGGGCGCCATCTGGACTACAAAGCGGAAGGGAGCCCTTGACCAGCAGCTGATTGGACGAACGAGTCACGTGGGTCTGGCGTTCAGAATACAATCTTGTATTTCATGAAAATAGTTCACCGAAACGTGTTTCTGAAAACATGTTAAGCGAGAAATAGGCCGTGCAGTTGCTGAATCTGTTTTTTTTTTGATGGACAAAGGTCAGATTAAAAGATTTTCTTCAGATTTTGAGAGGCAGCGAGCCCAGCGACCGCTACTCATTTGCATACAGGAAAGCCCATATTTATTGGCGGGCTGGAAAATCACGGTCACATGTGTTGCGTTCGTCCCGCTCATCCCGCTTGTCATTTCCGGTAGGTGTTTGAACATAAGTGTTCCTTTTTGGACAATACTAACCATCGAAAGTGGGCTCTACGGCAGTAAGTGGTCAGTGACCATTAGCAGTGTACTGACAGAAGTTTGCAGAATGAGACACAGCCCATGAGTCCCGACCAAGCGCGTTATATGACGCTAAAGGAGACTTTCAGCGTCAGTAACAACGTCAAAGGCACCTGACCAAGCGTCCGTATTTTATGCCATGAGTGAGAATGTGTTGCCCACTTTTATACCTTTAAAACCCTGATTGTCAAGGAGTTCGCCAGACCTGAATGGTCAGCGGCTGTCACTGATTGTTACGTTAGAAACAATTGGTTGTGTGGGGGTAAAAATATTACGTGGTGAACACTTTATGCATTAAATGACATACTGTGTTTTGGCTCACTAGAGACATCCATGTTTGTTTGGTTTTCGGGGACTCGCATATTATTTAGCACCAAGTCAGATGTATCACAGCTGGGAGCGTGCCTATGTTCCCACAGCCCTATGTTCCCACATTTCCTTTTTCATGAATTTGTATCAGATTTTATCCCCCTTTCTCCCAATTTGGTAGTCAATTACACCCAACCTATTATCCAATAGCAATGGACTACAGATGGAATGTAGCTTTTAGCTAAATCTGGTGCGCCCATCGAACCCCTAACCCTAGGAACACAAGATCTAACTTTTAAAGTGTCCTAGAAATGTGGGACGATAGGGCCTAATTTTAAGAAAACTCTTGAAAATGTGGGAACATAGGGCTGTGGGACCATTGGGACGTGGGAACATAGGGATGTGGGAATATTGGGCTGTGGGAACATTGGGCTGTGGGAACATTGGGCTGTGGGAACATAGGGCTGTAGGACCATTGGGACGTGGGAACATAGGGCTGTAGGACCATTGGGATGTGGGAATATAGGGCTGTGGGAGCATTGGGATGTGGGAATATAGGGCTGTGGGAACATAGGGACGTGGGAACATAGGGCTGTGGGAACATAGGGCTGTGGGACCATTGGGACGTGGGAACATAGGGCTGTAGGACCATTGGGATGTGGGAACATAGGGCTGTGGGAATATAGGGCTGTGGGAACATAGGGCTGTGGGAACATAGGGCTGTGGGAACATAGGGCTGTAGGACCATTGGGATGTGGGACCATAGGGATGTGGGACCATAGGGATGTGGGAATATAGGGCTGTGGGAGCATTGGGATGTGGGAACATAGGGCTGTGGGAACATAGGGCTGTGGGAACATTGGGATGTGGGAACATAGGGATGTGGGAACATAGGGATGTGGGAACATAGGGCTGTGGGAACATAGGGCTGTGGGAACATAGGGCTGTGGGAACATAGGGCTGTGGGAACATTGGGATTGGGAGGTGGGAACATAGGGCTGTGGGACCATTGGGATTTGGGAACATAGGGCTGTAGGACCATTGTGATGTGGGAACATAGGGCTGTAGGACCATTGGGATGTGGGAACATAGGGCTGTGGGAACATAGGGCTGTGGGAGCATTGGGATGCTGGAACATAGGGCTGTGGGAACATAGGGCTGTGGGAACATAGGGCTGTGGGAACATAGGGCTGTGGGAACATAGGGATTGGGATGTGGGAGCATAGGGCTGTGGGACCATTGGGATGTCGGAACATAGGGCTGTGGGACCATAGGGCTGTGGGACCATTGGGCTGTGGGACCATTGGGCTGTGGGAACATAGGGCTGTGGGAACATTGGGCTGTGGGAACATTGGGCTGTGGGAACATTGGGCTGTGGGAACATTGGGCTGTGGGAACATAGGGATTGGGATGTGGGAACATAGGGCTGTAGGACCATTGGGATGTGGGAACATAGGGCTGTGGGAGCATTGGGATGCTGGAACATAGGGCTGTGGGAACATAGGGATGCTGGAACATAGGGCTGTGGGAACATAGGGATGTGGGAACATTGGGCTGTGGGAACATTGGGCTGTGGGAACATAGGGATGTGGGAACATAGGGATGTGGGAACATAGGGATGTGGGAACATAGGGATGTGGGAACATTGGGCTGTGGGAACATAGGGATGTGGGAACATAGGGCTGTGGGAACATAGGGCTGTGGGAACATAGGGCTGTGGGAACATAGGGCTGTGGGAACATTGGGCTGTGGGAACATTGGGCTGTGGGAACATAGGGCTGTGGGAACATAGGGCTGTGGGAACATAGGGCTGTGGGAACATAGGGCTGTGGGAACATTGGGATGTGGGAACATTGGGATGTGGGAACATTGGGATGTGGGAACATTGGGATGTGGGAACATAGGGCTGTGGGAACATAGGGCTGTGGGAACATAGGGCTGTGGGAACATAGGGCTGTGGGAACATTGGGATGTGGGAACATTGGGATGTGGGAACATTGGGATGTGGGAACATTGGGCTGTGGGAACATTGGGATGTGGGAACATAGGGCTGTGGGAACGTAGGGCTGTGGGAACGTAGGGCTGTGGGAACGTAGGGCTGTGGGAACGTAGGGCTGTGGGAACATAGGGCTGACCCCTCGCAGCTTTGAGAATAAAATAAAGTTTTAGTCATAGCCACAATTTGGATGTTTGCAAAGTAAGTGAAATGTACACGTGGTGCATATGTGTGTACATACGTAGATGTACAGGGGTATACTTGTATGTGCCTTTGATTTGTTTGGTTTGTTTTTCTAGTTGTATTTGCATGCTACTGAATTGTAGTGTTTGTCTTTATAACAAACTTGAATTAAAACTATAACTCATAGAGAAAGTAAAGATGAGCAGTGAAATCCCATCATCCTCGAGGCTTTACTGTGGACTGTTAAAAACCCAGCAGGAAACAACAGAGCTCTCTGGCTTGAAGCACAGCCAACAGAACCTGTCTGGATGAGTGTTTCGGGAATTATCAGGATGTTTTCTTAACAGGTTATTTGTGACCAATGAGTTGGCTTGGCTTCATTGTCAATTTCCTGCTTGTTTCCTCGACACTTCGAGCTGTCGCCGAGACTGACAGAGAGCTGTTAAAAAAAGTGTTTTTTACTGAGCATCATCAGAGGAGGAGGAGGAAAGGTAGAGTATAATAATATCAATACATTTAATTTTTTTAGCGCTCACTTTTTAGTACTCAAAGACACTTCAAACTAAAATCATGGTAAGTACAATAAAAACAAGAGAAACAGGAAAACCGGCAACTAACAACAGATGAAATGTGATATTATTATAGAGTGAAAGCTGTTCTAAATCAGCACAGTCACGCATGTTTATATGTACAGAGTTCAGGGGGGAGATGAAGAGGAAGAGGGATGTGATCAAGAGGGAGAGTAAGGGTCCTATTATAACGATCTGAGAGCACGGCGTGAAGCGCCTGGTGCAGGTGCATTTAGGGCGTGTCCAAATCCACTTTTGCTAGTTTGACGGCGGGAAAAAGGGTCCGTGTGCCGGGCGCATGGTTCTAAAGGGTTGGACTTAGTGTCTTCATTAATCAGAGGTGTGTTCTGGGCGTAACATGCAATCAACCAATCAGAGATCATCTCCCATTCCCTTTAAAAGCCAGGCGTGTTTGGACCTTGGAGCATTGCTGTTATGATAGAGGATTTGTACCGTAATATTTTTATTTGTAATCTTCTGCATGTGTGTGTGTGGGTGTGTGTGTGTGTGTGCTGCTGTGCGTCCCTGTGTGTGTGTAACAAGCATAGTGTGCACGTGCTGTGCACGAGCCTAGGAGCATTTTACTAATGCTCTGTTAAAATAACAATGAAATGCAGCGTTATTGACTTTAGACCAGGTTTTTGTTGGTCAATGGTGCCATCACTTCCCACTGCCTCAAGATAGCAATACACCCAGAATGCACCTGAACACACCTCCCTGTAAGACCAGCACGCCCAGAATGCACCTGAACACACCTCCCTGTAAGACCAGCACGCTAAGAATGCACCTGAACACACCTCCCTGTAAGACCAGCACGCCCAGAATGCACCTGAACACACCTCCCTGTAAGACCAGCACGCCCAGAATGCACCTGAACACACCTCCCTGTGAGACCAGCACGCCCAGAATGCACCTGAACACACCTCCCTGTAAGACCAGCACGCCCAGAATGCACCTGAACACACCTCCCTGTAAGACCAGCACGCCCAGAATGCACCTGAACACACCTCCCTGTAAGACCAGCACACACAGAATGTGTCCTGATTATTTACATGGAGTCTGGTGGAGATATGCTGGCTCTATACACGCTAAAAGTCCTGATTATTTACATGGAGTCTGGTGCAGTTTGGTGACAGTGACTTCGGGGCTGTTTAATGTTTAACTAAAAGGTCTATCTCTGTAGGGATCCTTTCCATAATGTTGTCAGACACTTAGAATAAAAATCTGAGCCTGTCAGTCAGCGGCAACAACAGAACTTTAAGTGGACGCAAAAACTGACTTTAAATGTTATATTGCAGCTTGTTTCGCTGCTGCCAATTGGAGCGATCTCGCTTAATACCAGACCAATGTCAAAGATTGTTGTTCCAATCAGTCACTTACATACAAAACATGAGAAAATAGGGTCCAGGTTGAAAAAAAAAATACCAAGTTCCCTTCTAACTAAGTAATTCTTTATGAATATATTCATATAGCCTACAATAACAAACTGAAGCCCCTCCCTGCTGTGATGTCAGCATCCGTCTGGCGTCTCTTACCCGACAGCACGGCCTCCACCAGGTCGCCCTCCTGGATCTGAGAGGCCGAGCGCAGCAGCTGCAGCACGTTCTCCGATGTCTGGTCATGACGAAACAGCAGGATCTTCTCATACATCCCGTAGAAAACACACTCGGGTATCTGACAGAGAACAGAGACAGAGAGGCAGATTATCTCCAACAGCCAGAGAGAATGACATCAACTAGAAATCAGATTATGTCAGTTCTTCCAACAGCTACAGGCATAGACGTGCACACACATATACACACACACATATACACATACACACATACATATATATATATACATACACACATACATATATATACATACACACATACATATATATACATACATACACACATACACATATATATATATATATATATATATATATATATATATATATATATATACACACACATATACACACACAAATTGTGTGATTGCAAATTTCGAAAAAAAAAACGTTGAATAAAGAAAGAAAAAAAGCAACAAAATTGATTTGTTATAATGTTACACCCTCGAAATAAGTGACAAAAATGTTGACAAAAGTAGGAAAAAACATCCAAAAAGCGTCAAACTCAAAACCCTAAAATACTGCTCAACTGACACAGCAGGGCCTTTATTTTGAAGGTGCTGGTCGGATGCAGTGGCTGTGTGTGTGTGTGTGTGTGTGTGTGTGTGTGTGTGTGTGTGTCTGTGTGTGTCTGTCTGTGTGTATGTGTGTGTGTGTGTGTGTGTGTGTGTGTGTGTGTGTGTGTGTGTGTGTGTGTGTGTGTGTGTGTCTGTCTGTCTGTGTGCGTGTCTGTGTGTCTGTGTGTGTATTTTTGTGTCTGTGTGTGTGTCTGTGTGTCTGTGTGTGTGTGTGTGTCTGTGTGTGTGTCTGTGTGTCTGTGTGTCTGTGCGTGTCTGTGCGTGTCTGTGTGTCTGTGTGTGTGTCTGTGTGTGTGTGTGTGTGTGCGTGTCTGTGTGCGTGTGTGTGTGTCTGTGCGTGTGTGTGTGTGTGTCTGTGTGTGTGTGTGTGTGGGTCTGTGTGTGTGTGTCTGTGTGTGTGTGTGTGTGTGTGTGTGTGTGGGTCTGTGTGTGTGTGTCTGTGTGTGTGTGTCTGTGTGTGTGTGTGTGGGTCTGTGTGTGTGTGTCTGTGTGTGTGTGTGTGTGTGTGTGTGTGTGTGTGTGTGGGTCTGTGTGTGTGTCTGTGTGTGTGAAATTCGAATAGTAAAAAAAATCATATATAATCAATCATTTATAAATATGTTGGCTAACGTTAGCTAATCTCCCTCTTCTCGCCTTGGCCTACCCGCATGTGTCACTCACGTCACGTCTTATGAACAATAACTTAGCGGGAGTGAGAAACAAGGCATTGTGAGGTCTAAGATAACGTTAGTACAACATTACGGAGCTAACGTTAGCTACGTACCGAGTAACGTTAGTACAAC
>CM042333.1:30382968-30395468 GCA_023566125.1 Zingel zingel | reverse complement strand
CAGGCTGGTCTGCTCCGCGGTCGTGTGTCGTGCTGTCGTCTATGCTGTTGTTTACCTTTGTAATTGCCGGATTTCCCTATGGTCTCCGCGGTAAACGTCACAACTTTGTGCGCTTTGAACTGTGGGTAATTCCCTTTGTTGAAGTCTGCATCGATGCAGACTCACAGAAAGGGCTCGGTAAGTGTGTCCTCAAACCCTCACATCCTTTGAAATTCGACATTGGGACAACCCTAAGCCCTTACGAATTTCACGAGAACGCGCGCCAAAGTCCATGAGTCCGGACTTCGGGATTGGGCCTCCGTCCCACCTCCTGGAGTGTGAAAACGCCCCCCAGTGCAGCCCCTAGGACCTGGCTGAACCGAGCCCATCAGCTTATTCTGTCTGCAGGGAAGGTGATTGGCTGCAATCTGCCGCCGCTCCAGGACCTATACGCCACCAGGACTCTGAAGCGAGCTGGAAAGATTGTGGCCGTTCCCTCCCACCCCGGGCAAAAACTCTTTGAGTCACTCCCCTCTGGCAGGAGGCTGAGGTCCATCAGGACCAAAACCTCACGCCACAAGAACAGCTTTTTCCCTCCGCCACTAGCCTTATTAACAAGACCCGGTAACCACCCTGACTCTCCCCCCCTGGCTCTTCATGCCTGTTCTCTCTCTGCTGTAATGCTGTTTTTATTTTATTTCTATCTTTATTTTTGATTGAATACATACTGTGTACATATATTGTTTATACCTATGCTTATATTGTTTAATATTCCATTTAGACAATGTGTGACGTGCACCAACAACACCAAAACCAATTCCTTGTATGTGTTAAAAAACGTACTTGGCAATAATACCCTTTCTGATTCCGATTCTGGTTCTGATCAGCTCCGACCGGCGCCAGATATTGGCAGAACGATATCTGAAATTGCAACGGACTCGAAGAAGAAGACTAACTAGACCACATTTTGCACTAACTGCTTTTTGCCTCTTTACTACATCTCAGCAGCGTTACAGACTGTCTATTCATGTATATTGTGTAATTACCAGATCACTTTCACATCTCCATCGACTTACTTACAGCCCTTCCAGAAAAATGCACGAGTGAGTTTTTTTGTGATTGTTGCGGGCAAAAATCCTTGATTATGCGGCACGTTTTCTTAAAAAAGGCGATGGAATATGCGGGATATTTATGCAATTTTATGCGATGAAATTGCAGGAACTTGCAAAAACTGCAGTTTCATCGTGACTTCATCGCAGCGTTTGCAGCTTTTCGATGATGTTCACGTCACGTAATTACGTCACTTCATAACGTCACCTCGTAACGTCACTTCGTAACGTCACTTCGTAACGTCACTTCGTAACGTCACTTCGTGACGTCACTTCATGACGTCACCTCGCAACGTCACCTCGTAACGTCACCTCGTAACGTCACCTCGTAACGTCACCTCGTAACGTCACCTCGTAACGTCACTTCATGAAGTCATTTCGTAACGTCACTTCATGAAGTCATTTCATAACGTCACCTCGTAACGGCACCTCGTAACGGCACCTCGTAACGGCACCTCGTAACGGCACCTCGTAACGTCACTTCTTAACGTCACTTCTTAACGTCACTTCTTAACGTCACTTCTTAACGTCACTTCTTAACGTCACTTCGTAATGTCACTTCATGAAGTCATCTCGTAACGTCACTCCTTAACGTCACTCCTTAACGTCACTCCTTAACGTCACTTCGTAACGTCACTTCGTAACGTCACTTCGTAACGTCACTTCGTAACGTCACTTCGTAACGTTCCCATGGCAAAAGGGGAAAATGGCTGCTGCTGTGTGAAGTAAACGCAACATTTTTCAACTTTCTGCTAAGATATATGTGTCACTTTTTTCCAATGAAAATGCGGGGATTATGAAATCATGCAAGCCACGTATATTTTGCGCGGAAATCGGAAATTTATGCGGCGAAAGTGGCGGCGTATTTGAAAAAATGTGGCTCCACATAAATATGCAGACTTTGGCTGATTATGCATTGAATTATGCGCTCGCATTATCACGTTTTTCTGGAGGGACTGTACTTACACCTCACTTTGCACCGACTATGTAATGCCTACTTAATCTGCACTTCATGCAGCCTGTTGTATTCTGTATTCCTGTATTGTATTGAATGTGAAACTGTATGTTGTCCTGCACACTTATGCTTGTCTTGGCCAGGTCGCCGTTGCAAATGAGAACCTGTTCTCAACGGCCTACCCGGTTCAGTAAAGGTTAAATAAATAAATGAAAAAAGAAAGCTGTTAAAGGTCTTTGTCCGTGCAATGTTATCCCTATGGGGCCGTCTTGTATACTGTCATAATTAGTTTTTGGATGTTGTAGTCGTCAGAGGTTGAGAGATAATTGTTGTTGTTGTTGTGGGTTGGAACTTAATAAAAACATTGTTAAAAACAAAAACAAAAGAACCCTGCTGCTTTTGTCGCGTTGTGGACTTCAACACAACAAACCGTCAAACAGAGGCGACTTTGTCTGTTGTTACGGAGCAGGAAAAGCCAACCTGACACAAGACAAAATTCCTTACGAAGACTTGTCACCTTTTGCAGCGCCGTTTCCATCCTCCCGTTCATCAACATATGTCAAAGGAAATGAAACATGAAAGCTGACAGCTCCTGCGCCGTGGCTGCGGGCGCCGACGCTCGTCAATATTTACATAAAGCTCACCGGGGAAACAGCTAGCGTGGAGGAGCGGGCGTCAATGTCACACCGAAATTCACAATCACATACGTGTGTGTGTGCGTGCGTGCGTGCGTGCGTGTGTATATGAGTGTGTGTGCGTGCGTGCGTGCGTGCGCGTGCATGTGTCTCTGTCTGTCTGTCTGTCTGTGTGTGTGTGTGTGTGTGTGTGTGTGCGCCCCTGGGTTGAGGTTGGAAATTGCGTTTGCTGTAATTCAGAAACTTCAGGACGTGTTGTTGTTGTTGCCTTGAGGGCAAAATAATGAATTCCGCCCTTCTGAACATTGATTGAATCATCACAACACAATCTCTGCAAATGCACGGTTAATTAAAATCGCTGGAATCCCATGTGGCAAAGCAAAACATTGTGATATGGGCTACACAATTTGTCACATTCAATTTAAGTTAGTGCATTAGTTTGTTGTGAAACAGTCAAAATTTTCAGAAATGCCTAGAAATCTTTTAAACAAATCAAAGAGTCTTGTTAGTAATAGATAGTTAGACTTTCACCAGGAAACAGGTGATCGTGTCCTGAAGAAGTTAAGGAGAAAATACAAGACTTTCACCAGGAAACAGGTGATCATGTCCTGAAGAAGTTAAGGAGAAAATACAAGACTTTCACCCATCCACGGCATGAAAGCCCCGTGTTTTACGACCCAAAACTTCCACCCCTGACCAAATTACGGCGACCACAGACCGGTCAGGTGACAGTTAAGTTTTTGTGTCTTTACAGTTCAATTTAGCTGACAAAAGGTGATCCGGGAACCATCACCTTATCGTGGTGGAGAGGGTTGTGTGTCCCTATGAACCTTAGGGCTGTGTTGTCTGGAGCTTTGTGCTCCTGGTAGGGTCTCCCAAGGCAAAGTGGTCTCAGGTGAGGGGCCAGACAAAGAATGGTTCACAAACCCTATGAGTGATCGAGGTAGAGATGGAGTGACCCTGCCCGGAGGAAGCCCGGGGCCCCCGTCTGGAGCCAGGCCCAGACGGAGGGCTCGTTGGCGAGCGTCTGGTGGCCGGGTTTGCTACGGAGCCCGGTCGGGCACAGCCTGAAAAAGCTACGTGGCATCCATCTCTCCAGCCCATGGGCCCACCACCTGTGGGAGGAACCTTCGGCCTTCTTGGAGACCTTGAGTGGAGTCCTGTATGGGGCTGCAGTGGGAGACTCCATCGTTCTGCTGGAGGACTTCAACGCGCACGTGGGCAATGATGGAGACACATGGAGAGGCGTGATTGGGAGGAACGGCCTCCCTGATCTAAACCAGAGTGGTTGTTTGTTGTTGGACTTCTGTGCTAGTCATGGATTGTCTATAACGAACACCATGTTTGAACATAGGGATGCTCATAAGTGTACCTGGTACCAGAGCACCCTAGGCCAAAGGTCAATGATCGATTTTATAATAGTTTCATCTGATCTGAGGCCGTATGTTTTGGACACTGGGTGAAGAGAGGGGCGGAGCTGTCAACCGATCACCATCTGGTGGTGAGTTGGGTCAGGGGGGGGGGGGGGGGGGGGGAGATTCTGGACAGACCTGGTAAGCCCAAACGGGTAGTGCGGGTAAATTGGGAACGTCTGGAGGAGGCCGCTGTCCGACAGACTTTCAACTCACACCTCCGGCGGAGCTTTTCGTGCATCCCTGTGGAGGCTGGGGGCATTGAACCCGAGTGGACAATGTTCAAAGTTTCCATTGCTGAAGCTGCGGCGAAGAGCTGTGGTCTTAGGGTCTTGGGTTCCTCAAGGGGCGGTAACCCACGAACACCGTGGTGGACACCAGTGGTCAGGGAAGCCGTCCGACTGAAGAAGGAGTCTTTCCGGGATATGTTATCCCGGAGGACTCCGGAGGCAGTTGCAAGGTACCGAAGGGCCCGAAGGGCCGCAGCCTCTGCCGTGAAAGAGGCAAAGCAGCGGGTGTGGGAGAAGTTTGGAGAAGACATGGAGAAGGACTTTCGGTCGGCACCAAGGTGCTTCTGGAAAACCATTCGCCACCTCAGGAGGGGGAAGCGGGGAACCATCCAAGCTGTGTACAGTAAGGATGGGACGCTGTTGACCTCAACTGAGGAGGTAATAGGGCGGTGGAAGGAGCACTTTGAGGAACTCCTAAATCCAACTAATACGCCCTATATGGTAGAGGCAGAGCTGGAGGATGATGGGGGATTGTCGTCAATTTCCCTGGTGGAAGTTGCTGAGGTGGTTAAACAACTCCACAGTGGCAAAGCCCCAAGGATTGATGAGATCCGTCCTGAAATGCTTAAAGCTCTGGGTGTGGAGGGGTTGTCTTGGTTGACACGCCTCTTCAACATTGAGTGGAAGTCTGGGATGGTGCCTAAGGAGTGGCAGACCGGGGTGGTGGTTCCCCTTTTCAAAAAGGGGGACCAGAGGGTGTGTGCCAATTACAGGGGTATCACACTTCTCAGCCTCCCCGGTAAAGTCTACTCCAAGGTGCTGGAAAGGAGGGCTCGGTCGATAGTCGAACCTCAGGTTGAAGAGGAACAATGCGGATTCCGTCCTGGTCGTGGAACAACGGACCAGCTCTTTACTCTCGCAAGGATCCTAGAGGGAGCCTGGGAGTATGCCCAAACGGTCTACATGTGCTTTGTGGATCTGGAGAAGGCGTATGACCGGGTACCCTGGGAGATACTGTGGGAGGTGCTGCGGGAGTATGGGGTGAGGGGGTCCCTTCTCAGGGCCATCCAATCTCTGTACGACCAAAGCGAGAGCTGTGTCCGGGTTCTCGGCCGTAAGTCAGACTCGTTTCAGGTGAGAGTTGGCCTCCGCCAGGGCTGCGCTTTGTCACCAATCCTGTTTGTAGTATTTATGGACAGGATATCGAGGCGTAGTCGGGTGGAGAGGGGTTGCAGTTCGGTGGGCTGGGGATCTCATCGCTGCTTTTTGCAGATGATGTGGTCCTGATGGCATCATCGGCCTGTGACCTTCAGCACTCACTGGATCGGTTCGCAGCCGAGTATGAAGCGGCTGGGATGAGGATCAGCACCTCTAAATCGGAGGCCATGGTTCTCAGCAGGAAACCGATGGAGTGCCTTCTCCAGGTAGGGAATGAGTCCTTACCCCAAGTGAAGGAGTTCAAGTACCTTGGGGTCTTGTTCGCGAGTGAGGGGACAATGGAGCGGGAGATTGGCCGGAGAATCGGCGCAGCGGGTGCGGTATTACATTCAATCGCACCGTTGTGACGAAAAGAGAGCTGAGCCAGAAGGCAAAGCTCTCAATCTACCGGTCAGTTTTCCTTCCTACCCTCACCTATGGTCATGAAGGCTGGGTCATGACCGAAATAACAAGATCCAGGGTACAAGCGGCCGAAATGGGTTTCCTCAGGAGGGTGGCTGGCGTCTCCCTTAGAGATAGGGTGAGAAGCTCAGTCATCCGTGAGGAGCTCGGAGTAGAGCCGCTGCTCCTTCGTGTTGAAAGGAGCCAGTTGAGGTGGTTCGGGCATCTGGTAAGGATGCCCCCTGGGCGCCTCCCTAGGGAGGTGTTCCAGGCACGTCCAGCTGGGAGGAGGCCTCGGGGAAGACCCAGGACAAGGTGGAGGGATTATATCTCCAACCTAGCCTGGGAACGCCTCGGGATCCCCCAGTCGGAGCTGGTTAATGTGGCTTGGGAAAGGGAAGTTTGGGGTCCCCTGCTGGAGCTGCTACCCCCGCGACCCGATACCGGATAAGCGGACGAAGATGGATGGATGGATGGAAAGGTGATCGTCACGCAGCGACGACAGTTAGCTTTAGACAAATAAAACTACTGAGATTAGAAAAAGATTGGTTTGGATTAACCCTTATGTTGTATTTGGACCATGCACTTGTCAAATCAACAGTTTTTCTGACTTTTTTGTCCCTTTTTTAAACACTTTTTGAGCTTTCAAAAATTGTTTGTTTGTGCCTTTTTTTTGCAGTTTTACACTTATTTTCACTACTTTGTATAAACCATAGACAGTATATAAACTGGACCAGCAGGTCCCGTGTCTCTGGACGGAGACCAGTGAAGGACATTAGAAGCTCTTTTCCGGTGATGGCTGAGCGTTACTGAGCAGCCTCCAACTGAGCTTGAAGACGTAGATGTGACGTGAGCAACCTGTCTGAAAGTTGGAAGTCTTCTGGTAGCTGTGCCAAGAGAAATCTCAATCATTCCCAATCTAGCAGAGACGGAGAGCGTAGGTATATGTAAGGAGATAACATAGGCACAGGCTAATTACTGATCACTAACATGATAGTCAACATTAGTAATTAAACTTAAACAGCTAATGGAAGTCCAAACTGCCTGAGAGCTTCTCCTGTACTATAACGCTTCAGATGTAAAGTTATTCTCTTTCAAAGTGACGTCAGAATGAATGGCAGTCAATGGGATGCTAACGGGAGCTGATGGCTTGGTAGCATCAGAATGAATGGCAGTCAATGGGATGCTAACAGGAGCTGATGGCTTGGTAGCATCAGAATGGCGCCATAGGAGCTACGGGGAGCGGGGAGAGGCTTACCCCCTTGGTATAAACACCCCTAACACCAACTTATTACCACTAGTTTTACACTCATTTATATGAATAAACCTAATCATTGAGTTAAAAAAGCAGAAATTATTAATTATTTAGACTAATATTAAAAGGAAGGATTAATCACAGAAGGATATACAACAGTGTTCAGTTTCGAAAAAAATTTCAATTTCTTTTTCAAATGCTAAAAAAGTTAACAAAAGTCAACGAAAGTAGAAATCCGAAATCTTTTGTTGTTCTTTCGACACTTTTCACTTTTCCTGATGTTTTTTTCCGTATTTTTTTCCAGGTTTTTTTGACACTATGACATTTGTCAATTTTTTCCAGCGATTTTTTATTTTTTTCAGCAATATTTTTTTTTTTTTTTTAAACGATTTTTTTCCAGGTATTTTGTCACAATACAATTATTTTTTGAAAAATAATTAATTTTTTTTTCAGCCATTTTTTGGATGTTTTTGTTGATATTTTTTTCAGCAGTTTTTTTTTTTTGTTTGTCAATTTTTTTCCAGCAATTTAAAAAGAAAATATTTTATTTTTTTCAGCAATTTTTTTGATATTTTTGTCGATTTTTTTTCAGCGATTTCTTTGATTTTGGCGATTATTTTCACAGGTTTTGTCACTATTTCCAACGTTTTGATTTTTTTCAGCAATTATTTTAAATGTCGATTTTCTCAACGTTCTTTTGTCTTTTTTTTCAAATGCTATAAAATGTTAAAAAAACACCCACATTCAATGAAAGTAGTGAACGGATCATTTATAGTACCTGTGAAGAGTAATGGTTGTATGGAACCATCTACGTTAGTTTCTTTGACATTTTGGTTGTAAGAAACCCAAATTTCTGATATGGAAACTTTTTTAAAAATGGGTCAAATTTGACCGCGAAGACGCTTACTTACCTCAAACAACCTCACGTCTAAACATCCGAACTGTCCCTTTAACAGACTAAAAATACAGAATGTCCAGAGCGAGATTAAATGAAATGTTTGTTTTCAGCAGTCCTCTGAACTCTTTGCTGAACTGTGTGCACGTATTCAGTGTAAAATACAGAATGAAATACCTTTTTCCCCCCTGCAGGAGAAGCACAGCTGTGATCAATAACGTTAACGATAACTGCGTTCAGATCAGCCAGCTCCGAGTCTTTGCTATTGTGAATTGCTAGATGACTGTTGGGGACAGTTTTGTTTGATCAGAGGCATCGTTAACGTTATAAGCTCCACCTGTGCTTCTCCTGCCTGCCTGCTGTGAAGAATAAAAAAGGTCTATTGAAGCCACTGCAGCTGAAATTGCGTTTGCTAAAACCCACCAGACTCCATGTAAATAAACAGTCATTTTAGCATCGTGAAATACACTTCATTCAAAGTCGACAGAAACAAAAGAAATCTATGAAAAGCCATTTTCGGTCGTCTTTCCACTTTTCCAACCATCACAACTCTAATTTTAGTTGAAATAAACACCCAGTTTACCGATTTACATGTGATAATATGTTGGCTCTACACACGCTAAAAGTACTGTTTTTTTAAATGGAGTCTGGTGGGTTTAGCCCTACTGACTTCAGAGCTGTTTCTGGGTAAACAGAAAGGTCTTAAATGATTTTAAAGGTCTATTTCAGTAGAGATCCTTTCCATAATGTTGTCAGACACTTACAATAATAATCTATAGGTTTAGTGTGTGAAACAAGAGCTGTGTTTGAAAGCGTTCCCTAGCACTGTTTGCCATTTTATAGTAGTGTTTGAATTCTCCACGGTTAATTACATTCACTATAGTCCATGTCTCTGGGAGAAGTGACGCTTTTGTCACTTGTTTTCGTCACTTTTTTCAATGTTTTTGTCTTTTTTTCCACGTTTCCGATGCTATTTTTCACTAACACCAACTTATTCCCAATAGATTTACACGTATTTTTGGAATTAATGGTCAATAAATCTCATTTATAGGAGAGTATACCTAATTTTTATTTTTTATTTTGACTAATATTAGAGGAACGTATGTCGGTGGAGAATCACAGACGTGGATATCAAAGTTTTAGTCAGGTTTGAAACCATTTTAATTTTTTCAAATGCTATAAAATTAAATACCCACAATTCAGTGAAAGTAGTGATCAAGTACTTGCAATTGCACTTAATTTTTTGAGTGATTTGGTTAAAAAGAAACCCATATTTCTGATATGGAAGTTTTGAGAACGGCTCAAATTTGACCAGAGGACATCGTGAGGTCAGTGACTCGAGTCTGGTCGGTGTGTCCCGTGCCGTCGGCCGTCCGAGGAGCCGTCGGCCTTCATTTGGGCCGACCCGACATGTTCAGTCGGAGACAGGACAGTCGGGACTCACCTGGAGATGGGGAGCTGATGAGCCTCTCAACATCTGATGAAGATCTTTTAAACTGACCTTTGTTGATCTGAAATGGAGACAGATTCAGCGACTGCACGGCCTATTCCTCTCTTAACATGTTCTCAGGAACACGTTACGGTGAACTATTTTAGTCCAATATGAGATCGGATTCTGGACGAGCCGCCATGACAGTCTGGCTGTGGATTTCTGGAGAAACCAGACCCACGTGACGCGTTCGTCCAATCAGCTGCCGGTTTTCATTTTCTGGGAAATAATCAGACTGTTAATGGAAACAATACAGAGCAGCGCCGCCTGCTGCTATGGAGACATATTACATTTAGCTCACGAGCAGAGCATACGCTCAAGTCGGCGTCTCTTCGGTGTGTTCGGAGGCATTTTTGCCGACTGGCTTTTCCGCCGACGGTCGGCCGTCTGTTTGGTGTGTCAGGGCCTTTAGACACACTTAACCCTTGTGTTGACTTCAGGTCAAGTTGGCCCGTTTAAAATGTTTGTTTTATATCAGAAAATATGGGACGTAGAAATTAGCGCTGAAAATGTGCAGAAGAAAAATTTCCTTGATTATGCGGCACGTTTTCTTAAAAAATGCGATGGAATATGCGGAATATTTATGCAATTTTATGCGATGAAATTGCGGGAACTTGCAAAAACTGCGGTTTCATCGTGGCTTTATCGCGGCGTTCGTAACGTCACTACGTGAAGTCACTTCGTAACGTCACTTCGTAAAGTCACGTTGTAAAGTCACGTCGTTAAGTCGCTTTATAACGTCGCTTTGTAAAGTTGCTTCGTAACGTTGCTTCGTAACATCGCTTAGTAACGTCGCTTTGTGACGTCACTTCGTAAAGTCACTTCGTAACGTCACTTCATAACGTCACTTCATGACGTCACTTCGTAACGTCACTTCGTAACGTCACTTCGTAACGTCACTTCGTAACATCACTTCGTAACGTCACTTCGTAACGTCACTTCGTAACGTCACTTCGTAAAGTCACTTCGTAAAGTCACTTCGTAACGTCACTTCGTAACGTCACTTCGTAACGTCACTTCGTAACGTCACTTCGTAAAGTCACTTCGTAACGTCACTTCGTAAAGTCACTTCGTAACGTCACTTCGTAAAGTCACTTCGTAACGTCACTTCGTAACGTCACTTCGTAACGTCACTTCGTAAAGTCACTTCGTAAAGTCACTTCGTAACGTCACTTCGTAACGTCACTTAGTAACGTCACTTCTTAAGTCACTTCATAAAGCACTTCGTAACGTCACTTCGTAACGTCACTTCGTAACGTCACTTCGTAACGTCACTTCATGAAGTCACTTCATGAAGTCACTTCGTAACGTCACTTCGTAACGTCACTTCATGAAGTCACTTCATGAAGTGACTTCATGAAGTCACCTCATAACGTCACTTCGTAACATCACTTCGTAACGTCACTTCGTAACGTCACTTCGTAACGTCACTTCGTAAAGTCACTTCGTAAACTCACTTCGTAACGTCACTTCGTAACGTCACTTCGTAACGTCACTTCGTAACGTCACTTCGTAAAGTCACTTCGTAACGTCACTTAGTAACGTCACTTCCTAAAGTCACTTCGTAAAGTCACTTCGTAACGTCACTTCGTAACGTCACTTCGTAACGTCACTTCGTAAAGTCACTTCGTAAAGTCACTTCGTAACGTCACTTCGTAACGTCACTTCATAAAGCACTTCGTAACGTCACTTCGTAACGTCACTTCTTAAGTCACTTCATAAAGCACTTCGTAACGTCACTTCGTAACGTCACTTCGTAACGTCACTTCATGAAGTCACTTCATGAAGTGACTTCATGAAGTCACCTCATAACGTCACTTCGTAACATCACTTCGTAACGTCACTTCGTAACGTCACTTCGTAACGTCACTTCGTAACGTCACTTCGTAAAGTCACTTCGTAAACTCACTTCGTAACGTCACTTCGTAACGTCACTTCGTAACGTCACTTCGTAAAGTCACTTCGTAACGTCACTTAGTAACGTCACTTCCTAAAGTCACTTCGTAAAGTCACTTCGTAACGTCACTTCGTAACGTCACTTCGTAACGTCACTTCGTAACGTCACTTCGTAACGTCACTTCGTAAAGTCACTTCGTAACGTCACTTCGTAACGTAACTTCATGAAGTCACTTCATGAAGTCACTTCGTAACGTCACTTCGTAACGTCACTTCGTAACGTCACTTCATGAAGTCACTTCGTAACGTCACTTCGTAACGTCACTTCATGAAGTCACTTCGTAACGTCACTTCGTAACGTCACTTCATGAAGTCACTTCATGAAGTCACTTCGTAACGTCACTTCGTAACGTCACTTCATGAAGTCACTTCGTAACGTCACTTCGTAACGTCACTTCATAACGTCACTTCATAACGTTCCCATGGCAAAAGAGGAAAACGGCTGCTCTTGTGTGAAGTAAACGCAACATTTTTCAACTTTCTGCTAAGATATATGTGACTTTTTTTGCAACGAAAATGCGGGGATTATGAAATCATGCAAGCCTCGTATATTTTGCGCGAAAATCGGCAATTTATGCGGTGAAAGTGCGGCGTAAATTGCCCCCCCTGCATAAACATGCAGACTTTGGCTGATTATGCGTTGAATTAAGCGATCGCATAATCCCGTTTTTCTGGAGGGACTGCTTAATGTATTTATAGCATCGGTGACTGACTGTATAAGTGCAGAAACTCGCTCAGGAACACGTCGTCACTGCAGCCGAAAACCTCTTTTCCGAAGCAAACTGTCAACTTAAAGAGGAGGCTGCTTATTTCAGATTGACCAAAAAATGTCTTAAGACTTTAAAGACAACGGAAAAATAGATACTGAATCATTCGACTGCAGCTTTCAACATGAAAATCATCCAAAAACAGGGGGAAGATGATGATGTACAGATCCTGGACTCCTCGCTCAGAACACCTAATGGGGATGTGAGGGGGCTGTCACT
>CM042333.1:30357968-30377968 GCA_023566125.1 Zingel zingel | reverse complement strand
AGCGCGTTTACTTATAGCGCTAAAGGGACGGCTATAGTCCCGACCAAGCGCGTTTACTTATAGCGCTAAAGGGACGGCGATAGTCCCGACCAAGCGCGTTTACTTATAGCGCTAAAGGGACGGCAATAGTCCCGACCAAGCGCGTTTACTTATAGCGCTAAAGGGACATCGATAGTCCCGACCAAGCACGTTAACTTATAGTGCTAAAGGGACGGCGATAGTCCCGACCAAGCGCGTTTACTTATAGCGCTAAAGGGACGGCGATAGTCCCGACCAAGCGTGTTTACTTATAGCGCTAAAGGGACGGCGATAGTCCCGACCAAGCGTGTTTACTTATAGCGCTAAAGGGACGGCGATAGTCCCGACCAAGCGCGTTTACTTATAGCGCTAAAGGGACGGCAATAGTCCCGACCAAGCGCGTTTACTTATAGCGCTAAAGGGACGGCAATAGTCCCGACCAAGTGCGTTTACTTATAGCGCTAAAGGGACGGCTATAGTCCCGACCAAGCGCGTTTACTTATAGCGCTAAAGGGACGGCAATAGTCCCGACCAAGCGCGTTTACTTATAGCGCTAAAGGGACGGCTATAGTCCCGACCAAGCGCGTTTACTTATAGCGCTAAAGGGACGGCGATAGTCCCGACCAAGCGCGTTTACTTATAGCGCTAAAGGGACGGCGATAGTCCCGACCAAGCGCGTTTACTTATAGCTCTAAAGGGACGGCGATAGTCCCGACCAAGCGCGTTCACTTATAGCGCTAAAGGGACGGCGATAGTCCCGACCAAGCGCGTTCACTTATAACGCTAAAGGGACGGCGATAGTCCCGACCAAGCGCGTTCACTTATAGCGCTAAAGGGACGGCGATAGTCCCGACCAAGCGCGTTTACTTATAGCGCTAAAGGGACGGCAATAGTCCCGACCAAGCGCGTTTACTTATAGCGCTAAAGGGACGGCTATAGTCCCGACCAAGCGCGTTTACTTATAGCGCTAAAGGGACGGCGATAGTCCCGACCAAGCGCGTTTACTTATAGCGCTAAAGGGACGGCGATAGTCCCGACCAAGCGCGTTTACTTATAGCTCTAAAGGGACGGCGATAGTCCCGACCAAGCGCGTTTACTTATAGCGCTAAAGGGACGGCGATAGTCCCGACCAAGCGCGTTTAATTATTGCGCTAAAGGGACGGCGATAGTCCCGAGTCCAGATCCCATCCCAATAAAGTCCAGATCCCATCCCAATAAAGTCCAGAACCCATCTCAATAAAGTCCAGATCCCATCACAATAAAGTCCCCATCCCGATAAAGTCCAGATCCCCATCCCAATAAAGTTCAGATCACCATCCCCAAGAAAGTCCAGAACCCATCTCAATGAAGTCCAGATCCCATCCCAATAAAGTCCCCATCCCAATAAAGTCCAGATCCCCATCCCAATACAGTCCAGAACCCATCCCAATAAGGTCCAGATCCCCATCCCTATAAAGTCCTGATCCCAATAAAGTCCAGATCCTATCACAATAAAGTCCAGATCCCCATCCCAATAAAGTCCAGATCCCATCCCAATAAAGTCCAGATCCCATCCCAATAAAGTCCAGAACCCATCCCAATAAAGTCCAGATCCCCATCCCAATAAAGTCCAGATCCCATCCCCAATAAAGTCCAGATCCCATCCCAATAAAGTCCAGATCCCATCCCCAATAAAGTCCAGAACCCATCCCAATAAAGTCCAGATCCTCATCCCAATAAAGTCCAGAACCCATCCCAATAACGTCCAGATCCCATCACAATAAAGTCCAGATCCCCATCCCCATAAAGTCCAGTACCCATCCAAATAAAGTCCAGATCCCCATCCCCATAAAGTCCAGAACCCATCACAATAAAGTCCCCATCCCGATAAAGTCCAGATCCCCATCCCAATAAAGTTCAGATCACCATCCCCAAGAAAGTCCAGAACCCATCTCAATGAAGTCCAGATCCCATCCCAATAAAGTCCCCATCCCAATAAAGTCCAGATCCCCATCCCAATAAAGTCCAGATCCCATCCCAATAAGGTCCAGATCCCCATCCCTATAAAGTCCTGATCCCAATAAAGTCCAGATCCCATCCCAATAAAGTCCCCATCCCAATAAAGTCCTGATCCCCATCCCAATAAAGTCCAGATCCCTAACCCGATAAAGTCCAGAACCCATCCCAATAAAGTCCAGATCCCATCCCAATAAAGTCCAGATCCCATCCCAATAAAGTCCTGATCCCCATCCCAATAAAGTCCAGAACCCATCCCAATAAAGTCCAGAACCCATCCCAATAAAGTCCAGAACCCATCCCAATAAAGTCCAGAACCCATCCCAATAAAGTCCTGATCCCCATCCCAATAAAGTCCAGAACCCATCCCAATAAAGTCCAGATCCCATCCCAATAAAGTCCTGATCCCCATCCCAATAAAGTCCAGATCCCATCCCAATAACGTCCAGATCCCATCCCAATAAAGTCCAGAACCCATCCCAATAAAGTCCCGATCCCCATCCCAATAAAGTCCCGATCCCCATCCCAATAAAGTCCCGATCCCCATCCCAATAAAGTCCTGATCCCCATCCCAATAAAGTCCTGATCCCATCCCAATAAAGTCCAGAACCCATCCCAATAAAGTCCTGATCCCAATAAAGTCCTGATCCCAATAAAGTCCTGATCCCATCCCAATAAAGTCCAGATCCCATCCCAATAAAGTCCTGATCCCCATCCCAATAAAGTCCTGATCCCATCCCAATAAAGTCCAGAACCCATCCCAATAAAGTCCAGAACCCATCCCAATAAAGTCCAGAACCCATCCCAATAAAGTCCTGATCCCCATCCCAATAAAGTCCAGAACCCATCCCAATAAAGTCCAGATCCCATCCCAATAAAGTCCTGATCCCCATCCCAATAAAGTCCAGAACCCATCCCAATAACGTCCAGATCCCATCCCAATAAAGTCCAGATCCCATCCCAATAAAGTCCAGATCCTCATCCCAATAAAGTCCAGATCCCATCCCAATAAAGTCCAGATCCCCATCCCAATAAAGTCCAGAACCCATCCCAATAAAGTCCTGATCCCATCCCAATTAAGTCCAGATCCCATCCCAATAAAGTCCAGATCCCCATCCCAATAAAGTCCAGATCCCATCCCAATAAAGTCCAGATCCCCATCCCAATAAAGTCCAGATCCCCATCCCAATAAAGTTCAGATCACCATCCCCAAGAAAGTCCAGAACCCATCTCAATGAAGTCCAGATCCCATCCCAATAAAGTCCCCATCCCAATAAAGTCCAGATCCCCATCCCAATACAGTCCAGAACCCATCCCAATAAGGTCCAGATCCCCATCCCTATAAAGTCCTGATCCCAATAAAGTCCAGATCCTATCACAATAAAGTCCAGATCCCCATCCCAATAAAGTCCAGATCCCATCCCAATAAAGTCCAGATCCCCATCCCAATAAAGTCCAGATCCCCATCCCAATAAAGTCCAGATCCCATCCCAATAAAGTCCAGATCCCCATCCCAATAAAGTCCAGATCCCCATCCCAATTAAGTCCAGATCCCCATCCCAATAAAGTCCAGATCCCATCCCAATTAAGTCCAGATCCCATCCTAATGAAGTCTCAATCCCATTCCGAAAAAGTCCGGATCCAATCCCAATCCCATGTTGACCGCATCCCGATCCAATCCCATCTGAAATCTATTCTAACGTGCAATTCAAGCTCCATACAAACAAAATAAACTGAAAAAAAGTGATTCATGAAGCAGATAAATCAATAAATAAGAATAATATTTCCAAATATATTGACAGCGAGTGGTATGATGTCAGATTTGTTTTCGAGAGAAATATTCACATCCATAAGCGAGCTCACATTGACAGTGACGTCATGATATTCCTCTGCATCTATCACGTTCATACGGACACTAACACGGTCTGTGTGTTTGATAGTGAACGTCTGGAAACCGCTTCAGTTCAAAAAGCAAGAGCCAGAAAAACAGAGAAACCCCTGCAGAGCGAGCGAACAAAAGGCATTATTCATCTTTTTATTCCAAACGAGAAGTGACGGTAGCCTGAGTGAGTCACCGCGCTGACTAACACCGGAGAAGATCCCTGATTTCCAGCTCACATACTGAACACATGCAGGAAAAATACAGCTAGAAACACTGCAAGCCATGAGAGAAATGTTATGTTCTTTACAAATACATCTATCTCTCCCTATCCTGCGGAAAGCCTGACGCAAGTGTCTTTGTTAGTTTAAGACCGACGCAATTGTCAATTTCCCGTCCAGCGCCCACGTAATTTAAAAAGCAAATGCACAGGCGCCCATCTGTGGCCTATGGGCGTGCTGGACTTACAGGGAGGTGTGTTCAGGGGCATTCTGGGCGTGCTGGACTTACAGGGAGGTGTGTTCAGGTCCATTCTGGGCGTGCTGGTCTTACAGGGAGGTGTGTTCAGGGGCATTCTGGGCGTGCTGGACTTACAGGGAGGTGTGTTCAGGTCCATTCTGGGCGTGCTGGTCTTACAGGGAGGTGTGTTCAGGTGCATTCTGGGCGTGCTGGTCTTACAGGGAGGTGTGTTCAGGTCCATTCTGGGCGTGCTGGTCTTACAGGGAGGTGTGTTCAGGTGCATTCTGGGCGTGCTGGACTTACAGGGAGGTGTGTTCAGGTGCATTCTGGGCGTGCTGGTCTTACAGGGAGGTGTGTTCAGGTGCATTCTGGGCGTGCTGGTCTTACAGGGAGGTGTGTTCAGGTCCATTCTGGGCGTGCTGGTCTTACAGGGAGGTGTGTTCAGGTGCATTCTGGGCGTGCTGGTCTTACAGGGAGGTGTGTTCAGGTGCATTCTGGGCGTGCTGGTCTTACAGGGAGGTGTGTTCAGGTGCATTCTGGGCGTGCTGGTCTTACAGGGAGGTGTGTTCAGGTGCATTCTGGGCGTATTGCTATCTTGAGGCAGTGGGAAGTGATGGCACCATTGACCAACAAAAACCTGGTCTAAAGTCAGTAACGCAGCATTTCATTGTTATTTTAACAGAGCATTAGTAAAATGCTCCTAGGCTCGTGCACAGCACGTGCACACTATGCTTGTTACACACACACACACACACACACACACACACACACACACATGGACGCACAGCAGCACACACACACACACATACATGCAGAAGATTACAAATAAAAATATTACGGTTAGCCACCTCGTTCTCTATGGCAAAACACTGCTACAACACACACAAATTAATCCTAATCTACAAAATATATTGTAAAGAACTACTTCCATGTCCCTGTTCTGCAGGAATTCTAGTAATCTAGTAATGATAGGAATGATAGTACTTCGGTCCGTACAAGGCTCCTGCTTTGTACTGACCGAAGTACTATCATTCCTATCATTACTAGTGAAACTGTTGTACATTTTTACTCCCCGACTTGCACATTAAGTTTATCTATATCTACTGAAACAGTTGTACATTTTATTTCCAAATTGTATATATTTTAAATATTGCTCATGTAGTATTCCATTATTATTTCATGTATATTGTTTCCTATTATTTAATGTATACTTTGTATGTGTGCTGTGTGTTATCTATCTATCTATCTATCTATCTATCTATCTATCTATCTATCTATCTATCTATCTATCTATCTATCTATCTATCTATCTATCTATCTATCTGATGTAGTATTAGCTAAAGTGGTTAGCACACACCAAATGTTAGCCGATGACGTAAAAAGCCGTGCCGATTTTGAAGTAGAGGGCTGCATTGGGATTGGGTCCCGCCGGGTCCCGCGGGACCCAGTGCAAATCTCGCGGGAGCGGGCGGTTTTAACTTTGCTACGGGCGGGAGCGGGCGGCTAAAATACGCCCCCCCCCCCCACGCCAGCAGAAACCATAGATATACATATATACTGACTGGGTATATACTGTATAGCCCATCTATGAGCAGACACCAGCGTGTCTGAGCCTCCCAGGACGGGGAGCTCCGAGCCAAGGCTCCGTCCACCGTCCGCCCGCTCCCTCATCCTCGCCTCCTTCCTCCCCCTCTCCCTCTCCTCTCTCCCTTATCCTCTGCTCCTTCCTCCCCCTCTCTCCCTCATCCTCTGCTCCTTTCTCCCCTCTCTCTCTCTCTCCTCTCTCCCTCATCCTCGGCTCCTTCCTCCCCCTCTCTCCCTCATCCTCGCCTCCTTCCTCCCCCTCTCTCCCTCACCCTCTGCTCCTTCCTCCCCCTCTCTCCCTCATCCTCTGCTCCTTCCTCCCCCTCTCTCCCTCACCCTCTGCTCCTTCCTCCCCCCTTTCTCCCTCACCCTCTGCTCCTTCCTCCCCCCTCTCTCCCTCATCCTCGGCTCCTTCCTCCCACTCTCTCTCCTCTCTCCCTCATCCTCGGCTCCTTCCTCCCCCTCTCTCCCTCACCCTCTGCTCCTTCCTCCCCCTCTCTCCCTCTCCTCTCTCCCTCATCCTCTGCTCCTTCCTCCCCGTCTAACAGCAGCAAGCACCTGCCTTCTTTCCCTGCACCTTCTCCGGCGGTAATGGTCAAGGGCTCTAGACTGAAGGCAGGACACATTAAGACCCCCGTAGCTCACTCAAAACAGCATTGATGTTTTTTATTCAAAGTTTGTATGCGTGTGGAAGCACCAGAGACACAAAATAACTCCCCAAATCCCAGAAAAAAATTATTTTTTTCATAATATGGGCACTTTAATTAAAATCAGGCAGTACTATTTCTGCAATCCTGCCGACTGACAAACCCACAAACTGACAAAACGAGCCGAAAACATGACTTCTTTCCCCCCTGCGGTGTCTGTTATTTTCGATATACAATTATTTTAAAAATAAAAATAGCTAGAAGAATAACATCAAAACAAAAGCCCACACACTGCAAGTTTGCTTTCCAACCTCGATTCGAGCGTCGGGCTGTTGCCAGCAGCACATTTAGAAGAACAACAAGGTGACTCTGTGATGTCTCGTGTTAAAAAATTATGTCTCAAATAAAAACGTATCACTTTACAAATCCATTATTGGCTGAATTTGCAGAATCTTCACTGATCCTGAGATGGAAACACAAACACAAACAATAGTTCTTCAGGTTTGTTACTGGGACTATTTGGTTGAAACAGCCCAAATAATTTAAGTGTACTTTAAATTTAACTTTCTGTGTTTTTCTTTTCCAAAGCTAGAAACGACCGCGTCACTTTGTGGCCTTTTTGTGTCACTTTGAAGTCATTTTGTGTCACTTTGTGTCAATTTGTAGTCGTTTTGTGGGACTTTGAAGTCATTTTGTGTCACTTTGTAGTCATTTTGTGTCACTTTGAAGTCTTTTTGTGTCACGTTGTAGTCATTTTGTGTCATTTTGTGTCACTTTGAAGTCATTTTGTGTCACTTTGAAGTCGTTTTGTGTCACTTTGTAGTCGTTTTATTCATTTTGTGTCACTTTGTAGTCATTTTGTGTCACTTTGAAGTCGTTTGATGTCATTTTGAAGTTATTTTGTGTCAATTTGTGTCAATTTGTAGTCGTTTTGTGGGACTTTGAAGTCATTTTGTGTCACTTTGTAGTCATTTTGTGTCACTTTGAAGTCTTTTTGTGTCACGTTGTAGTCATTTTGTGTCATTTTGTGTCACTTTGTAGTCATTTTGTGTCACTTTGAAGTCGTTTTGTGTCACTTTGTAGTCGTTTTATTCATTTTGTGTCACTTTGTAGTCATTTTGTGTCACTTTGAAGTCTTTTTGTATCACGTTGTAGTCATTTTGTGTCATTTTGTGTCATTTTGTGTCACTTTGAAGTGATTTTGTGTCATTTTGAAGTCGTTTTGTGTCACTTTGTAGTCGTTTTATGTCAATTTGTAGTCATTTTGTGTCACTTTGAAGTAATTTTGTGTCACTTTGAAGTCATTTTGTGTCACTTTGAAGTCATTTTGTGTCACTTTGTAGTCGTTTTATGTCAATTTGTAGTCATTTTGTGTCACTTTGAAGTCGTTTTTTGTCACTTTGAAGTCGTTTTTTGTCACTTTGAAGTCGTTTTGTGTCACTTTGTAGTCGTTTTGTGTCAATTTGTAGTCATTTTGTGTCACTTTGAAGTCGTTTTGTGTCACTTTGAAGTCGTTTTTTGTCACTTTGAAGTCGTTTTGTGTCACTTTGTAGTCGTTTTGTGTCAATTTGTAGTCATTTTGTGTCACTTTGAAGTCATTTTGTGTTATTTTGTGTCACTTTGAAGTCATTTTGTGTCACTTTGAAGTCATTTTGTGTCACTTTGAAGTGATTTTGTGTCACTTTGTAGTCGTTTTATATCAATTTGTAGTCATTTTGTGTCACTTTGAAGTTATTTTGTGTCACATTGAAGTAATTTTGTGTCACTTTGTAGTCATTTTGTGTCATTTTGTGTCATTTTTTGTCACTTTGAAGTCATTTTGTGTCACTTTGAAGTCGTTTTGTGTCACTTTGTAGTCGTTTTATGTCAATTTGTAGTCATTTTGTGTCACTTTGAAGTCTTTTTGTGTCACTTTGAAGTCATTTTGTGTCACTTTGTAGTCGTTTGAGTTACTTTGTAGTCGTTTTGCGTCTTTTTGTGAATGTTTTGTGTCAATTTGTGATCGTTTGTAGTCTGTTTGAGTCGTTTTGCGTCTGTGAATGTTTTGAGACTCTTTATATATCGTTCTTTTGAAACTCTTTGTGTCTGTTTTGCGTAACTGTAGATATTTTACATCACTTTGTAGTCGTTTTGTGTCTATTTTGCGGAATTTTAGTCATTTTGTGTCTCCTTGTAGTCGTTTTGCGTCCTTCTGTAGTCTCTTTTCCAAAAGCAGAAACAGCCTCAGGCACCAACCTGATTGGTGAATAAAGAGGTTAATGTTATTGATTGAAAGTGAGTGTTTCTATAGACGGCCTCGCCTGTGGTGCTGCATATCATCCATACATGTTATTGAATATTCCTCCTTCACTCACACACACACACACACACACACACACACACACACACACACACACACACACACACACACACACGTATGTAATGGGTAGATGGGTAGTGATGCACATCACAGGTTTTCAGAACAGGAACTCTTTGCATGAGGGTTACCAAATGTTTTCATATTAAAGCCAAATATCAGTTTTGAACCCATCAGTGACCAAGTCTGAACAGACGTCTCTTTGTGCTCATTTTGAGTCACTTTCAAGTAGTTTTGAGTCTGTTTGTGGTCCTTTTAAGATTGTTTGTGAGTCAGTTTGAGGTTGTTTTGCCGCCCTGTGGTGGTTTTGCAGTCTTTTTCTTGGGATTCTTAGTCTCTTTGTGGCCTTTTTGACAGTTGAAGAGGATCTGATTGGTCTACACTTTCTCTCTGACAGTTGAAGAGGATCTGATTGGTCTACACTCAAACATCGAAAGAATACAGTAGTTAAAAAGTGTTTTCGCAAATCATGTTAACAGTTTTAAAGTGCTCATATTATGCTAATTTTCAGGTTCATAATTGAAATTTAAGATTGTACCAGAATATGTTTACATGGTTTAATTTTCAAAAAACTCCATATTTTTGTTGTACTGCTCATCGCTGCAGCTCCTCTTTTCACCCTATGTTCAGGTCTCTGTTTTAGCTCCAGAGTGAGACCTCTCACTGCTGTAACATCTTTGTTGGCAGTCGCACATGCTCAGTAGCTAGGTAAGACCACATGCTCAGTAGCTAGGTAAGGACTACATGCTCAGTAGCTAGGTAAGACCACATGCTCAGTAGCTAGGTAAGACCACATGCTCAGTAGCTAGGTAAGACCACATGCTCAGTAGCTAGGTAAGACCACATGCTCAGTAGCTAGGTAAGATCACATGCTCAGTAGCTAGGTAAGACCACATGCTCAGTAGCTAGGTAAGACCACATGCTCAGTAGCTAGGTAAGATCACATGATCAGTAGCTAGGTAAGGACTACATGAGCTAGCTAGCTGTTTGTCCAACTTCAGTAGTACAAGGCAGGATTAGCTGGGAGACTTCTTCTAAAAGAGGGCGCACTTCCAACTTTGTGGTGAATACCTGCAGAACAGGGACATGGAAGTAGTTCTTTTGGAGATTAGGGTGAACTAGTGTGTGTTGTAGCAGTGTTCTGCCATTCAGAACGAGCTAGCATGCTAACGGTTAGCCCCCTAGCCCCCTCGTCTCGGCTAGTGACGTAGAAAGCCGTGCAGATGTTGACCAGCTCACCCGGAGACTGAAGGCAGGACACATTCAGAAACCGGATCTCACTCTAAACAGCATGGATGGTTGTTTCCAAGTCTGTCTGCGTGTGGAAGCACCAGAGACACAAAATAACCCCCCAAATCCCAGAAAAAGTGATTTTTTTTTTTCATAATATGGGCACTTTCAAAATAAAATTTGTGCACGTAGCTGCTGTGAATGGAGCTTCCCTCCCTCTAACTATCACTGATTACTTTGATACTGAAGAAAAGTTTAAAACAAGTTCTGCAGCCTCTGTTTTCTATGAATTAAAGTCTGAATATTTTAGGATAAAAAAAAAAAAAGTTGGAACATTTTTTGAAAAATATATTTTGAGGAAAAAAAGCCATGTTGGCTTTTCTCCGGGTCACCTTCTATAAAGAAAATAAAATTAAAAAAAATAAAAATAAAAATGTATTTCCCAATAGGCCTATGTCGAAAAATATTTTAATTTTTAATTTTATTTTTTTAATTTTTTTTATGATTGTATGTGCTGGACACACACTGTTATTTAATTATTAATTATTTAAAATAACCTTTTCACCTTTGAAAAAGACAAAATAAACAAAGAAGACTAAAATATGCCAGAATCTTTTTTCCGGATGTTACAACATGATGTCAACAGCTTGAAAAATATATTTTTTGCACATGGCTTCTGGAGGACTTTGAAGGTTTTTGGCGCGTTATTACAACTTGTGCAGAAGTTATACAACTATCAAGTTTTCCCAAATTATGTTAATATATATTTGTTGTGCATATGGCTGCTGGAGAACTTGGTTTCTGCATTATTAGGCCTACAACTTGTGCAGAAGTTACCTTCTGTCGCTCTACACTTTGTCCCAGTTATGTCATAGCCTATATGTTTAAACCCCTTCTGGTTGTTACCTTCTGGTCCACGATGGAGCACGCGACCTCCCGGACCTGGCTCAGACTGAGGTCCGCGGCGTCCAGCAACACCGGCTCCCGGCTCAGACCGATCTGGATGTGGAAGGAGATCACATCGCCCCCGCCTCCTCCCTCCCCGCCCCCGGGGCCGGTGCCGGTGCCGGTGCTGTTCGCCCCCCCGGTGAACGGGAGCGGGCTGGGCGCGCGAATCAGCGGAGGCGCACTCATAGGAGCCGTTTCCGCCGGGTGCACGGTCTCCGACGCTGCCAGGGATAAATACACCGGGGGGGCACGCGGGGGATGGATCTGGGAAATGAACGCCAGGTCCAAAAGAGGAGCAGCCACAGGAGGGATGTGACACTGGAGAGAGGTGGATGCTCGGACGCACGGAACTCAGCGAAAGCGCCAAAAAAAACTACAAAACAAAAAGAGTTTCCCGGGCAGAAAACGGCGACTTGTTACCTGCAACGGAGCGGAAAGGGACAGCGCATCAGAGCGGGAGAGAGACAGAGAGAGGATGTGAACACAGAGGGGATAAGGAGAGCCATAATGACTACATGACTGGACCGGAGAGCAGCGTGGAGAGCGCGAATGCGCGTGACAGGGACATGGACGTCAAACAGTGGCTGGAGAGGGGGGAGGGAGGGAGGGAGGGAGGGTGGGGTGGGGGGGGACTGATGGATGGATGATGGCTGGATGCAGAGGGAGAGCTGGTTTCATTATACAGTCTTTACTTTAACATGTAAATCTCACACTTTTAGATGGATAGAGTTTTCTTTTTTGTAACAAAGTAGCCTAACTAAAGATTTATTTATATATATATATATATATATATATATATATATATATATATATATATATATATATATATATATATATATATATATATATATATATACACATACATACATAACACAGTGAAGTACTTCACAATAAAGTGAAATACAATAAATAAGAATAGAAGTGAAATATTATATATTATTATATTAATAGGTACACTACATCAGACAGCTGTAAAAACACTCATCAGCCTGTTTGAATACAAAAGGGGAGAGAGGAGAAGAGAGAGAGGAGAGGAGAGGAGAGGAGAGGAGAGGAGAGGAGAGAGGAGAGAGGAGATAGGAGAGAGGAGAAGAGAGAGAGGAGAAGAGAGGAGAGGAGAGGAGAGGAGAGGAGAGGAGAAGAGAGAGAGGAGAGGAGAGGAGAGGAGAGGAGAGGAGAGGAAAGGAGAGGAGAGGAGAGAGGAGAGAGGAGATAGGAGAGAGGAGAGGAGAGGAGAGGAGAGAAGAGAGGAAGGAAGGAGAGGAGAGGAGAAGAGAGGAGAGGAGAGGAGAGAGGGAGGAAGGAGAGAGGAGAGGAGAGAGGAGAGGAGAGGAGAGGAGAGAGGGAGGAAGGAGTGGAGAGGAGAGAGGAGAGGAGAGAGGAGAGGAGAGAGGAGAGAGGAGAGGAGAGGAGAGAGGGAGTAAGGAGTGGAGAGGAGAGAGGAGAGGAGAGAGGGGAGAGGAGAGGAGAGGAGAGGAGGGAGGAAGGAGAGAGGAGAGAGAGGAGAGGAGAGAGGGGAGAGGAGGGGAGAGGAGGGGAGAGGAGAGGAGAGGAGGGAGGAAGGAGAGAGGAGAGAGAGGAGAGGAGAGAGGAGAGAGGAGAGGAGAGGAGAGAGGGAGTGGAGAGGAGAGGAGAGAGAGGAGAGGAGAGGAGAGAGGGAGTGGAGAGGAGAGGAGAGGAGAGAGAGGAGAGGAGAGGAGAGAGGGAGTGGAGAGGAGAGGAGAGGAGAGAGAGGAGAGGAGAGGAGAGAGGGAAGGAGGAAGGAGAGGAGAGGAGAGGAGAGGAGAGGAGAGGAGAGGAGAGAGGGAGGAAGGAGAGGAGAGGAGAGGAGAGGAGAGGAGAGGAGAGAGGGAGGAAGGAGAGGAGAGGAGAGGAGAGAGGGAGGAAGGAGAGAGGAGAGGAGAGGAGAGGAGAGGAGAGTTCGCTCTCAAAATTAAAAAAGCAACAGAGACGATTAGTCCCTCTCTGTGTAGTCAGCAGCTAACTTAAGCTAACGTTAGCTTTGTAGAGATTGTGGGACTCACCAAACTGACAACTTACCACACATATACACACCAAACTGCTCTGCTAGCTCGTCTTGTTGTAACTAAGATATCTGCTGAAATGAAATACATGTTTCCATCGACAGATATAGCTCCTGCACGTCCACCAAAATCACATTTAGCAGCTATTTTCAAGATAGCGCCGAGTCACAGCTGATCCAATCATATCCAGTGAAAGTTAACTTCTCTTTATATACTAGTTGGAGAGCTTCCACTGTGCTTCCTGCATTACTTACATGACTACAAATGTTTGGCGGAGTGATATTTTAAGTAATGCGCCAGGTGTGCCGACATGCTGATTTGAGCACATTCTAAATGTCTAGCTGACCAATCAGATTGTCTGGTCGGATCTACTTGTTGTATAATGAAGGTTGTTACAGTCATGTGCAAAAGAAATGGGTAAATGTAAAGTACAGATTGTTCTGTCTCATATTTAATAAATGTATTGCACAGAGTGTTCGTTGCTAGGAAACACACACACACACACACACACACATGCACACGCACGCACACACTCCTGCCAGCCCTCCCACGCTTCAACCTTGCCTCCATTTACTTTCATTTATTACCAAGGATGAAGCCATATTGTGGCATATTGTGTGTCTGTGTGTGTGTGTCTGTGTCTGTGTGTATCTGTGTGTGTGTGTGTGTCTGTGTCTGTGTGTCTGTCTATGTGTGTGTGTGTGTCTGTCTATGTGTGTGTGTATCTGTGTGTTTGTGTGTGTGTGTGTGTATCTGTGTGTTTGTGTGTGTGTGTGTGTCTGTGTCTGTCTATGTGTGTGTCTATGTGTGTGTGTGTATCTGTGTGTGTGTGTGTGTGTGTCTGTGTGTTAGCAGTTGGGGTTAAGGGCCTTGCTCAAGGGCACCTCAGTGGTAGTAATGAGGGAGAGACAAGCACTGCTCTTTCACTTTCCCCCACCCAGATTTGATCCTGCCGGTCTGGGGATTGAACCGGCGACCTCCCGTTCCCAAGCCTCTGCCACCACTGCCCCATAATAACGCTGTGTGGACTAGTCAGACCTTCCTCCGCAACACTGTAGAGGAGGGTCTGACAATGCGAGACTAAGTTCAAAGAAGCAGCTTCATCCTGAAGCAAAAGAGACCTCAAAATAAAATGAATGAGGCCTCAGAGAAATCCCTTAAGGATTAATCCAGGTGCTGTTTGCTCCAGTTTTATAGATTAGCGTGAGGCCGAGAGAGGGCGTGGCGTCCGGCAGTAATCCCATCACAAGACGTGCTAACATGCGTGCATGAGATGTAATAATCCTCCTGCTTTATCATCACATGCAAAGGCTGTAAAATCTGCATCGAGCAGAAAGATCCGGCTTGACTTTGCCAGGGTTGAGCTCCCAGTGCAGTGTTCGTTATTTATAGAGACGTGTGTTATAAACAGCATGAGGAAGATGAGTCTGAGGAGGTGATGCTTTGGCTCCAAACTTTATTTTTCCGCAGCAAAGACTCAAAGAGGGAAGAGAGTCCTAACTGGAAAAAGAGAGAACTGTTAAAACAATAATGCAGATTAACCCATTCCATGTTGACGTTTGACCCGGAGCCGTTCTAGCCTCCGTTGGACTGTAAGATGAAGGAGGGAGACGAGAATGTGCTGCTGGATCATTGATTGGACCATTTACTTATAAAGATCTTCTTCCTGAATAGGGTTGGGTACCGAAATGCGGCACAGGTGCCTTCATGACCGGTGTCTACCAGACCGAATAGGATTTCGGCGCCTCATTTCGGTGCCGCTGATATGTCTGCTCTTCTCTCTGATGCTCTGAAACAGACGATACAGGCTACACACACACCGCTACACGTGATGCTAGTTAACACTATACTCAACAGCAGCTAACGTTAGCCTACCGCTGGCTAGTTAACACTATACTCAACAGCAGCTAACGTTAGCCTACCGCTAGCTAGTTAACACTATACTCGACAGCAGCTAACGCTAGCCTACCGCTAGCTAGTTAACACTATACTCGACAGCAGCTAACGTTAGCCTACCGCTAGCTAGTTAACACTATACTCTACAGCAGCTAACGTTAGCCTACCTCTAGCTAGTTAACACTATACTCAACAGCAGCTAACGTTAGCCTACCGCTAGCTAGTTAACACTATACTCAACAGCAGCTAACGTTAGCCTACCGCTAGCTAGTTAACACTATACTCGACAGCAGCTAACGCTAGCCTACCGCTAGCTAGTTAACACTATACTCTACAGCAGCTAATGTTAGCCTACCTCTAGCTAGTTAACACTATACTCAACAGCAGCTAACGTTAGCCTACCGCTAGCTAGTTAACACTATACTCAACAGCAGCTAAAGCTAGCCTACCGCTAGCTAGTTAACACTATACTCGACAGCAGCTAACGTTAGCCTACCGCTAGCTAGTTAACACTATACTCAACAGCAGCTAAAGCTAGCCTACCGCTAGCTAGTTAACACTATACTCTACAGCAGCTAACGCTAGCCTACCGCTAGCTAGTTAACACTATACTCTACAGCAGCTAAAGTTAGCCTACCGCTAGCTAGTTAACACTATACTCTACAGCAGCTAAAGTTAGCCTACCGCTAGCTAGTTAACACTATACTCAACAGCAGCTAACGTTAGCCTACCGCTAGCTACTTAACACTATACTCAACAGCAGCTAACGCTAGCCTACCGCTAGCTAGTAGCTGGATTAAACACGGTTACAATGCTGACAGCTAACGCTAAACGGTGTAAAGTTAGTCTGTATTTCACTGTAGAGGATCAACACCGGGACGTAACAATCTGCAGCTGCCGTCGGAGAAATAACACAGATGGTGCGTTCAATGAAACTGGTAATTTACAGCCTCATGGTGCATTCAAAGTTATTGTTAAATGTCCTTTTCCCATCTGGTGGTTGTTTTTCTCATTCAACAGCAATTTACTAGTGAAATAAGTTATTGTTATTGTTATACACTATTATTTTGACCATATGGCCTTAGCAATGAACAAGCCGTTCTTTAATGTCGCTGACTGTTGTTTGGTACCTTTCTTTATTTTTAACTTTGCTAATCTGCTAAGGCACCGGGCACAAATTATGTATGCGATTAATTTAGATTAATTAATCACAGAGTATGTAATTAATAAGATACATTCTTTTAATCAATTGACGGCCCTAGTTTTTTTATGTTCAAATGATTCAAACAACTTTATGTTTTGCTAACAAACGACTTCTTGTTGTCACGTTGTTGTTTTACCTCAAAGACTCAAACGCAGACGATGTAACAGGATGCCATTCATTTTGAGTTGAACCTCAATATAACAGGCTTTAAATGTATGTAGCCTAGTACTAGTATGAAGATGAAGGTATGTAGCCTAGTATTAGTATGAAGATGAAGGTATGTAGCCTAGTATTAGCATGCAGATGAAGGTATGTAGCCTAGTATTAGTATGAATATGAACGTATGTAGCCTAGTATTAGTATGAAGATGAAGATATGTAGCCTAGTATTAGTATGAAGATGAAGGTATGTAGCCTAGTATTAGTATAAAGATGAAGGTATGTAGCCTAGTATTAGTATGAAGATGAACGTATGTAGCCTAGTACTAGTATGAAGATGAAGGTATGTAGCCTAATACTAGTATGAAGATGAAGGTATGTAGCCTAGTATTAGCATGCAGATGAAGGTATGTAGCCTAGTATTAGTATGAAGATGAAGATATGTAGCCTAGTATTAGCATGCAGATGAAGGTATGTAGCCTAGTATTAGTATGAAGATGAAGGTATGTAGCCTAGTATTAGTATGAAGATGAAGGTATGTAGCCTAGTATTAGCATGCAGATGAAGGTATGTAGCCTAGTATTAGTATGAAGATGAAGGTATGTAGCCTAGTATTAGCATGCAGATGAAGGTATGTAGCCTAGTATTAGTATGAAGATGAAGGTATGTAGCCTAGTATTAGCATGCAGATGAAGGTATGTAGCCTAGTATTAGTATGAAGATGAAGGTATGTAGCCTAGTATTAGCATGCAGATGAAGGTATGTAGCCTAGTATTAGTATGAATATGAACGTATGTAGCCTAGTATTAGTATGAAGATGAACGTATGTAGGCTAGTATTAGTATGAAGATGAAGGTATGTAGCCTAGTACTAGTATGAAGATGAACGTATGTAGCCTAGTACTAGTATGAGGATGTCCGTATGTAGCCTAGTATTAGTATGAAGATCAAGGTATGTAGCCTAGTATTAGTATGAAGATCAAGGTATGTAGCCTAGTATTAGTATGAAGATCAAGGTATGTAGCCTAGTACTAGTATGAAGATGAAGGTATGTAGCCTAGTACTAGTATGAAGAGGTCCGTGGCAGAGACTCAAGAGAACTCGAGCGAAATATCCCGTCCAATCACGAGCGAAGAGGTTGGTAGCCAGGAAGTCCAGCCAACCGTTCTACGTACCTGGCCGTACCTGGAAGAATACTTTCGAAATGGTTGGACACCAAAACTACTCCTTTCGAATGCGATGTAAGCTCTGCGCTCACCCAAGTACCACGAGCTCATTGTTTCCAAAACTCGCCGTCTACTTTGAAAAAGATATATTGATATTATTCCCCCCCCCCTCCCCTTACATTACTTCTACTTTTATACTTGAACTTTTATACTTGAACCAGTACTTTCACACTCTTACTTGAGTAAAAAGCTTGAGTTGAAACTTAAACCCTAGTATCTGTTCTTCTACTTGAGTAATGAATGTGATTACTTTTCATTCCTCTGTGTATTTTGCAGTGGTCTTGAACCACATGAATATTTGAATGAATATTTGGGATCATGTAAGTATACAATTCAACGACATAACATAGGTTTAGTCTAGTTTGTCTACACATTTCAATGCAAAAAAGTTACGTATTATAACTTGAATTGCTTGAACAGACAAGCAGGGTAATGTATGTTGAGGTATGAGGAGTTGTCGATGTATGTGTTCATGAACAGATCTGGTATCTGTGTGTAAGGTCAGTCAGCTGTGCTGCGGGGAGGAATCGTTGGAAATGAATCACACTTGGATGTGAGGTGACTCAGCAGTTCAACAGTCTTTGCTTTCGGGAAGTCCAGACTCCCACTCTGACAACTCCTCCTTACACGCTGTCCTCGCTGACCTACGCTACAGAAATAACTTCCACGACTTCAGTGGAAGCTTAACGGGGGCACTCACACCAAAAGAAGAAGAGCGATGCAGTGAAATGGCCCAGACTTTATATTTCACAGCTTCTGTTTTTCCGTCGGATCGTTGATTGATCTCCGTGTTTCCGAGCGCCCTTTAAGGCGGCTTCATTTCACAGGAGAGAGTGAAAGAAAAGAGACTGAGCGAGTGCTTGGTTGTTGCAGGAACCAGTCAGCTGTTCCCCAAACTCCCGGCAGTTCATAGCTTGTGTTTGGTGTTTTTAAAACTTTCTCGTGGCAGAGATAGAGGCAGTGATGTTTCCTGTTTCCTGTACGGGACTCTCACACCGCCTCCAAACACTCTGACAAGTCTGATCTCCGGTTACATGACTGGACAACGCAGTCAGGTTGTGTTTCTCCAAAAGTTGAGTTGGCCTCAACTTTTTGTGAGACTGGCTCTAGTGGCTGTAATTCTGCACCAAGGCTGAATTTCAGGAAAGAGACTTCAGATACAGTATTAGGGGACCACTAAGGCCTATATAAAAGAGACTTCAGATACAGTATTAGGGACCACTAAGGTCTATATAAAAGAGACTTCAGATACAGTATTAGGGAACCACTGAGGCCTATATAAAAGAGACTTCAGATACAGTATTAGGGACCACTAAGGTCTATATAAAAGAGACTTCAGATACAGTATTAGGGACCACTAAGGTCTATATAAAGAGACTTCAGATACAGTATTAGGGGACCACTAAGGCCTATATAAAGAGACTTCAGATACAGTATTAGGGACCACTAAGGTCTATATAAAGAGACTTCAGATACAGTATTAGGGGACCACTAAGGTCTATATAAAAGAGACTTCAGATACAGTGTTAGGGGACCACTAAGGTCTATATAAAGAGACTTCAGATACAGTATTAGGGACCACTAAGGTCTATATAAAAGAGACTTCAGATGAAAAAAAAAGTGAAAAAAAATTGGGAAAAAAACATCAGAAAAAGCGGAAAAAAATTGTTAAAAAATGGACAAAATATAATTAAAAAAACGCCCAAAAAGTGACAACAAAATTGGGAAAAAATCGACAAAAACGTTGAGAAAAGTGTAGAAAAGTACCAACAAAATGTTGAACTTTCGACCCAGAAAAACGGAAAAAGTGACAAAAAGAATCAAATCAAAAACATCGACAACGGTGACAAAAACTTGTTAAAAAAAAAGTGAAAAAAAATTGGGAAAAAAACATCAGAAAAAGCGGAAAAAAATTGTTAAAAAATGGACAAAATATAATTAAAACAACTCCCAAAAAGTGACAAAAAAATTTGAATAAAATCGACATAAACTTGTTAAAAAAAGTGACAAAAAATTGGGAAAAAAACATCAGAAAAAGCGAGAAAAAATTGTTAAAAAATGGACAAAATATTATTAAAAAAACGCCCAAAATGTGACAAAAAATGGAATAAAATCGACATGAACTTGTTAAAAAAGTGACAAAAGAATTGTTAAAAACATCAGAAAAAGCAGAAAAAACTTGTTAAAAAATGGACAAAATATAATTAAAAAGACGCCCAAAATGTGACAAAAAAATGGAATAAAATCGACAAAAACGTCTAGAAAAATGTAGAAAAGTACCAAATAAATGTTGAACTTTTGACCCGGAAAAAGGGAAAAAGTGACAAAAAGAATCAAATCAAAAACATCGCCAACGGTGACAAAAACTTGTTAAAAA
>CM042333.1:30330468-30347968 GCA_023566125.1 Zingel zingel | reverse complement strand
CATACCTTAAAACAGTGTAACCATACCATACCTTAAACACAGTGTAACCATACCTTAACACAGTGTAAACATACCTTAAACACAGTGTAACCATACCTTAAACACAGTGTAACCATACCTTAAACACAGTGTAACCATACCTTAACACAGTGTAACCATACCATACCTTAAACACAGTGTAACCATACCTTAAACACAGTGTCAACTTTTCACTTTGTTTGCAATTCTGTAACACACTTATTGCGAAACACTACACACCTTTTCTTACATTAGACACTTTGTTCAAAAACAAAATCTCCTGATATCATTGGGACAACTCTGTTCAAAATGCAAAACTCATCTGGCAATTGTAGACACTTACATACACACCTGAAAACACTTGCACAGAAAACAGAACACCAATCGGTCTGAGCCTTAGCACTACAAACAGGCCTCAGGGAAGCCATTTTGAGAACTTTGCAAGCATGGAGGCAATGAGAGTCAGAGTAAGAGGAGGACAAAGAGAGAGAGAGAGGAGTCGGACGTGGAAGAGACATCGCCTGTGATGTTGACGAGGTCTTGTGGCCATATCCGAACACACACACACACACACACACACACACACGCACACACACACACACACACACACACACACACACACACACACACACAGGTTTGTGGCACTATCTTTGTGGGGACCCGTCATTGACATAATGCATTCCCTAGCCCCTTACCCTAACCTTAACCATCACCACTAGATGCCTAACCTTAACCCTTACCCTCACCCTAACCATAACCTAATTCTAACCCTAATCCTAAAACCAAGTCTTAACCCTCAAACAGACCTTTAACCTTGTGGGGTCCAGCATTTTGGGCCCACAAAGCTAGTCGGACCCCACAAGTATACTGGATTCCCGGTTTTTGGACCCTACGAATATAGTTAAACAAGCCCACACACACACACACACACACACAAACAAAACAAGCATGATTTTTTTTCCCCAATAGCGATTTTTCAAAGTAATTGATTGTTTTTTGATGATTTGTGATTAAATTTTTCTTTATTTCTGTAAGAATTTTAGTTTTTTGTTAAAGCTCGTGTTTGATTACTGCAGAAATTCTGCTTCTGAGTGTTACAGAAGTCTGAATCTGAGAAAATGAGAATAAAAATAGAAACACACAAAGACTGCAGAGTCTTATATATAGGCCATCAGTGTGTTGCTGGTGATATGAAAGAGGAATTCAAATGGTGCTCGTGTGTATGGTCTTGATGCAAGAATTTCATTTTTAGAAAGGAGTGTTACCTTTTGATTGCAGTGTGTTCATTTTGGCATAGATGTGAGTTGTTAATCTCCAGCTGCTATGTCTGATTGGCTTGTGTGTAGAGTTGTGACATAATGAGCCAAATTCTGCAAAAAGTGTGTAAGCAATAGCCAAAAACTGTATTGTCATTGCAGTTTGCTAACCAGTCTGGATCAAAGGAAGTACATTTTCAGGATAGTTGCCTGACATCCGGCTTGTGGATGTCCTTCACCTTCTGCTCTGTGTGTATTTAACCTTGCAGGCAATTTGTGTTGTTTTAAAGGGGAACTATGCCGTTTTTTTTTAGCTTAATTAACTTAACTGAACAGCTTTGGAGTCATGGGAATGGTTATATGAGTTTTTTTCGGGTTGAATGGTGGTCGTCTCGCCCCCCCCCCCCCCTTGCAAGCAACTTTGGGTGGCCTCAGCGTCAGGAAGTATCGCCTGATACCAGGTCTTGCGATGTAACGAATTGCTTCACGGCACTGCACACATACGGCCATCCAGGAACCGGATAACAAGGTAGCGAAGGAGTTCTTCACACCATCGTCATGGCTGAGCTAAAAAGAAGCAGGAAGCTAGGAAAGCGTTGTCGGAGGAGCAGAGAAAGATTAGTAGATCCCGAATTAGGCCCTATGTTCATGTTGTGTATAGTCCCGACCAAGCGCGTTTACTTATAGCGCTAAAGGGACGGCGATAGTCCCAACCAAGCGCGTTTACGTAAAGCGCTAAAGGGACGGCAATAGTCCCGACCAAGCGCGTTTACTTATAGCGCTAAAGGGACGGCAATAGTCCCGACCAAGCGCGTTTACTTATAGCGCTAAAGGGACGGCGATAGTCCCGACCAAGCGCGTTTACTTATAGCGCTAAAGGGACGGCGATAGTCCCGACCAAGCGCGTTTACTTATAGCGCTAAAGGGACGGCGATAGTCCCGACCAAGCGCGTTTACTTATAGCGCTAAAGGGACGGCGATAGTCCCGACCAAGCGTGTTTACTTATAGCGCTAAAGGGACGGCGATAGTCCCGACCAAGCGCGTTTACTTATAGCGCTAAAGGGACGGCGATAGTCCCGACCAAGCGTGTTTACTTATAGTGCTAAAGGGACGGCAATAGTCGCGACCAAGCGTGTTTATTTATAGCGCTAAAGGGACGGCAATAGTCACGACCAAGCGTGTTTATTTATAGCGCTAAAGGGACGGAAATAGTCCCGACCAAGCGCGTTTACTTATAGCGCTAAAGGGACGGCGATAGTCCCGACCAAGCGTGTTTACTTATAGCGCTACTGCATATAAAAGAGAGAGTTCAATTAGTACAACGATCAGCTGAGACAATTAACTCACCTGTCTCCACTGCAGCTGATTGCAGATCACGCCCACCTCCACAGTCACGTTGGCGGTTCCTAAGTTGGTCATAAACAACCAGCCGTTACTTAAATCTGTCTGAAGATTTCAGCGTTAGCCCTTAAAGATAGTTATCCTGAAGTTCCTTCATCTCTTTCTCTCTATCGTTGCACAATTCTGTTGGCGGCGTCTTGTACATCACCCTCGTTCACTCTCGGATGTTAGTTTTCTTCCGGTTTTTGGCGCCAGCTGCGTGATAGAAACGTCATCAACACACCCACTCGCTCGCTGTATTTTCTCCTTAACTTCTCCAGGACATGATCACCTGTTTCCTGGTGAAAGTCTTGTATTTTCTCCTTAACTTCTCCAGGACATGATCACCTGTTTCCTGGTGAAAGTCTTATATTTTCTCCTTAACTTCTTCAGGACATGATCACCTGTTTCCTGGTGAAAGTCTTGTGATTTCTCCTTAACTTCTCCAGGACATGATCACCTGTTTCCTGGTGAAAGTCTTATATTTTCTCCTTAACTTCTCCAGGACATGATCACCTGTTTCCTGGTGAAAGTCTTGAGATTTCTCCTTAACTTCTTCAGGACATGATCACCTGTTTCCTGGTGAAAGTCTAACTGTATCTATTACTAACAAGACTCTTTGATTTGTTTAAAAGATGTCTAGGCATTTCTGAACATTTTGACTGTTTCACAACAAACTAATGCACTAACTTAAATTGAATGTGGCAAATTGTGTAGCCCATATCACAATGTTTTGCTTTGCCACATGGGATTCCAGCGATTTTAATTAACCGTGCATTTGCAGAGATTGTGTTGTGATGATTCAATCAATGTTCAGAAGGGCGGAATTCATTATTTTGCCCTCAAGGCAACAACAACAACACGTCCTGAAGTTTCTGAATTACAGCAAACGCAATTTCCAACCTCAACCCAGGGGCGCACACACACACACACACACGCGCACACACGCGCACACGCACGCACGCACACGCGCACACACGCACGCACACACGCACACGCGCACACACGCACACACACACAGACACACGCACACACACACACACACACACACACACACACACACACACACACAAACACACACACACATGCACGCACACACACACACACGCACGCACACACACACACACACATGCACGCACACACACACACACGCACACACACACACACACACACACGCACACACACACACACACACACACACACACACACACACACACACACACACACACACACACACACACACACACACGCAAACACACACATACACACATACATACGCCAAACACAATCTCCAACCCCAACCCAGGGGCACACACACACACACACACACACACACACACACACACACACACACGTATGTGATTGTGAATTTCGGTGTGACATTGACGCCCGCTCCTCCACGCTAGCTGTTTCCCCGGTGAGCTTTATGTAAATATTGACGAGCGTCGGCGCCCGCAGCCACGGCGCAGGAGCTGTCAGCTTTCATGTTTCATTTCCTTTGACATATGTTGATGAACGGGAGGATGGAAACGGCGCTGCAAAAGGTGACAAGTCTTCGTAAGGAATTTTGTCTTGTGTCAGGTTGGCTTTTCCGGCTCCGTAACAACAGACAAAGTCGCCTCTGTTTGACGGTTTGTTGTGTTGAAGTCCACAACGCGACAAAAGCAGCAGGGTTCTTTTGTTTTTGTTTTTAACAATGTTTTTATTAAGTTCCAACCCACAACAACAACAACAATTATCTCTCAACCTCTGACGACTACAAGATCCAAAATCTAATTATGACAGTATACAAGACGGCCCCATAGGGATAACATTGCACGGACAAAGACCTTTAACAGCTTTCTTTTTTCATTTATTTATTTAACCTTTACTGAACCGGGTAGGCCGTTGAGAACAGGTTCTCATTTGCAACGGCGACCTGGCCAAGACAAGCATAAGTGTGCAGGACAACATACAGTTTCACATTCAATACAATACAGGAATACAGAATACAACAGGCTGCATGAAGTGCAGATTAAGTAGGCATTACATAGTCGGTGCAAAGTGAGGTGTAAGTACAGTCCCTCCAGAAAAACGTGATAATGCGAGCGCATAATTCAATGCATAATCAGCCAAAGTCTGCATATTTATGTGGAGCCACATTTTTTCAAATACGCCGCCACTTTCGCCGCATAAATTGCCGATTTCTGCGCAAAATATACGTGGCTTGCATGATTTCATAATCCCCGCATTTTCATTGGAAAAAAGTGACACATATATCTTAGCAGAAAGTTGAAAAATGTTGCGTTTACTTCACACAACAGCAGCCATTTTCCCCTTTTGCCATGGGAACGTTACGAAGTGACGCTACGAAGTGACGCTACGAAGTGACGCTACGAAGTGACGCTACGAAGTGACGCTACGAAGTGATGTTATGAGGTGACTTCATGAAGTGACGTTATGAAGTGACGTTATGAAGTGACTTCATGAAGTGACGTTATGAAGTGACGTTATGAAGTGACGTTATGAAGTGACGTTATGAAGTGACTTCATGAAGTGACGTTATGAGGTGACTTCATGAAGTGACGTTATGAAGTGACGTTATGAAGTGACGTTATGAAGTGACGTTATGAAGTGACGTTACGAAGTGATGTTACGAAGTGACGTTATGAAGTGACGTTACGAGGTGACTTCATGAAGTGACGTTATGAAGTGACGTTACGAAGTGACGTTACGAAGTGATGTTACGAAGTGACGTTATGAAGTGACGTTACGAGGTGACTTCATGAAGTGACGTTATGAAGTGACGTTATGAGGTGACGTTATGAGGTGACTTCATGAAGTGACGTTATGAAGTGACGTTATGAAGTGACGTTATGAAGTGACGTTATGAAGTGACGTTATGAGGTGACGTTATGAGGTGACTTCATGAAGTGACTTCATGAAGTGACGTTATGAAGTGACTTCATGAAGTGACGTTATGAAGTGACGTTATGAAGTGACGTTATGAGGTGACTTCATGAAGTGACGTTATGAAGTGACGTTATGAAGTGACGTTATGAGGTGACTTCATGAAGTGACGTTATGAAGTGACGTTATGAAGTGACTTCATGAAGTGACTTCATGAAGTGACGTTATGAAGTGACGTTAAGAAGTGACGTTATGAAGTGACGTTATGAAGTGACTTCATGAAGTGACGCTATGAAGTGACTTCATGAAGTGACTTCATGAAGTGACGTTATGAAGTGACGTTATGAAGTGACTTCATGAAGTGACTTCATGAAGTGACGTTATGAAGTGACGTTAAGAAGTGACGTTATGAAGTGACGTTATGAAGTGACTTCATGAAGTGACGCTATGAAGTGACTTCATGAAGTGACTTCATGAAGTGACGTTATGAAGTGACGTTATGAAGTGACTTCATGAAGTGACGTTATGAAGTGACGTTATGAAGTGACTTCATGAAGTGACGTTATGAAGTGACGTTATGAAGTGACTTCATGAAGTGACGTTATGAAGTGACTTCATGAAGTGACGTTATGAAGTGACGTTATGAAGTGACGTTATGAAGTGACTTCATGAAGTGACGTTATGAAGTGACGTTATGAAGTGACGTTATGAAGAGACGTTATGAAGTGACGTTATGAAGTGACGTTATGAAGTGACTTCATGAAGTGACGTTATGAAGTGACGTTATGAAGTGACGTTATGAAGTGACTTCATGAAGTGACGTTATGAAGTGACGTTATGAAGTGACGTTATGAGGTGACGTTATAAAGTGACGTTATGAAGTGACTTCATGAAGTGACTTCATGAAGTGACGTTATGAAGTGACGTTATGAGGTGACGTTATAAAGTGACGTTATGAAGTGACTTCATGAAGTGACTTCATGAAGTGACGTTATGAAGTGACGTTATGAAGTGACGTTATGAAGTGACTTCATGAAGTGACGTTATGAAGTGACTTCATGAAGTGACTTCATGAAGTGACGTTATGAAGTGACGTTATAAAGTGACGTTATGAAGTGACTTCATGAAGTGACTTCATGAAGTGACTTCATGAAGTGACGTTACGAAGTGACGTTATGAAGTGACGTAATTACGTGACGTGAACATCATCGAAAAGCTGCAAACGCTGCGATGAAGTCACGATGAAACTGCAGTTTTTGCAAGTTCCTGCAATTTCATCGCATAAAATTGCATAAATATCCCGCATATTCCATCGCCTTTTTTAAGAAAACGTGCCGCATAATCAAGGATTTTTGCCCGCAACAATCACAAAAAAACTCACTCGTGCATTTTTCTGGAAGGGCTGTAAGTAAGTCGATGGAGATGTGAAAGTGATCTGGTAATTACACAATATACATGAATAGACAGTCTGTAACGCTGCTGAGATGTAGTAAAGAGGCAAAAAGCAGTTAGTGCAAAATGTGGTCTAGTTAGTCTTCTTCTTCGAGTCCGTTGCAATTTCAGATATCGTTCTGCCAATATCTGGCGCCGGTCGGAGCTGATCAGAACCAGAATCAGAATCAGAAAGGGTATTATTGCCAAGTACGTTTTTTAACACATACAAGGAATTGGTTTCGGTGTTGTTGGTGCACGTCACACATTGTCTAAATGGAATATTAAACAATATAAGCATAGGTATAAACAATATAGGTACACAGTATGTATTCAATCAAAAATAAAGATAGAAATAAAATAAAAACAGCATTACAGCAGAGAGAGAACAGGCATGAAGAGCCAGGCGGGGAGAGTCAGGGTGGTTACCGGGTCTTGTTAATAAGGCTAGTGGCGGAGGGAAAAAGCTGTTCTTGTGGCGTGAGGTTTTGGTCCTGATGGACCTCAGCCTCCTGCCAGAGGGGAGTGACTCAAAGAGTTTGTGCCCGGGGTGGGAGGGAACGGCCACAATCTTTCCAGCTCGCTTCAGAGTCCTGGTGGCGTATAGGTCCTGGAGCGGCGGCAGATTGCAGCCAATCACCTTCCCTGCAGACAGAATAAGCTGATGGGCTCGGTTCAGCCAGGTCCTAGGGGCTGCACTGGGGGGCGTTTTCACACTCCAGGAGGCGGGACGGAGGCCCAATCCCGAAGTCCGGACTCATGGACTTTGGCGCGCGTTCTCGTGAAATTCGTAAGGGCTTAGGGTTGTCCCAATGTCGAATTTCAAAGGATGTGAGGGTTTGAGGACACACTTACCGAGCCCTTTCCGTGAGTCTGCATCGATGCAGACTTCAACAAAGGGAATTACCCACAGTTCAAAGCGCACAAAGTTGTGACGTTTACCGCGGAGACCATAGGGAAATCCGGCAATTACAAAGGTAAACAACAGCATAGACGACAGCACGACACACGACCGCGGAGCAGACCAGCCTGTTGTCCAGCTTGTAAAACAAGAGTTTGAAAACGTGGCATCAGGCAGCCGTCTCCTGGGCCTCGGCCGTGTGGAAAGCAACAAACTTAAAATGAAAATTCCCAAACCGGCAAGTGTCGGCAACATCTTTGTTATTAAACGTCACCAAGGTAACATGTGATCTCGTGAAGTGCTGTCCCAATCCCATTTCTACCTATCTGAGCACCTGAGATCAATTCATTCTGTGAGTCTTTAGTCGTTAAGGCCCAGACACACCGACCAGACGGCCGACCGTCGGCAGAAAAGCCAGTCTGACTGATCAGTCTCCCCGAGTTGGTCCAAAAAGTTCCTCAGAACCGAAGAGACAGCTGATTGGACGAACGCGTCATGTGGGTCTGGTTTCTCCAGGAAATTCAAAGCCAGACTGTCATGGCGGCTCGTTCAGAATCCGATCTCATATTGGACTAAAATAGTTCACCGTAACGTGTTCCTGAGAACATGTTAAGAGAGGAATAGGCCGTGCAGTCGCTGAATCTGTCTTCATTTCAGATCAACAAAGGTCAGGTTAACAGATTTTTGTCAGATTTTGAGAGACTCTAGCTCATCCCGCTCCCCGTTTCCAGGTTAGCTCTGCACCAATCAGATGGCTCGAGATAACTCCTGTTATGATTTGATACTATCAATAAAATTGATATTGAATTGAAATTGAAAAATCAAACCGAAGTTGAGATGTTGGACAGATAGGAGGCCTGTGTTTGGTCCGAATATAAGACGAGCCTGATTATAAGACGGCAAAAAATATTGACTTAGTATCACAACACTGAATAAGAATGTCAAGGCTTCAAAACTTTTTGGAGACCAAATCTTGTTTTTATAAAAGAAAATATTTTTATTTGAAAATAATTCTAATAAAAACATATTGAATAACACAAGGTAGGCTGTTGTTTTTAACATCTTATAAATACAAATTTTACATAAAAGCGTCACATTTAAATGAACGGTAAATATTTCCAAGGCCTTCAGCTGAATGACTGCTCTGGTAATGGCACGTAATCACACTCCCCTGTCCATGTCTTGGAAGCAGCCGCTTTGATACAGACACACACACACACACACACACACACACACACACACACACACACACACACACACACACACACACACACACACACACAGACACATACACACAGACACACACACACACACACACACAGACACAGACAGACACACATACACACACAGACACAGACAGACACATACACACAGACACACATAGACAGACACACACACACACACACACACACAGACATACACACACACACACACACACACACAGACAGACACAGACATACACACACACACACACACACACACACACAGACACAGACAGACACACACACAGACAGACACATAAACACACACACACACACACACACACACACACACACACAGACAGACAGACAGACAGACAGACAGACAGACAGACACACACACAGACAGACAGACAGACAGACAGACACACACACACACAGACAGACAGACAGACAGACAGACAGACAGACAGACACACACACAGACAGACAGACAGACAGACAGACAGACAGACACACACACACACACACACACAGACAGACAGACAGACAGACAGACAGACAGACAGACACACACACAGACAGACAGACAGACAGACAGACAGACAGACAGACAGACACACACAGACAGACAGACAGACAGACAGACACACACACAGACAGACAGACAGACAGACAGACAGACAGACACACACACACACACACAGACAGACAGACAGACAGACAGACAGACAGACACACACAGACAGACAGACAGACACACACACACACACACACACACACACACACACACACATACACACACACACACACACACACACACACAGACAGACAGACAGACAGACAGACAGACAGACAGACAGACAGACAGACACACACACAGACAGACAGACAGACAGACAGACAGACAGACACACACACACACACACACACACACACACACAGACAGACAGACAGACACACACACACACACAAAGATATTAAACTAAGAAAAACATGTTTGGGTAATGTACTTGATGCAAGTTAAGTTAAGTTATACTTTCTTGAATCAAACATAGAGAACATGTCCTGTTTTTACAGAATATCTCGTAAAAGTTAGATCATCAACATCCCGTCACCTTTTACAGCGGAGGATCGGGGGATGTGATTCTGAGGCCGACGGCACGGAGAGGCGACAGCCTCAGAGATGATTAAATAAAGACTGGTAATTTATTCCAAAGTGTTGCAGTGGAACATATGTTGTGAGAAAAAGTGCCGTTTCTCTTGAGGACGCCTTTTGTTACAGACTCGTTAATACCTTTTAAAAATAACCAGAAACCAGCCTTCAAACTGCCTGCACGTGTGAGTCAAACGTTACAAATTTCTTCTGTAACCCTTGTGTTGACTTCGGGTCACATTGGCCAGTTTAAAATATTTGTTTTATATCAGCAAATATTGGACGTAGGAATAAGCGCTGAAAATGTGCAGAAGAAACATTTTAAAATTCAAAACGTTGGAAAAAGCAAAAAGAAATTGTGAAAAAAGGCGCCACAAATGCCAGAAAAGGTTGAAACGAAGACAACACAGCTGTATTAGTTAAATCTGGTTTTTGGAGTCGTATTATTTTCCCACGTGGACGTATTGTTCAATTCAATTCAATTCAATTTTATTTATAGTGTCAAATCATAACAAGAATTATCTCAGGACACTGTACAGATAGAGTAGGTCTAGACCACACTCTGTAATTTTCAAGGACCCAACAATTCCAGTGATTCCCCCCAAGAGCATGCATGAATGTGTAAGTGCGACAGTGGCGAGGAGGAACTCCCTTTTAGGAAGAAACCTGGGACAGACCCAGGCTCTTGGTAGGCGGTGTCTGACGGGACAGACCCAGGCTCTTGGTAGGCGGTGTCTGACGGGACAGACCCAGGCTCTTGGTAGGCGGTGTCTGACGGGACAGACCCAGGCTCTTGGTAGGCGGTGTCTGACGGGACAGACCCAGGCTCTTGGTAGGCGGTGTCTGACGGGACAGACCCAGGCTCTTGGTAGGCGGTGTCTGACGGGACAGACCCAGGCTCTTGGTAGGCGGTGTCTGACGGGACAGACCCAGGCTCTTGGTAGGAGGTGTCTGATGGGACAGACCCAGGCTCTTGGTAGGCAGTGTCTGACGGGACAGACCAGGCTCTTGGTAGGCGGTGTCTGACGATGCCGGTTGGGGGTTTGATGAACAATGGCAATAAAAAAGTCACAATTAAGATAATGACTAGACTAATTGTAATAGTTCATGGTGTCGTAGAGCACATCATGGCGTAACAGGGCGTTGGCCGGACATAGCAAGTCGACGGCGGGCATTGCAGGGTGTAATGGGGCACAGCAGGTCGTAGGGCAGGACCACGGCGACAGCTGCCACCATGATGTAGGTGCCATCATGATCCAATGTTGCATTATCAAACAATGCACTTTGTGTCTCCTTTGCATGTAACGCTTACAGATCTACAAGGAGTGCAGCAAGAGATGACTGCATTGTCCCGGTGAGGGAAAGTGCATTCGGTCAAACAGCTTTTTCAGTCAGCGCTGCTCGTGAATGGACCCTCGTTCCAACTCACATTAGAAATTTTAAAACGTACGTTTCTTTTAAATGGTCAGGTCATCAGGACTGTCGACATTACATGTAGACACTACATCTTGCTGCTACTTTGTCTTTCCTGTCCTGCCTGTTTGTGCCACTTGTGCTATGCCTATGAGGTCGTCGGTTACATGGACTGAACGTTTAGTGTGTCTGTGTGTGTGTGTGTGTGTCTGTCTGTCTATGTGTGTCTGTGTGTCTGTGTGTGTGTGTCTGTCTGTCTGTCTGTGTGTGTGTGTGTGTCTGTGTGTGTGTGTGTGTGTGTCTGTGTGTGTGTGTGTCTGTGTGTGTGTGTCTGTGTGTGTGTGTGTGTGTGTGTGTGTGTGTCTGTGTGTGTGTGTCTGTGTGTGTGTGTGTCTGTCTGTGTGTGTCTGTGTGTGTGTCTGTCTGTCTGTGTGTGTGTGTGTGTGTGTGTGTGTGTGTGTGTGTGTGTGTGTCTGTGTGTGTGTGTGTGTGTGTGTGTGTGTGTGTGTGTCTGTGTGTGTGTGTGTGTGTGTGTGTGTGTGTGTGTGTGTGTGTGTGTGTGTCTGTGTGTGTGTGTGTGTGTGTGTGTGTGTCTGTGTGTGTGTGTGTGTGTGTGTGTGTTGGTATTGATGTTGATAATGACATGTTTTTAAATGTTTACATTTATAGTCAATGTTACTTGTATTGGGCTAAAGCTGTGTGTACTGTTATAATCATTTTGTCTTTTTAGGTGTGACGTTGTACGATCTGTCCCGGGACGGCAGATGTAAAACAGCCTTTTGGCTAATTCTGGCACATTTTACATTTTTAATATGTATTATTAGTGTGCATTGTCCCTGTTAAATAAACCTGAAATAAATAAATAAACACCCTGGCTTTCCTCTCCGGCTACGTACACGCTGCCAGACCTTTAGGTGACTCGAGTCAAGTCGTGCAACGTGACTCGGGTCGGACTCGAGTCGCAGGACTTGCTCTGTGTCCAGTTCTGAAGTCGGACTCGAGTCGCAGGACTTGCTCTTTGTCCAGTTCTGAAGTCGGACTCGAGTCGCAGGACTTGCTCTTTGTCCAGTTCTGAAGTCGGACTCGAGTCGCAGGACTTGCTCTTTGTCCAGTTCTGAAGTCGGACTCGAGTCAAGTTGTGCAACGTGACTCGGGTCGGACTCGAGTCGCAGGACTTGCTCTGTGTCCAGTTCTGAAGTCGGACTCGAGTCAAGTCGTGCAACGTGACTCGGGTCGGACTCGAGTCGCAGGACTTGCTCTTTGTCCAGTTCTGAAGTCGGACTTGAGTCGCAGGACTTGCTCTTTGTCCAGTTCTGAAGTCGGACTCGAGTCGCAGGACTTGCTCTTTGTCCAGTTCTGAAGTCGGACTCGAGTCAAGTCGTGCAACTTGACACGGGTCGGACTCGAGACGCAGGACTTGCTCTTTGTCCAGTTCTGAAGTCGGACTCGAGTCAAGTCGTGCAACTTGACACGGGTCGGACTCGAGACGCAGGACTTGCTCTTTGTCCAGTTCTGAAGTCGGACTCGAGTCGCAGGACTTGCTCTTTGTCCAGTTCTGAAGTCGGACTCGAGTCAAGTCGTGCAACTTGACACGGGTCGGACTCAAGACGCAGGACTTGCTCTTTGTCCAGTTCTGAAGTCGGACTCGAGTCAAGTCGTGCAACTTGACACGGGTCGGACTCGAGTCGCAGGACTTGCTCTTTGTCCAGTTCTGAAGTCGGACTCGAGTCAAGTCGTGCAACTTGACACGGGTCGGACTCGAGACGCAGGACTTGCTCTTTGTCCAGTTCTGAAGTCGGACTCGAGTCGCAGGACTTGCTCTTTGTCCAGTTCTGAAGTCGGACTCGAGTCAAGTCGTGCAACTTGACTCGGGTCGGACTCGAGTCGCAGGACTTGCTCTTTGTCCAGTTCTGAAGTCGGACTCGAGTCGCAGGACTTGCTCTTTGTCCAGTTCTGAAGTCGGACTCGAGTCAAGTCGTGCAACGTGACTCGGGTCGGACTCGAGTCGCAGGACTTGCTCTTTGTCCAGTTCTGAAGTCGGACTCGAGTCGCAGGACCTGCTCTTTGTCCAGTTCTGAAGTCGGACTCGAGTCAAGTCGTGCAACGTGACTCGGGTCGGACTCGAGACGCAGGACTTGCTCTTTGTCCAGTTCTGAAGTCGGACTCGAGTCGCAGGACTTGCTCTTTGCCCAGTTCTGAAGTCGGACTCGAGTCGCAGGACTTGCTCTTTGTCCAGTTCTGAAGTCGGACTCGAGTCAAGTCGTGCAACGTGACTCGGGTCGGACTCGAGTCGCAGGACTTGCTCTTTGTCCAGTTCTGAAGTCGGACTCGAGACGCAGGACTTGCTCTTTGTCCAGTTCTGAAGTCGGACTCGAGTCAAGTCGTGCAACGTGACTCGGGTCGGACTCGAGACGCAGGACTTGCTCTTTGTCCAGTTCTGAAGTCGGACTCGAGTCGCAGGACTTGCTCTTTGTCCAGTTCTGAAGTCGGACTCGAGTCGCAGGACCTGCTCTTTGTCCAGTTCTGAAGTCGGACTCGAGTCAAGTCGTGCAACGTGACTCGGGTCGGACTCGAGTCGCAGGACTTGCTCTGTGTCCAGTTCTGAAATAACAGAAAGTTTCACCATGTTAATGTGTGTTCCTGTCCTGGGAGCGTTTTAACCCAATCAATCATCCAAACAAGTCGTGCGACTCGAGTCGGACTCGAGTCAAGTCGTGCATGTCGTCACTCATGGTGCCAGTCTTTTTGTTTTTTCCAGACCTGGACACAGAGCTGGTTTAAAATCGGCAAAGCATCCCTTTAAGACGACGCATCTTTGTTTTCTGTGCCAGTTTTGGAGCTGCATGATTTCTTAATTTCTTTTTCACATACTCAACCAAACACAGACATCGGTGCAGGAAGTCTCGCATAAAGACGTCAATATTTCCACAGTAGAGCTGTGTCCTGCTGTCAGACCCAGAGGCTTCATATAAAGTGTTAAATGTGCAGATTGTGTAACGCTCACATACATTCAGATCTCGCTGTGTGTGCTGCTGACTGTGATCCATCCTGCTGTGAAGCGTTCATCAATTTACAGACAACACAACAGATCATGTCATGTTCAAACACAAAGCCCAGAGGCTCAAACTGCGACAGGATGCAGAGAAAATAACCAGGGATGTAACGAGTGAATAGGTTAAAAAACAGATATAAATGTGCAAAGATTACAACCGGGATGGGAGTGAGATAGGGTGACCAGACCCGAAATCCATAAGCGGTTGTTCCAAATCCAAAATCCGGCCCTAATTGTCCCAAAAATTAGAGCAAAGTCTCGAGCAGACTCTAGAGTAGTTATAGTCTGATAGAACATTAAAGACTGTTCATGGTGATTGAGTTGTCCTGCAGCCAGCTCCCGTCGGCTGCTCATTGGCTGCAACAGCTCATAGGCCCTATGTTGGCAGCTAGGCGTGCATTGCTATTTTTCATTTATTCATTCATTCATTTTTGAAATGGAGGCTCAGGCTGGTGTCCCGGGACCCGATGAACTTCCAGCGCCATGGTATCAGAAATAGGGCAGACGCACAACATGTACACCACGCACCACCGCTCCTTCAGCTGTTCATGAAAAGTCATAAAGTCGTAGTCTGCTCTACTGAACTCAAGTGAACTGTCCTCTGCTCTCTCTCCCCCTAGGGTGAGCTCTCTCTCTCCCCCCTAGGGTGAGCTCTCTCTCTCCCCCTAGGGTGAGCTCTCTCTCCCCCCTAGGGTGAGCTCTCTCTCTCCCCCTAGGGTGAGCTCTCTCTCTCCCCCTCTAGGGTGAGTTCTCTCTCCCCCTAGGGTGAGTTCTCTCTCCCCCTAGGGTGAGCTCTCTCTCTCTCCCCCCCAGGGTGAGCTCTCTCTCTCCCCCTAGGGTGAGCTTTCTCTCCCCCCTAGGGTGAGCTCTCTCTCTCTCCCCCCTAGGGTGAGCTCTCTCTCCCCCCTAGGGTGAGCTCTCTCTCTCTCCCCCCCAGGGTGAGCTCTCTCTCCCCCCTAGGGTGAGCTCTCTCTCCCCCCTAGGGTGAGCTCTCTCTCTCTCCCCCCTAGGGTGAGCTCTCTCTCCCCCTAGGGTGAGCTCTCTCTCTCTCCCCTAGGGTGAGTTCTCTCTCCCCCTAGGGTGAGCTCTCTCTCTCTCCCCCCCAGGGTGAGCTCTCTCTCTCCCCCTAGGGTGAGCTTTCTCTCCCCCCTAGGGTGAGCTCTCTCTCTCTCCCCCCTAGGGTGAGCTCTCTCTCCCCCCTAGGGTGAGCTCTCTCTCTCTCCCCCCCAGGGTGAGCTCTCTCTCCCCCCTAGGGTGAGCTCTCTCTCCCCCCTAGGGTGAGCTCTCTCTCTCTCCCCCCCAGGGTGAGCTCTCTCTCCCCCCTAGGGTGAGCTCTCTCTCTCTCCCCCCCAGGGTGAGCTCTCTCTCCCCCCCTAGGGTGAGCTCTCTCTCTCCCCCTAGGGTGAGCTCTCTCTCCCCCTAGGGTGAGCTCTCTCTCTCTCCCCTAGGGTGAGCTCTCTCTCTCCCCCTAGGGTGAGCTCTCTCTCTCCCCCCCTAGGGTGAGTTCTCTCTCCCCCCTAGGGTGAGCTCTCTCTCTCTCCCCCCTAGGGTGAGCTCTCTCTCTCCCCCCCTAGGGTGAGCTCTCTCTCCCCCCTAGGGTGAGCTCTCTCTCTCTCCCCCCTAGGGTGAGCTCTCTCTCTCCTATTATCTCCGTTATTAACCACCACTGTCCCGTTGTTGTTGGCGTGTCCGGCGTGTGACGGTTCCTTTCCCAGTTCTTTTTTTTCCTAACCTCAACCGTCCCGTTGTTGTGGCGTTTCACGTCCCCGTTGTTGCGTGCCACAGAGACCGCGGATCGTGTCTGTGCGCCCGGGCAACACATCCCCGTGTGGCGGTCTGTCCTTTGCGTTTAATTTCCCCGTGGCTGTACACAAAATGAAATTCGTGATCTGTACACGAAATAAAAGAGAAAATCGTGACCTGTACACGTATCAATAAATAAAAATAACGTGACCATTTCACGAACTGGCGTGAGACCGGGTTGTATAATGAGAAATGGGGGCTCCAAAAGCCGTTAGCATCTTGGAGGCTACTTGTCACAAAGTGACACATGAGCAACTCAAATCGGCGCTCGACTCACAGCGGGCAGTGACAACGGTAACCCCGCCCCCGGCCGCTGACGTAAGCGGTTCTTACTTCTAGACCAGCAATGATTTGGTGCTACTTAAGAACCACTTTCACTGGTTCGGAGCCAGTAAAAGTGGCGGAAAAGTGGCGGAAAAGGGGTAACATTGGACAATGAATGGACACGCATCAGTGTCTCCTGGAAAGACTGCTTAACATGTCGTACATGGTCTAATTTTTCTCGTCATGGACTGTCTATTCTATTCTATTGTATTTATTTATTTATTTTTATTTATTTTTTTTAATTATGATTCTATCCTTATTATCTTGCTGTAGCGTTCCTTTTTACTACTGTTTTACTGTTAAATTTTACTATTTATTTACTTATATTTTATCGTTATTAATACATTCTGTGTGTATATGTTTATATTTATATTGTTTATATTATTTTAATCCTTATATTTGAATGTGTGACATGCACCAACAACACCATGACACATTCTTTGTATGTGCAACGTACTTGGTAATAAAGCCCTTTCTGATTCTGATTCTGAATTATTTGAGTGCAATTACTCTGATATTTCATTATCAACACAATACAGTTGTGTATTTTAATTTTGCATCTGTTTGTTTGCTGTAAACATTGAGTCTGAAACAAATGACAGCTCAGTGCAACCCGAAAAGATATACACACTACTGTGTATGTTGAAGGGAACTTATGACTTACACACTTATAGTCA
>CM042333.1:30322968-30325468 GCA_023566125.1 Zingel zingel | reverse complement strand
CTGCCATTCATTCTGACGTCACTTTGACAGAGAATAACTTTACATCTGAAGCGTTTAAAGACTCTATTTGTCCGTTGATTATTTCTAAAGAAACACGACAATGTATAAAAGGCTCCATTACCTTGTAGCTCACGTTATGGCTCCGTAGCAGACGTTGTTATAAAAATAGGCTAACGATTGGGTCATAACCACGAGACTTACTGTCTCATAGTAGAGGAATTACCGTATAGTCCAGGAGAAGCTCTCAGGCAGTTTGGACTTCCATTAGCTGTTTAAGTGTAATTCCTAATGTTAACTATCATGTTAGTGATCAGTAATTAGCCTGTGCCTATGTTATCTCCTTACATATACCTACGCTCTCCGTCTCTGCTAGATTGGGAATGATTGAGATTTCTCTTGGCACAGCTACCAGAAGACTTCCAACTTTCAGACAGGTTGCTCACGTCACATCTACGTCTTCAAGCTCAGTTGGAGGCTGCTCAGTAACGCTCAGCCATCACCGGGAAAGAGCTTCTAATGTCCTTCACTGGTCTCCGTCCAGAGACACGGGACCTGCTGGTCCATTATATATATGTCAATGCGTGTATGTTTACACTGTGACGTTGCAGACTGCCGTCCGCCGTATGCGGTGTTGACATGCACACGGATAGCTCATAATGCGTACAGGGCAATTGTCCAGCTTGTTTTTACCTTCACAAAAGTGCTTTATTTTGCCGCTGACAGGCTCAGATTAATATTCTAAGTGTCTGACAACATTATGGAAATGATCCCTACAGAGATAGACCTTTAAAACCTCTTTGAGACCTTTCTGTTTAACCAGAAACAGCTCTGAAGTCACTAGCGCTAAACCCACCAGACTCCATTTAAAAAAACAATACTTTTAGCGTGTATAGAGCCAACATATTTTCACATGTAAAACGGTAAACTATGTGTTTATTTCAACCAAAGCTAGAGTTGTGATGGTTGGTTAAAGTGGAAAGACGACCCAAAATGGCTTTTCATAGTTTTAATTTGTTTTTGTCGACTTCCAATCAAGTGTATTTTACGATGCTAAAATGACTGTTTATTTACATGGAGTCTGGTGGGTTTAGCGAACGCAATTTCGTGGATGTTTTTATGTTTTAAAAAGGATCTTACTCTTTAACAGAAAGGTCGACCTCCTTAGAAATCCTTTCCATAATGTTGTCAGTCACTGACTTCCACACTAGCCTCTCAGCGGCAAAACGAGCACTTTTGTTAAGGTAAATACAAGCTGCACAATTGCCCTATTAACTTATATTGTAGCTTGTTTCGCATCGATCTCGCTCAATACTAGACCAATGTCAAAGATTTTCAGTCATGACAAAAACGGTCTTCTTTTACAACATACTGTTGATTGTTTGAGATGAATAAAAAAATCTAATTATATCATACTACAATGGCTGCTGCAACCACCGTCGCCTTAAAAGTGCTCTCTATACCGTTAACCGCTAACTGGTCGCCACGTGACCGGCCAGCAGTCGCCTAATTTCGCCGAATATCATATGAAGTGTTGTGCATAAGTTTCCGTATGATATCGTACGAATGCAGTGACTTGTCTTCCAGATACCTTTAAGTCTGTTCCCAGCAGAATGTGGACTCAATCGAAAGGCCATGGACACTTAAATAGGCTGTTAGGACTTTAAATGTGACGTCATTCTTTCTTCTTCTCTTCACATCTCTTTTATTTATCTGTTTCTCCACGTGTTTTCATTTTATATCACACTATTTAGTTAAAATGCATGCTCTCTCTGTCTCTCTCTCCCTCCCTCTCTCTCTCTCTTATTATCCTGCTGGTTGAGAGTCTGTGTGGGCAGATTACAGCCTTTTCAATGAAACCCTCCTCTCAATAGGAAGGTACAGCTGTGAGAGAGAGTGTGTGTTATTGAGTGTTTGCACGTGTCTCACAGTGTGTGTCTGTGTGTGTGTGTGTGTGTGTGTGTGTGTGTGTGTGTGTGTGTGTGTGTGTGTGTGTGTGTGTGTTGAATCCTATTAGTAAGCACTTGATTGACAGACTCAAAGACGGTGTGTGCTGCAGCTCGGCTTCATTAGCACAGGTGTTGGAGGGTGCGTATGTGAGTAAGACTCTGTGTGTGTGTGTGTGTGTGTGTGTGTGTGTGTGTGTGTGTGTGTGTGAGTAAGACTGTGTGTGTGTGTGTGTGTGTGTGTGAGTAAGACTGTGTATGTGTGTGTGTCCGTGTGTGTGTGTGTGTGTGTGTGTGTGTGTGTGTGTGTGTGTGTGTGTGTGTGTGTGTGTGTGTGTGTGTGTGTGCATGTAGGCCTATGTGAGTAAGACTGTGTGTGTGCATGCGTCCGTGTGTGTGTGTGTGTGTGTGTGTGTGTGTGTGCGTGCGTGTCGTTTCAGCCCAGAAACAACCTATGATCGTGTGGCGGTGCCCTCTAGTGGCCGTAGGAAGGTATGACTTTTGCTTATTGGGAGCTTCAGGAGGGAATAGATCATGATGAACAAAAGGATCAGAAG
>CM042333.1:30314349-30322728 GCA_023566125.1 Zingel zingel | reverse complement strand
AATGTAATATATAAATATATATAACACTATTCTGTGCATGTGCAAATAATATATATATAATATATTATTTGCACATCCACTATAAGAATAGTGGAATATATATATATATATATATATATATATATATATATATATATATATATATATATATATATATATATATATATATATATATATATGTGCAAATAGATAGTTAATAATTGATAGATAGATAATTATATGTATATATACATATCTATTAGCAAGCAAGTAAAGTATTTCTACAGTATCACAACGGGCTTCACAGTCAATGAAATTAAACCTAATACAATCACATAAATAGATGAATATTTAAAGCACATGCGACCTAAAGGCCTGTCTGTCTTTAGCTGCTTTTTAAACAACCTTTAGCTTATTGGGCGAATATTTCAAAGCTTAAAAGCTGCCGAGTGTAAGCCACGCACCCCCCACGGTCTTTGTAATAATATATAAAATGAAAATGTGTCAAATATAGTGAGTAGTTATTCAACAAATGCTGCACAGGAGATTATATGAACAAAAATAACGATGTGTGTGTGCTATGTATTACATTTTAAATTTGTGTGAGTATAATTCTGATTGTGAAGATAGTTCAAATGTTTTGAGGATTTTCTTTGGTATTGTTGTTCACTGTTCTTGTGTTAAAAAATACAAAAAAGGGCCTACATGATGTATGAAATATGAATCTGTGCTTTGAAATATTCTCCTCAATTTAGATTGAGTTGAAAAATATAAAACTGAGAGAATTTATTTGAATTATTTGAACGTCTAAGTGTGACCAGTGCAGCGCATTCGCTGTTCTCTGCTGCCATCTACAGGCTGCTACCGCACACACACACACACACACAAACACACACACACACACACACACACACACACACACAAACACACACACACACACACACACACACACACACACACACACACACACACTGAAAATTAACCTGAGTCCTTGCTGTGTTCAGTGTGTGTAACATCACAGTAAATACAAATACATAACAAGTTACAGGCATATTGGTGTTGTCTTTTTGTCAATTAATTTGAATCTTAGTTCAGTTTGAATATAAATCAGTGCTTGCTTGTATTTTCACAGATTTGTACACGCTATATATCCAACTTATCTTTCTCTGCAGGTTCCAGGAGCATGACTTCTGCTGATGCAGTTTGGACTGTTAATTTTCAACCTGTTCTTACTTCAAACCCATAAAATACTGACGATGACAGTGGCTGTCGGAGTCAGATATGACGCAAAAATCTCCCTTCAGCATTTGTGTAGAACGCACCGGGCGGAGCAGCAGCTAAAATAACGTAGTATTAAGAGAGAAAACGGTAGAGAGTAGTATTTAGAGACAACAGTAGAGAGTAGTATGTAGAGAGACAACAGTAGAGAGTAGTATGTAGAGAGACAGCAGTAGAGAGTAGTATGTAGAGAGACAATGGTAGAGAGTAGTATATAGAGAGACGACAGTAGAGAGTAGTATGTAGAGAGACAACAGTAGAGAGTAGTATGTAGAGAGACAGCAGTAGAGAGTAGTATGTAGAGAGACAACAGTAGAGAGTAGTATGTAGAGAGACGACAGTAGAGAGTAGTATGTAGAGAGACAACAGTAGAGAGTAGTATGTAGAGAGACAACGGTAGAGAGTAGTATGTAGAGAGACAGCAGTAGAGAGTAGTATGTAGAGAGACAGCAGTAGAGAGTAGTATGTAGAGAGACAACGGTAGAGAGTAGTATGTAGAGAGACGACAGTAGAGAGTAGTATGTAGAGAGACAATGGTAGAGAGTAGTATGTAGAGAGACAGCAGTAGAGAGTAGTATGTAGAGAGACAACAGTAGAGAGTAGTATGTAGAGAGTAGTATGTAGAGAGTAGTATGTAGAGAGTAGTGTGGTGACTTCTAATAGTAATGCTGTGATGCTGTATGAAGAGGAATCCACCAACACTGTTCTTGATTATAAAAGGTTTTATTACAATTCAAGATTTTCAGCATCATTTTTAACCAACTCCTGCAGAGAGCTTGGAGAACAACCAACCCAATTCTTCCAATAAGTCGTTCTGCCTTTCCTTTGTGTGCATATGGTATATATTCTGTGCATTGCATTAACATGATCGGGTCAGAACTGACCAATGATACCTTCTTATCTGGCACATCTCCAAATAAGGACTCTTCTGTCCAAGAGGGCTCTTCTGCTCACGTTAACAGTTTCCAGATGTTTCAGTAGAAGTAGGGTAAGGGTCAAAGGAATCCCTTACAAAAAATCTTAAGTACAAATGTATATAAAGTTATGAACTGTTCAGATACCACATTTCCCCCCTTCGAGACTTAATAAAGTCTCGAAAACAAAAAGAATAGGATTACAACAAAATAGCACCTCTCATTACATCAGGTTCCTTATAGTATAACCTTTGGGGTGTAAACAAATTCATAGAGTGTAACAAAACTTAATTTATGGAGTGCAAGAGCAAAAAACCCATCTGGCAGCTTTCTTTCAAAATAACCATCAATCATTCACGATAGGAAAAATCTTATGGTGTTATTAAAGGCCTAGGGCCCCTCCGCCCTAGGCGACCACCTCAGTACTCCAGATCAATTAGAAAATAAATCTTTATCAATTCATGTAGTGATATGGTTTGAGCAAATACATGTGAAAACCTCAGAAAGTGAGATAAAATCAAAAATGTCCAAATTCAGGCAGGTCAACCCTGAAAAAGGACTTTCTTCGCCCTGCCTAGACACCATTTCCCTAACCGTCAAAAAAAAGAAAAAGCATCTGAGGTCCCCATATATTCACTCCATCACAGAAAACATCATTCTTCAAACAATTAATGCAAGAATATGATACAAAGTATGCCATGCAAACATGTATATATATCAGACAAACACAGGAATGTAGTCCACTACACCGCAGCTTCTCAGCAGTGTTGATTATCAATGCACTTCCACACCGTCCTAGTTCAGAGTTCTCAGTCCATTCATATTATCCATGTTTGGTCCATATTTGTATCTGAACCCCTTCTGCACATTCCCCCATATGTTCTGGAAGAAAAGACAACACCAACCAGTATCTTTTTGCAAAACAACACATGGAAATGAAAACATAAAATAAGAATAACAATATGAATCAATGAATCAAGAAAAAATATGAATCAAATATCAAAAATTGTATAACATAAATCACATTCCATTTCCCCCCTTTGATTAATAAGAAGACACTAAATATCCCAACAACCGGCGAAGAGGTAAAGTCGTACTTGGTGTCACTGCTTCAGTCGATGTATTGACACTCTCAATTGTTTCCGAGGGCAAAGTGACAAATGTCCTCTGTGTATTACTTACTCTCGAAGTGATTACTGTAGTATATTATTCCTGAACTCCTTTGTGACTGTAGGAACTTCATCATGCTCTAAATCTTTCCTCATAAGCGTCACTTCACGAGTCACATGACCTGCTATCCAATGATTTTGAAACGGAACAATTTGAAACTCCGGCTCTGGATAAGTACACACATATTCCCCTTGATCCTCCTGCTGGGAATTATACACATAAAGACTGCAATCACCTTTAATCTTCAGTCTTCTCAGTTTATGTCCAACTATTATCAAAAGCATCATAGTCAATTGTCATGCTATTCATCTGAGTCTTAATAAATGAATCCTTGGTAATCCTCACACTTAAAGGGTCTTCAGTAGATGAGATCATAGTATTCTCAAATGTCTTACTTTTAACAAGAACCATCAGTTAAAATATCATAAACAGCTTAAAATATTCTTTACAACTGTGACTTCTACTCCCTTTAAACTGACACTTAAAATAACATCTCAACACATAAGTGTAAACATCTTGAACTGTGAAAATGATCCTAAACTCTTCACATTTAACATCTTTTACATTTTCATTCTGAACACAAGACAATCCAAGTCTACTTGCGAATGTAATTGTGCAAAACAATCGTTCCTCTCCATTAAGTTGTTCCTGTAATTAATAAGCCAAAATTGTAATCACTATCAAGATTCAATGATTTGCACAGCTTCACTCTGGAGTCTTTGTGAATTATTTTACCCTTTAACATTTACAGACTTCAACAACACCAATGCAACTTATGCAGAATAGTGAAATTCAAATCAGATTTCTAGACCTCTATATAAATGACAAAAGATGCTGATCCATCATTGGGCTATAATAACTGATTTTCGTTTGCGAATCTGTACTTAGAGAATGACACGAACAGATGTCTAGTACACTGTAAATAACAAGTTAACCAATGCAAAAAACTTTTTATTTGACTGAAATATATCTCTGATTACAGCTTTTCTTGTTTTGTTTGTTGTTGTTGTTTTTCCCCATTACCATCACCACTTTTGAATGCACTCCATATGGTCATAATGGCACTTGTAATACACCTTGCCTTTCTTTGTTGTTAAAGATAAAAAGGTGCATTTACAAACTACATCCAAGAGCAGTTTACTGATGTTAATATCAGGCTATTTTTACTTATAGTCACACAATTGTTCTAAGCTTATTTTTAACAAAATTCTGAGAACAGCACTCTCAATCTGCTGTTTGTAACAACTTTACATTAATCTAATTCAAATTTGTACCTGAGACCAATTAGCAATAAATGATCTAGGCAGCACTCAAATAATAGAAGCATGTTCAAAAGTTGCCTATGTCATAAGAGCACAAAAATAAAGCAGTGAAATGTTCCTTTAACATTTCCTGACACACCAGCTGAAGTAACATATTTGTCACTAGTCTTGTTAGAAGCTGTCACAGGAAAGTCAGTACAAAATTAACAGAATATATATCACCAGGTACTGACAAAAGTTAAGGTTTTCATACCAAGTTGCTTAATTTAGATGCATGTCTCAACCCTTCATATTTGTGGTGACTTCTAATAGTAATGCTGTGATGCTGTATGAAGAGGAATCCGCCGACACTGTTCTTGATTATAAAAGGTTTTATTACAATTCAAGATTTTCAGCATCCTTTTTAACAAACTCCTGCAGAGAGCTTGGAGAACAACCAACCCAATTCTTCCAATAAGTCGTTCTGCCTTTTCTTTGTGTGCATATGGTATATATTCTGTGCATTGCATTAACATGATTGGGTCAGAACTGACCAATGATACCTTCTTATCTGGCACATCTCCAAATAAGGACTCTTCTGTCCAAGAGGGCTCTTCTGCTCACGTTAACAGTCTCCAGATGTTTCAGTAGAAGTAGGGTAAGGGTCAAAGGAATCCCTTACAAAAAATATTAAGTACAAATGTATATAAAGTTATGAACTGTTCAGATACCACAGTAGTATGTAGAGAGACAACAGTAGAGAGTAGTATGTAGAGAGACAACAGCAGTATGTAGAGAGACAACAGCAGTATGTAGAGAGACAACAGTAGTATGCAGAGAGTAGTATGTAGAGAGACAACAGTAGAGAGTAGTATGTAGAGAGACAACAGTAGTATGTAGAGAGTAGTATGTAGAGAGACAACAGTAGTATGTAGAGAGACAACAGTAGAGAGTAGTATGCAGAGAGTAGTATGTAGAGAGACAACAGTAGTATGTAGAGAGACAACAGTAGTATGTAGAGAGACAACAGTAGTATGTAGAGAGACAACAGTAGAGAGTAGTATGTAGAGAGTAGTATGTAGAGAGACAACAGTAGTATGTAGAGATACAACAGTAGTATGTAGAGAGACAACAGTAGTATGTAGAGAGATAACAGTAGTATGTAGAGAGACAACAGTAGTATGTAGAGAGTAGTATGTAGAGAGACAACAGTAGTATGTAGAGAGACGACTGCTTTCCACTGCTCGTAGTAGAAGTGACATGCTGTTTAATTAAAACTCTGTGTGTGACTGAAAGTGTCGACACTCTCTGACTCAGAGTGATTTGAACTCACGCCCATGAGGGAATATTCTTTACCGTCCGTCACCGAGCCCGACAGGCAGCCAATCAAAATGTAATCCCGCTGGTGGCGAAGGCGTCTTTATGTTAGCGATGTCGGCGCATACGCACGTTTGTGTATGTGTGCGCTCGTACGTGCGTGCGTGCGTGTGTGCGTGTGTATATGTGTGTGCGTGTGTATATGTGTGTGTGTGTGTGTGTCGTGATGTCTGCAATGTCGTCGTCTATATGTCGGGGGTGTAATGTCCGCAGGGAGATGATACGAAAGAAAGAAAAGTGACAAATTGTTCAAAAACAAATACAACAAAAATGTCCGTCTCTGAAAAGGCTTCTGTTGCAGATGCGTGGTTTCCACCTGCCACCGAGGGTGTCCATGCGAGTATTTCCTCATTCCGTGTGGTCAGAGGTGGGAACTGAACAGGCGGCTCTCAGGGAGGGGCGGAGGGCGACTTACCCTCTATCATTTATCATGTTTCTTTACAGCTGTGATTAAAGGAGCCGTAGCCGGGTCATACCTGTGATTATGTCTGCTGCAACCGAGGTGTGAGTGTGTGTGTGTGTGTGTGTATGTGTGTGTATGTGTATGTGTGTGTGTGTGTGTGTGTGTGTGTACGTGTGTGTCTCTGTGTGTATGTGTGTGTGTATGCATGTGAGTGTGTGTGTGTGTACATGTGTGTCTCTGTATGCATGTGTGTGTGTCTCTGTGTGTGTGTGTGTGTGTGTGTGTGTGTGTGTCTCTGTGTGTGTGTGTGTGTGTGCGTGTGTGTGTGTGTGTGTGCGTGTGTGCGTGTGTGTCTCTTTGTGTTTGTGTGCGTGTGTGTGTATGAATGTGTGTGTGTATGTGTGTATGTGTGTGTATGAATGTGTGTGTGTGTGTATGCGTATGTGTGTGTGTGTGTGTGTGTGTGTGTGTGTGTGTTGTGTGTCTGTGTGTATGCATGTGTGTGTGTGTGTGTGTGTGTGTATGCGTATGTGTGTGTGTTGTGTGTCTCTCTGTGCATGTGTGTGTGTGTCTCTGTGTGTTTGTGTGTGTATGTGTGTGCATGCGTGTGTGTGTCTCTGTGTGTATGCGTATGCGTGTGTGTGTCTCTGTGTGTATGTGTGTGCATGCGTGTGTGTGTCTCTGTGTGTGTGTCTGTGTGTATGTGTGTGTGTGTGTTTGTGTGTGTCAAGTCAAGTCAAGTGGGACTTATTGTCATTTCAACCATATCACTGTATATAGTGTATAACGTTTGGTGTTACACACTGAGCACGCTGTTACATTTAAAATATATAAAACTATATTTGCTACAGTTAGTGCACACACAAATAGATTATACATAAAGTGTAATTACTACCTAAAGTAGAGCATTTAAGACAGGCAAGGGACAGGACAGACAGCAGACAACAGAAGACAGGGCATGAGGAGACTCGTACCAGAGTACTGGTTGTTGTAAGTCAGGTTCACCGTGACGTGGACGTAGAATATCTCAAATCTAGCAGCAGAGAAGAAAGTGCAAGAGTGCATTAATTTCAGTGTTAAACATTTGCATCATGTTCTGTTGTTCAACAGCCTGACTGCTCGAGGGATAGATGGATGGATGGATGGATAGATGGATGGATAGATGGATGGATAGATGGATGGATGGATAGATGGATGGATGGATGGATAGATGGATGGATAGATGGATGGATGGATGGATGGATGGATAGATGGATGGATGGATGGATAGATGGATGGATAGATGGATGGATGGATGGATGGATTGATAGGTAGATAGATAGATGGATAGATGGATGGATGGATAGATGGATGGGTGGGTGGATGGATGGATGGATGGATGGATAGATAGATAGATGGATGGATGGATAGATATATAGATGGATAGATAGATATATAGATGGATAGATAGATGGATAGATAGATGGATGGATAGATGGATAGATGGATAGATAGATAGATAGATGGATAGATAGATGGATAGATAGATGGATGGATAGATGGATAGATGGATGGATAGATAGATGGATGGATAGATAGATAGATAGATAGATAGATAGATAGATAGATAGATAGATAGATAGATAGATGGATGGATAGATGGATAGATGGATAGATAGATGGATGGATGGATAGATGGATGGATGGATGGATAGATGGATGGATAGATGGATGGATGGATGGATGGATGGATAGATGGATGGATAGATGGATGGATGGATGGATGGATGGATAGATGGATGGATGGATGGATAGATGGATGGATAGATGGATGGATGGATGGATGGATTGATAGGTAGATAGATAGATGGATAGATGGATGGATGGATAGATGGATGGGTGGGTGGATGGATGGATGGATGGATGGATAGATAGATAGATGGATGGATGGATAGATATATAGATGGATAGATAGATATATAGATGGATAGATAGATGGATAGATAGATGGATGGATAGATGGATAGATGGATAGATA
>CM042333.1:30301849-30306849 GCA_023566125.1 Zingel zingel | reverse complement strand
TCTTTCTTTCACTCCCCCTCCCTATTCTCCTGCTCTACAACTCACTCCCCCTCTTTTAGCCCTCCATGTTTCATTTCATTCTTCTTTCGTTTTTTTCTTGTCTCTCTCTCTCTCTCTCTCTCTCTCTCTCTCTCTCTCTCTCTCTCTCTCTCTCTCTCTCTCTATCTCTCTCCCCCTCCCTCTGTCTCTATCCCTCCCTCCCTCCCTCTCTCCCACCCGTCTCTCCCGCAGCGTTGCGTGCTAGCTGCTCTCCTCTCCGTCCGGCTCGCTGCTCTGACGATAACTCGCTGTGACATGTTACACTGAAACTACTTTATGGAATCAATATTAAATTCACAGCCTGCGACACTGAGGGCTAAACACACCGAGTGTGTGTGTGTGTGTGTGTGTGTGTGTGTGTGTGTGTGTGTGTGTGTGTGTGTGTGTGTGTGTGTGTGTGTGTGTGTGTGTGTTAGCAGACCGGACTGAGTGTGTTTGTGTGTGTAAAGAAAGAATGTGAATGTGTGTGTGGATATGGATGTTCATTCAAGTGTGAGACTGGGTCGGTGTGAGAGAGAGGGAGAAGCGTGTGTGTGTGTGTGTGTGTGTGTGTGTGTGTGTGTGTGTGTGTGTGTGTGTGTTCTCGTTTAACTGTATTCGTGGGGTCCAAAAACCGGGAGTCCAGTATACTTGCGGGGTCCGACCAGCTTTGTGGGGCCAAAATGCTGGAGCCCACAAGGTTAAAGGTCTGTTTGAGGGTTAAGACTTGGTTTTAGGATTAGGGTTAGAATTAGGTTATGGTTAGGGTGAGGGTAAGGGTTAAGGTTAGGCATCTAGTGGTGATGGTTAAGGTTAGGGTAAGGGGCTAGGGAATGCATTATGTCAATGACGGGTCCCCACAAAGATAGTGAGACGCACTATGTGTGTGTGTGTGTGTGTGTGTGTGTGGTGTCCTGGGGGTGAATTAGAGCAGAGGCAGTCATGTTTGATAGCAAGGTCTCGACATCGATGAAAACACTCTAAATCGGCACGCAAACTCTGAGCGAAAAAAAAAAACACAGCCAGGAGGGGTGAGGGAGGGGTGAGGGAGGGGTGAGGGAGGGAGGGATGGAGGGAGGGATGGAGGGAGGGAGGGAGGGAGGGGTAAGGTAATGTAAGAGGAAAGGGTAGGGAGATGTAATGTTTGTACAGATTTTCATTCTGGATCACTGAAAACTGTAAAAAATGTGTCAAAATCAAATAAAAAAAGCATCAACAAAAGCCGAAAGCGTCCAAGAAGCGTCAACATCTGTCAAAAAAGTTAAAATCATTATAAAAATAATCAAAATCAAGACTTTTTTAAAAAAAATGTAATCGTAAAAACTGTAAATGTTACAGCCCATTGAGAAGGGAGGGAAGGGAGGAATTAAAGGGATATTTCACCGTTGGAAAGATGAATATATCTTTAAATTGGGTCATTTACGTAGTAGAAATGTGAAATTGTTCTAGAAATTGGTGGCTTCCGGGCTGAGAAAAGCCAGAAAATGTGTAATTGGCTCATGTGGATGAAAGACACCAAATCCCAGAATGCCCTTGCTTCGCTGCTCTACTCCCAAGATCAGCCATCTTTCTCTATCACTCTGGATAGTCCCAGAGCCATCTTTCTCTATCACTCTCGATAGTCCCAGAGCCATCTTTCTCTATCACTCTCGATAGTCCCAGAGCCATCTTTCTCTATCACTCTCGATAGTCCCAGAGCCATCTTTCTCTATCACTCTGGATAGTCCCAGAGCCATCTTTCTCTATCACTCTGGATAGTCCCAGAGCCATCTTTCTCTATCACTCTGGATAGTCCCAGAGCCATCTTTCTCTATCACTCTGGATAGTCCCAGAGCCATCTTTCTCTATCACTCTCGATAGTCCCAGAGCCATCTTTCTCTATCACTCTCGATAGTCCCAGAGCCATCTTTCTCTATCACTCTCGATAGTCCCAGAGCCATCTTTCTCTATCACTCTGGATAGTCCCAGAGCCATCTTTCTCTATCACTCTCGATAGTCCCAGAGCCATCTTTCTCTATCACTCTGGATAGTCCCAGAGCCATCTTTCTCTATCACTCTGGATAGTCCCAGAGCCATCTTTCTCTATCACCCTGGATAGTCCCAGAGCCATCTTTCTCTATCACTCTGGATAGTCCCAGAGCCATCTTTCTATCACTCTGGATAGTCCTGTACGCTGTTGTTCAGCCATGTTTTCACAACAAGAAAAACATAGCAGTCTCTGAACTCGTGTTGGGAGTTTCGTTGACGTTGGATGTAGTCCAGTTTGTTGTCTAATGAGCGGACACTTACAAGCAGGATTGATGGAACAGGTGACCGGTTAGCGTTAGCTTTCCACCTAGCTAGCTCATAGTCCAGCCCCATCCAGCCCTCGTTCTGCGTTTCACCGCTGATGATGTCACCTTACCGGCTAGCGGCATAGAGCGAGACCGCAGGCTCAGCTGCTGGTCTCCGTAGCAGGCTGAGGTGCTGGTCTACGTAGCAGGCTGAGGTGCTGGTCTCCGTAGCGGCCTGAGGTGCTGGTCTCCGTAGCAGGCTCAGCTGCTGGTCTACATAGCAGGCTGAGGTGCTGGTCTACGTAGCAAGTTGAGGTGCTGGTCTCCGTAGCAGGCTGAGGTGCTGGTCTACATAGCAGACTCAGCTGCTAGTCTATGTAGCGGGCTGAGGTGCTGGTCTCCGTAGCAGGCTCAGCTGCTGGTCTACGTAGCGGGCTGAGGTGCTGGTCTCCGTAGCAGGCTGAGGTTCTGGTCTACGTAGCAGGCTCAGCTGCTGGTCTACGTAGCGGGCTGAGGTGCTGTTCTACGTAGCAGGCTGAGGTGCTGGTCTCCGTAGCAGGCTCAGCTGCTGGTCTACGTAGCAGGCTGAGGTGCTGGTCTCCATAGCAGGCTGAGGTTCTGGTCTACGTAGCAGGCTCAGCTGCTGGTCTACGTAGCAGGCTGAGGTGCTGGTCTCCATAGCAGGATGAGGTGCTGGTCTCCGTAGCAGGCTCAGCTGCTGGTCTACGTAGCAGGCTGAGGTGCTGGTCTCCGTAGCAGGCTGAGATGCTGGTCTCCGTAGCAGGCTCAGCTGCTGGTCTACGTAGCAGGCTGAGGTGCTGGTCTACGTAGCAGGCTGAGGTGCTGGTCTCCATAGCAGGTTGAGGTGCTGGTCTCCGTAGCAGGCTCAGCTGCTGGTCTACGTAGCAGGCTGAGGTGCTGGTCTACGTAGCGGGCTGAGGTGCTGGTCTCCATAGCAGGCTGAGGTGCTGGTCTCCATAGCAGGCTGAGGTGCTGGTCTACGTAGCAGGCTGAGGTGCTGGTCTCCATAGCAGGCTGAGGTGCTGGTCTCCATAGCAGGCTGAGGTGCTGGTCTCCATAGCAGGCTGAGGTGCTGGTCTCCATAGCAGGCTGAGGTGCTGGTCTCCATAGCAGGTTGAGGTGCTGGTCTCCGTAGCAGGCTCAGCTGCTGGTCTACGTAGCAGGCTGAGGTGCTGGTCTACGTAGCGGGCTGAGGTGCTGGTCTCCATAGCAGGCTGAGGTGCTGGTCTCCATAGCAGGCTGAGGTGCTGGTCTACGTAGCAGGCTGAGGTGCTGGTCTCCATAGCAGGCTGAGGTGCTGGTCTCCATAGCAGGCTGAGGTGCTGGTCTCCGTAGCAGGCTCAGCTGCTGGTCTACGTAGCAGGCTGAGGTGCTGGTCTCCATAGCAGGCTCAGCTGCTGGTCTATGTAGCGGGCTGAGGTGCTGGTCTCCGTAGCAGGCTGAGGTGCTGGTCTCCATAGCAGGCTGAGGTTCTGGTCTACGTAGCAGGCTCAGCTGCTGGTCTACGTAGCAGGCTGAGGTGCTGGTCTCCATAGCAGGCTCAGCTGCTGGTCTACGTAGCAGGCTGAGGTGCTGGTCTCCGTAGCAGGCTCAGCTGCTGGTCTACGTAGCAGGCTGAGGTGCTGGTCTACGTAGCAGGCTGAGGTGCTGGTCTCCGTAGCAGGCGAAGCTCGCGTAGTGTGTGGAGTATTCTGTCTGTAATAGAGTTTCCTGCATATTCTCCGATCTGCACCAGCATATCTCGGTGGTACACGTGTGCGGTAGTTTGAATGCACATAATTGTTATAAAAGTTTTCTGCTGAGAAGCCAGTTTAGCGAAGATTCAAGATGACAAGATCACTTCGTGTAAAGACGACAGTCCAACCCCCCGTGGGCGGGTTGGAAACATGCAGAAGTAGCTCCTACTACTGGCTGTAGTCCTTTGCCTTTGGGCAAAAAATCTTCAGATGACGCAAAAATCATCGTTTTACGTCATCGGAAGATTGTTTCTAGACCCACAATCCAGAGATCTCTGGTCTCAGGGGGCACAAGGGGGGGAAGCACGGCCATTCAAAAATACTACCGTGTTTCTGCTGATACGGAGATTAATGCTAAATCAGTGAAGTATCCCTTTAAGGAAAGGGAGGGAGGGAGGCAGGGAGGAAAGGAGGAAGGGGGGCAGGGAGGAACTTTGGGAGGGAAGGAGGTAGGGAGAAAAGGAGGGAGGGAAGGAGGGAGGGAGGCAGGGAGGCACTTCGGGAGGGAAGGAGGTAGGGAGAAAAGGAGGGAGGGAAGGAGGGAGGGAGGCAGGGAGGCACTTTGGGAGGGAAGGAGGTAGGGAGAAAAGGAGGGAAGCAGGGAGGCAGGGAGGAAATGAGAGAGGAAGGAAGGAAGGGAGGGAGGGAGGGAGGAAGGAAGGGAGAGAGGGAGGGAGGGAGGGAGGGAGAGAGGGAGGGAGGGAGGAAGGGAGGGAGACAGGGAGGGAGGGAGGAAGGGAGGGAAGGAAGGAGGAAGGGAGGCAGGGAGGAAATCAGGGAGGCAGAGAGGAAAGGAGGGAAGGAGGTAGGGAGAAAAGGAGGTAGGGAAGGAGGGAGGGAGGCAGGGAGGCACTTTGGGAGGGAAGGAGGTAGGGAGAAAAGGAGGGAAGCAGGGAGGCAGGGAGGAAAGGAGAGAGGAAGGAAGGAAGGGAGGGAGGGAGGGAGGGAGGAA
>CM042333.1:30276849-30284349 GCA_023566125.1 Zingel zingel | reverse complement strand
GTATTGATCCTTTCGGAAATTCATCTTGCACCATACAGCTCATCCGATAGACAGACAGACAGACAACAGACGCCAAAAAAAAAAAAACGGGTTCCCCTTCATCCCCGTTTCAGCACTTTTCTGCGGACAGCGACTCGGTAGCCTACCTGTGTGGCTCTTGTGTCGCTGTCCTCAGCTCAGTGCTGAAGCGGACAAAGACATACACCTTGGCAGTAAGCCTAACTTCATTTATCTCTTTTGAACGTTCAATACACAAAAAGACTGAAACAAAAAGACTGAGGGGCCGTCCACACGGAAACGATTTTTGGTGCAAACGCACATTTTTAGCATCAAGTATACTGGACTGTATTTCCGGTTTTTGGACCTCACGAATATAGTTAAACAAGAACATACACACACACACACACACACACACACACACACACACACACACACACACACACACTTTCTGGTTTATTCCCCAGAGTCAAATGAACATTGAAAGTGTGAGGAAATAACAAGCAGCCGAGTCATTTAATTTGCCTTCATGGACAGTGTGTGTGTGTGTGTGTGTGTGTGTGTGTGTGTGTGTGTGTGTGTGTGTGTGTGTGTGTGTGTGTGTCGGTGTAGGTTCCAGCGGATCACAGCTCGCTGACATGGGCCGATAATAAAGTCTCCACACTTTTTACAGAAAGAGAGAGAGACAGAAAGAGACAGACGGAGGTGGCAGAATATAATGAAGCTCGGCCGTCTCCTGTGTTTGCAGCGCGGGCCGACAGGTGGAGCCCACACTCTGACAGCCGCAGGGTTACCTGTACCTGCAGGTACTGCAAGTAGAAAAAGTACTCAAAGCTACAGAAACCCACCCAGAAGCTCAGTACCGCACGTGCAACTGACTGCGTGACTGAACGTGCAACCTTTTCTGTGAACCAAATAGTCACTTTTGAATTAACTTGATCCTTTGTGAGTCTGTGAGATATCCCCGCTCCTTCATTTGAATATGAAAAAGCAGAAATATACAACCCGTTCTCACTCCCAACTCGTTAAATACTGACGCTGGGTCAGTGTCTCTCAGCGTCAGATACAACGCAAAAATCACTCTTCGGCGTCTGTATGGAACGCACCGGGCAGAGCAGCAGCTCGACCTCAGCGCTGTAAGATGACGTAGTATTAAGAGAGACAACTGTAGAGAGTAGTACGTAGAGAGACAACTGTAGAGTAGTATGTAGAGAGACAACAGTAGAGAGTAGTATGTAGAGAGACAACAGTAGAGAGTAGTATGTAGAGAGACAACTGTAGAGAGTAGTACGTAGAGAGACAACAGTAGAGAGTAGTATGTAGAGAGACAACAGTAGAGAGTAGTATGTAGAGAGACAACAGTAGAAAGACAACTGTAGATAATGTAATGTATTTAAATGGGAAGCATATTTCGTGATCACAGCACGACAACGTTAGGGAGTAGTATTAGAAGCCAAAGATCGGCGTAGGAAGGTTGGTCGGGGGGGTGGATGGGTCAAACAACACAGGGCTTTCACCCCGGAGAGCGGGGATGGCGTCCCGCGTGTTGCAGGACTTTCACCCCGGAGAGCGGGGATGGCGTCCCGCGTGTTGCAGGACTTTCACCCCGGAGAGCGGGGACGGCGTCCCGCGTGTTGCAGGACTTTCACCCCGGAGAGCGGGGATGGCGTCCCGCGTGTTGCAGGACTTTCACCCCGGAGAGCGGGGACGGCGTCCCGCGTGTTGCAGTTCCTTTCCGCGTTATTAACCACCACTGTCCCGTTGTTGTCGGCGTGTCCGGCGTGTGACGGTTCCTTTCCCAGTTCTTTTTTTCCTAACCTCAACCGTCCCGTTGTTGCGGCGTTTCATGTCCCCGTTGTTGCGTGCCACAGAGACCGCGGATCGTGTCTGTGCGCCCGGGGAACCCATCCCCGTGTGGCGGTCTGTCCTTTGCGTTTAATTTCCCCGTGGCTGTACACAAAATGAAATTCGAATGAAATTTGTGACCTGTACACGAAATAAACAAGAAGATCGTGACCTGTACACGTATCAATAAATAAAAATAACGTGACTATTTCACGAACTGGCGTGAGACCGGGTTGGATTATCTCAGTTTTGTTCTTCTTAACTTGTTTTAACTATCATTGCGAGGGGCTTAATGTCCTCTTCCTCACAGTCGAGTTTCCATTGAATCTCCCTGAAGATATTTTTTTTAGGTAGTTTCTTTTCTCGCAAATTATATTATAATCTCAGAGAATATCAGAATCAGAATCAGACTTACTGGCCAAGTATACTTACACACACAAGGAATTTGACTTCAGTAGGTGTTCACTCTCTATACATTCAACAAATAGACATTTTCCGGACTATAAGTCGCACTTTTTTCATAGTTTGGCTGGTCCTGCAAATTATAGTCCGGTGCGACTTATATATCAAAATATATATATAATTGAACATCTTTTTAAATGTTAATTCATACTGAAGACATTACCGTCTAAAGCCGAGAGAGGGCGCTCTAGGCTCGTGACAGCTATATGCTCCTCCTAAAGACAACTGAGAAAGAAATGAAAATCCTATTCTGCAGATTTCAAACTGCAGGTAGTAAAATATGCAGCCGGAAACGGTAATCGAGCAGCAGAAAGAAAGTTTGGAGTGAGAGAGAAACTCGTGAGGGACTGGCGAAAAGGTGACTCTCACTGCAACGAAGAAAACAAAGAAAGCTAATCGGCTAATCGCGGGCTGGAAGCAAGATGGCCAGAGCTGGAGGAACGAGTCCACAGACAACGTGCTGCCGGGAGAGGCCTGTCACCGGTGGAGAGAGAGAGACAGAGAGAGAGAGAGAGAGAGAGAGAGAGAGAGAGAGAGACAGAGAGAGAGACAGAGAGAGAGAGAGAGAGAGAGACAGAGAGAGAGACAGAGAGAGAGAGAGAGAGAGAGAGAGAGAGAGAGAGAGAGGCCTGTCAACGGTGCAGAGAGAGAGAGAGACAGTGAGAGAGAGAGAGAGAGAGAGAGAGAGAGCGAGGCCTGTCAACGGTGCAGAGAGAGAGAGAGAGAGAGAGAGAGAGACAGTGAGAGAGAGAGAGAGACAGTGAGAGAGAGAGAGAGAGAGAGAGAGAGAGAGAGACAGAGAGAGAGACAGTGAGAGAGAGAGGGAGAGGCCTGTCAACGGTGCAGAGAGAGAGACAGAGAGAGAGAGAGAGAGACAGAGAGAGAGAGACAGTGAGAGAGAGGGAGAGAGGGAGAGAGAGAGACAGAGAGAGAGACAGTGAGAGAGAGAGGGAGAGGGAGAGAGACAGTGTGAGAGAGAGACAGTGAGAGAGAGACAGTGAGAGAGAGAGGGGAGAGGGAGAGAGACAGTGAGAGAGAGAGAGAGAGAGAGAGAGAGGGAGAGAGAGAGAGAGAGGGAGAGAGAGAGAGAGAGAGAGAGAGAGAGAGAGAGAGGGAGAGAGAGGGAGAGAGAGAGAGAGGGAGAGGGAGGAGAGAGAGAGAGAGAGACAGTGAGAGGGAGAGGGAGAGAGGGGAGAGAGACAGTGAGAGGGAGAGAGGGAGAGAGAGGGAGAGGGAGAGAGAGAGAGAGACAGTGAGAGGGAGAGGGAGAGAGGGAGAGAGAGGGAGAGAGAGAGGGAGAGAGGGAGAGGCCTGTCAACGGTGCAGTGGAGTGTGCTAGTGTGTAGTTGAATAACTTGCCTTTCGAGATTAAATGTCTGCTCTTAGTCTTGGATTTTGTGAAATAAATTTCTAAATAAATGCGACTTATATATGTTTTTTTCCTCTTCATGACGCATTTTTTGACTGATGCGACTTATACTCCGGAGCGACTTATAGTCCGGAAAATACGGTAGTAGTAACATACTGTACAGTAGAGACAACAACATACATATAGGCACATATCAACATGATATACAAAAATACAGATATACAAATAAGACATAATATCAAGACAAGTACACATGGAGTGGGCTGTAAAGTGCAAAAAGTAATAGTGCAAAGTAGTGTGCAAGATGCGTATGGAATGACAAGTATGTAATGTGTAAGAAGAAGTTAAGTTTTCATAAATATACCACGTTATTCTTGTATGATTCTATGCTATGTGTTAAATATGCATGCCTGTTTTTACTGTTATTTTGTGTGCCTTTATTTCCTCTTTCTCCAAGCCGTGGCTGGTTTGAATTCTCCCGTAGCGAGCTCTCCGTGGTGTCTCTGAGCCTTTTCCTCGTCAGAGTGTGTCGGGGTCTCAGCGGGGCCTCTGGGAAAACGCCGCTGTGTGACAGAGAGACTGACAGATCCATCTATGTGAGAATGTAGAATAACACAACCTGCACGGACGGAGTCATCACACGCGCTCCATAGGAAACGGGGCACTATGTCGCGGCAGGAATGTAGATAAGGAGGTTATGTGCGAGGACCAATTTATTTTCCCTGGCAGGGTGGGAAGACCTCGGAGACACATTTCACATGTCCCCATGACAGCACAAGTCTCAATAATGAAAAGCCTCTCAAACTGCATTTATATCTGGAGACACTCGGGGCCTGAGGAGGCGACATGTGGCATGATGTGTAGGCCGCGGGATAATGATGCTTCGGACTCTTTTGCATTTGCACTTTGTGTTTACGTCTCCGAGTCGGAGCACATCTCGTTTGTCACATTTCACGCTGCAGGGCAGACTGTAGGTGTCGGTGCATACAACAAACAGTTTTCACTATCGAAAAACAGACACGCTGCTGTGAAATAACAGCTGGGTGGACGAGGAAACGCAGCAAAGCCTGATGGGAGAAGATCCTATTATACTTGACACTTTAATACATATGTTCTGCCACTTTCTATACTGGTACTCCGTTACATCTCAGAGTTATGTACAGTGCTTTTTACTATTTGTCTGACAGCTTGAGTTTAGTTTTAATTTGTGGCTTATTTCAGTTTTTCAGTCTCTTTTTGTTGTTGTTACGGACACGTTTTCCTGTCGATCTTTCTTGAATCTCTGCTCGTCAAACAGACGGCAGGAACTTTTCAAATTAAAAAAAAATCGCAGCTGTTTTAATTCCTTCTCATAAAGACAGAAGCATTCCTTCATTACCCAGAGTTATCAAATGTTGCACATGTAAAATGGACGTACAATTAATAAATAAAAGACGATGCAGCTGCAGAAATAAGAACACTTCCTTTTCGAATGACTCGCACTCTGATGTGCTGTAACCTGACTCCAGATGGATGGCTTGGCATTTGCTCGTAATATCCATCTGGGAACTTTCTGTTGGATAACTTTTGGGAAGGGGCGAAAACACTGGTTAGCTGATTGGATTAACCATCCGTCTATCACCGCCTATGTTGGTGATGGACGGCCAAATCAACCAATCAGATCAACGATATATCAAACTCTTGCCGAAAACCAGTCGGGAGACGAGCAAAAATATCCTTTCCTCCAAGAAAAGCCTCCAGTGCTGTTATTTTACTCTTCTTTCAATGAAGGAATACTTTCTAATGCGTGATAGCTACGCTCATCTCATCCGTGGAAGCCGCCACGTTGTTTAGACTGAACAGTCGCTTCTCGTTGCGTCACACCTAAACCCGCCTCAAAGCCAACGCTGATTGGTCGGTCGTTTGGCGAACGGCTCCAAATGTTCTCTGTCTCAAGATGCCAGACTGATCTGGGAGTGGAGAACTGGAGCTGGCCAGATCAGGGCGGTCTCACGAGGCTAATGCCACTGTGGTACAGCGGCATAAACCGATCCCCTGGTGGTACATCTGCAAGGATATATGAAATTACTTAACTGTTTTTCACTGACCGTTGCCTAACGTTCTGCAGACTGTGTGCCGGTGGAACACAACCTGCACGGACGGAGTCATCACACGCGCTCCATAGGAAACGGGGCACTATGTCGCGGCAGGAATGTAGATAAGGAGGTTATGTGCAAGGACCAATTTATTTTCCCTGGCAAGGTGGGAAGACCTCGGAGACACATTTCACATGTCCCCATGACAGCACAAGTCTCAATAATGAAAAGCCTCTCAAACTGCATTTATATCTGGAGACACTCGGGGCCTGAGGAGGCGACATGTGGCATGATGTGTAGGCCGCGGGATAATGATGCTTCGGACTCTTTTGCATTTGCACTTTGTGTTTACGTCTCCGAGTCGGAGCACATCTCGTTTGTCACATTTCACGCTGCAGGGCAGACTGTAGGTGTCGGTGCATACAACAAACAGTTTTCACTATCGAAAAACAGACACGCTGCTGTGAAATAACAGCTGGGTGGACGAGGAAACGCAGCAAAGCCTGATGGGAGAAGATCCTATTATACTTGACACTTTAATACATATGTTCTGCCACTTTCTATACTTGTACTCTGCTACATCTCAGAGTTATGTACAGTGCTCGGCATAAGTGAATACACCCACGCTAAAGTTGACTAAAAAGAGGAATAAAAAATCAATGCCTTAATTAAAAAATTAGGAAAAATCCAACCTTTAAGGACACCAATTATCTTTGTGAATGAATAATGTATCGCACATAAATAAATGTTATTCCTTAAAATACAGGGGGCATAAGTCAGTCCACCCATGTGTCAAATTCCCATAGAGGCAGGCAGACTTTTATTTTGAAAGGCCAGTTATTTCATGGATCCAGGATACTATGCATCCTGATAAAGTTCCCTTGGTCCCCCCATCATCACATCCTCTTCACCATACCCCCCCATCATCACATCCCCTTCACCATACCCCCCATCATCACATCCCCTTCACCATACCCCCCCATCATCACATCCCCTTCACCATACCCCCCCATCATCACATCCCCTTCACCATACCCCCACATCATCACATCCCCTTCACCATACCCCCCCATCATCACATCCCCTTCACCATACCCCCACATCATCACATCCCCTTCACCATACCCCCCCATCATCACATCCCCTTCACCATACCCCCACATCACCACATCCCCTTCACCATACCCCCCCATCATCACATCCCCTTCACCATACCCCCCATCATCACATCCCCTTCACCATACCCCCCCATCATCACATCCCCTTCACCATACCCCCCCACATCATCACATCCCCTTCACCATACCCCCCCATCATCACATCCCCTTCACCATACCCCCACATCATCACATCCCCTTCACCATACCCCCCCATCATCACATCCCCTTCACCATACACCCACATCATCACATCCCCTTCACCATACCCCCCCATCATCACATCCCCTTCACCATACCCCCACATCATCACATCCCCTTCACCATACCCCCCCATCATCACATCCCCTTCACCATACCCCCACATCACCACATCCCCTTCACCATACCCCCACATCACCACATCCCCTTCACCATACCCCCCCATCATCACATCCCCTTCACCATACCCCCCATCATCACATCCCCTTCACCATACCCCCACATCACCACATCCCCTTCACCATACCCCCCCATCATCACATCCCCTTCACCATACCCCCCATCATCACATCCCCTTCACCATACCCCCCCATCATCACATCCCCTTCACCAT
>CM042333.1:30244349-30269349 GCA_023566125.1 Zingel zingel | reverse complement strand
CATAGACAGACACACACACACACACATAGACAGACACACAGACAGACACACACACACACACACACAGACACACAGACACACATAGACAGACGCACACAGACACACACACACACACATAGACAGACACACACACACACAGACACACACACACACAGACACACACACACACACACACACCTACTTTCATTGAATTTGGGTGTTAAAAAAAACAAAAGGTGCTAAAAACATCAACAAAGGCTGGTCGACCGGAAGACAACCCAAGGGTTAAAATACGTGTTTAGAAAAGTCATCTTTTCGTGAGCGAGGGCCCTTTAATCCGCTGCGAGGTCTTTGACAAACGGAGGTGAAACGCGGCGCCTGTGTTTCAGCTCGGAGGACGAGCTGGACGTGCTGCTGAACGGGACGCCCGAGCAGAAGAAGAAGCTGATCCGAGAGTACCTGACGGGGGAGAGCGAGTCGTCCAGCGGGGATGAGTTTGAGAAGGAGATGGAGGCGGAGCTCAGCTCCACCATCAAGACGCTGGAGGGAACCTGGGCGCCGTCCACCGCAGGTAAACGCCGTCCGTTGTGGCTCATAGAAGAGATGCACCGATTACAACTCTCTAGGCCCATTCCAATTTCCGATTTTCTTTGAGTTAGGCCGGCCGATACCGATCTTAGCCGATTCAGATTTCATTTTTTCTAACCACTTTACAGCACACACACATATTTACTTTCTATCTTTTCTTTAATAGAACATGTTGAACAGATAATGGATCACTATGAAATAGAACTATATCAATGACTCCTGGTGTGGGACATTCACACACATCTAAAGGTCAATGTTAGAACCATTTCCTTCTCTTCACATCCAATATCAACTAAAGAAATGTGATTTGGGTTGTTGGTGTGGTCCCTCCACGCCCTACTCTTTCCTTGCAGCTGTTGCATATTGCAAACTTGTCGCCGGTCATGGCCGAGCACATGAAAACCGGCCAATTCCGGTCACCGGCCGGTCTATCGGTGCATCTCTAGGTCATAGTCGTTCATAGTCACATTATGGTCCTGAGGAGGCTCCACGCAGAGCTCTCGCCTACGTGTGTGTGTGTGTGTGTGTGTGTGTGTGTGTGTGTGTGTGTGTGTGTGTGTGTGTGTGTGTGTGTGTGTGTGTGTGTGTGTGTGTGTGTGTGAGAAACTGTGGTCACCGTGGCAACAACAGAAAAGCGAGGATAAGACTCAACATGCCGTGTGCGCACACACACACATATAGTATATACTGTATACATTATATATAGCTTATATATGAGCGCCGCAATGCATCGTGTGTGTGCTTGTTTTACTATATTCGTGGGGTCCAAAAACCGGGAGTCCAGTATACTTGTGGGGTCCGACCAGCTTTGTGGGGCCAAAATGCTGGAGCCCACAAGGTTAAAGGTCTGTTTGAGGGTTAAGACTTGGTTTTAGGATTAGGGTTAGAATTAGGTTATGGTGAGGGTGAGGGTAAGGGTTAAGGTTAGGCATCTAGTGGTGATGGTTAAGGTTAGGGTAAGGGGCTAGGGAATGCATTATGTCAATGACTGGTCCCCACAAAGATAGTGAAACAAACGTGTGTGTGATATTTACAGTTTGCGCCTCTATCATTTCCATTTCTTTCATCCGTCCCTCAGTCTTTCCATCTCTTCTTTACAGCCCTTTTTGTCATCTGTTCCTGTATTCCTCCTACCTCTTCTCCATCCATCCTCTTTATTCTTCTTCTTCCTTCCATCGTTCCCCACTTCCTCTCTTTTCTAAACCCATCCTTCTTTCCTACATCCGGCTCTCTGTCACCGCCGTCGTGTTGCCTTCCTCCATCTTTCTGGTCTTTCATTTCTTTCTTTCAGTCTCTTTACTTACTTATTTCTCTTATATTCCTCCCCCCCTCCCTCCACCACTCTCTTTCCTTTCGCACATCCATCCCGAAATGCAACGCTACCAAGCCATGGCCGAGCCACGTGCGTTAGAACTGGTGATCTGGTGATTTCTGGTCATGTTGCTCGGGCTCGGGCCGGGCTCGGGCCGGCCTCGGGCCGGGCTCGGGCCGGCCTCGGGCGTGCGCTCCGGGTTGCGTGGTAAATGAGCGGTCAGGTGATGCGTTTCGATTAGCGTGAGAATGGATGCTGAGGAGGTGAAACGGAGGCTGGCCTCTGGAGGACTTCTTTTATTTCTTTGTTCCTACTACCAAGTGGCCGACAGCCTCCGTTAGTCACGAATACATGCTTTTCGATGATGTTCACGTCACTTCATAACGCTCCCATGGCAACAGGGGGAAACGGCTGCTCTTGTGTGAAGTAAACGCAACATTTTTCAACTTTCTGCTGAGATATATGTGACTTTTTTTTGCAACGAAAATGCGGGGATTATGAAATCATGCAAGCCCCGCATATTTTGCGCGGAAATCGGCAATTTATGCGGCGAAAGTGCGGTGTATTTGAACAAATGCGCTCCCCCCTCTGGAGGGACTTTCTTCTTCTTCTTCTTCTTCTTCCTCTGCCTTTTCCGCCGAGTGGCGTGCGTGTGGCCGCTCGCGGTGTGAAGCTCGTGTCGGCGCTACTCTCCGACATGCACTCTAACCACTGCTGATAGACGGCCTTTTAAAAAGCTGTCAATCAAAATGAACTTGTCGGACTCGGGCCGAATTCTGTCGGGCTCGGGGCTCGTCGGGCCGAACTTTTAAGGCCCGATTACAGCGCTAACTTGCGTTACCGCGACGCGTAATTACATTTTTCGAGAGGTGCACGTCCGGCTGCAGCGAAGGGTCGGTATCGCCACGTACCTACGTACGTAGCCGTGGCGTAGATTTAACACAGAAGCATAAATCACACTAAGGGCGCTGACACACAGCTGATAACCGGCCGTCGGACCGTCTGGCGAGGTCGGTGACTCGAGTCTGGTCGGTGTGTCCCGTGCCGTCGGCCGTCCGAGGAGCCGTCGGCCTTCATTTGGGCCGACCCGACATGTTCAGTCGGAGACAGGGCAGTCGGGACTCACCCGGAGACGGGGAGCGGATGAGACGAAGATCTTTTAAACTGACCTTTGTTGATCTGAAATGAAGACAGATTCAGCGACTGCACGGCCTATTCCTCTCTTAACATGTTCTCAGGAACACGTTACCGTGAACTATTTTCGCTCAAGTCGGCGTCTCTTCGGTGTGTTCTGAGGCACTTTTTGGACCTCGGGGACCCGACTGATCAGTCCGACTGGCTTTACTGCCGACGGTTGGCCGTCTGGTTGGTGTGTAACTACCTTAAAGCATTGCTGATGTTTGTGTGTTTCTTTCTCCCAGCAGACACCACAGGAAGAGGCAGCAGCGGTCCTGGACTTCCGAACCCTCAGATGTACGATGAAGTGTACTTCGACTCTGACTCGGACGGCGAGGACACGCCGAGTAAGCATATATGTTTCCATACGTATTAGTTTTTTTACTGCAACGTGTACACATGTCGCAGCCTTGACCGATGAAAGTCAATTTAAAGTCCTAAGTAAGGACAGCTGTTAACGGGCCAAATGTCGCTGTACAATTACTTAATTACTTACAATTACTTGTCTCAGAAATAATTGTGGTTAACAATATACTTGTCTCATTCAGTCAAATTACTTTTCCAAACAAACTAGAGTTTAGAATGAATTCCAGGATACATATTTTGGTTATATATGTATATATATCACTGTCATGTGACCCAGATGATGTAATAACACAAATACACAGCCTTTGAAGTCAACAACGCCTCTTTATTATCATATTATCATCTAGAAAGGGGGGAGGAAGGGAGAGAGAGGGGGAGAGAAGGAAGGGAGAGAGGGGGGAGGGAGAGGGGAGGAAGGGAGAGAGAGGGGGAGAGAGAAGGAAGGGAGAGGGGGTGGAGGGAGAGGGGAGGAAGGGAGAGAGAGGGGGAGAGAGAATGAAGGGAGAGGGGGTGGAGGGAGAGGGGAGGGAGAGAGAAGGAAGGAAGGAAGGGATGGAGAGAGAGGGGGAGAGAGAAGGAAGGAAGGGAGAGAGGGGGGAGGGAGAGAGAAGGAAGGGATGGAGAGAGAGGGGGAGAGAGAAGGGAGAGGGGGGAGGGAGAAGGAAGGGAGTGAGGGGGGGGATGGAGAGAGAAGGAAGGGAGTGAGAGGGAGAGAGAAGGAAGGGAGAGAGGGGGGAGGGAGAGAGAAGGAAGGGATGGAGAGAGGGAGAGAGAAGGAAGGAAGGGAGAGGGGGGAGGGAGAGAGGGGGGATGGAGAGAGAAGGAAGGGATGGAGAGGGGGAGAGAGGGGGGAGGGAGAGAGAAGGAAGGAAGGGTGAGGGAGAGAGAAGGAAGGGAGAGAGGGGAGGAAGGGAGAGAGAGGGGAAGGGAGAGGGGAGGAAGGGAGAGAGAAGGAAGGGATGGAGAGAGAGAGGGGGAGAGAGAGGGGAAGGGAGAGGGGATGAAGGGAGAGAGAAGGAAGGGATGGAGAGAGAGAGAGGGAGAGAGAAGGAAGGGATGGAGAGAGGGAGAGAAGGAAGGGAGAGAGAGGGTGGAGGGAGAGAGAGAAGGAAGGGAGAGAGAGGGTGGAGGGAGAGAGAGAGAAGGAAGGGAGGGAGAGGGGGAGGGAGAAGGAAGGGAGGGAGAGGGGGAGGGAGAAGGAAGGGAGTGAGAGGGGGAGGGAGAGAGAAGGAAGGGAGTGAGAGGGGGAGGGAGAGAGAAGGAAGGGAGTGAGAGGGGGAGGGAGAGAGAATGAAGGGAGTGAGGGGGGAGGGAGAGAGAGGGGGAGGGAGAGAAGGGAGGGAGAGTGAAGGAAGGGGAGTGAGAGAGAGGTAAGGTGGGGGAGAGGGAGCGAGAGAGAGAGGTAAGGGAGAGAGGGGTAAAGGAGAGGGAGAGGGGTTGAGAGAGAGAGAGAGGGGAGAGAGAGAGGGAGAGAGAGAGGGAGAGAGAGGGGAGAGAGAAGGGAGAGAGAAGGGATGGAGAGAGAGGGAGAGAGAAGGGATGGAGAGAGGGGAGAGAGAAGGGAGAGAGAAGGGAGAGAGAGAGGGAGAGAGAAGGGATGGAGAGAGAGGGGGAGAGAAGGAAGGGAGAGAGGGGAGGAGAGAGAAGGGCGGGAGAGAGAAGGAAGGGAGATGGAGAGAGAAGGAAGGAAGAGAGGGAGAGAGAAGGAAGAGAGGGAGGGGAGGAGAGAGAGAGATTTTTTTAGATGTTGGCAATTAAACAAAGAATCCACGATTACGTAAAATAATTGACCATTCGACAGTTGTGTAATAATTGGTTCAGGCCGAGCTGTAAAGGTGGCGCCGAAATCCCAACCAAACGACTTCAATCTCAGGGAATGACTACGTAACACGTGACGTTACGACTTCACGAGAATATTCAACTTTTGTTCTGTTTTTACATCTTTAATCTTGGGTCCGTTTTTGTGAAAACCTCTGCGTTTCCTCTGCAGGCAGCGCTGCTGGCCGGAGGCGGGGACAGCGCGTCATACTGACCAATGACGAGCTGCTGTACGACCCCGACAAGGACGACAGGGACCAGGCCTGGGTGGACGCCCGGAGGAGACGGTAAGACACCCAGAAGGAGTCACTCCGGCGATATTAACCATCTGCTTATCCTAGTCTCGCTTTGAGCTCAGGGGACAGACTGGAGGACACTAGGTGGTACAGCCTGAGACAGCTAGCTCAGGGGACAGACTGGAGGACACTAGGTGGTACAGCCTGAGACAGCTAGCTCAGGGGAGAGACTGGAGGACACTAGGTGGTACAGCCTGAGACCGCTAGCTCAGGGGAGAGACTGGAGGACACTAGGTGGTACAGCCTGAGACAGCTAGCTCAGGGGAGAGACTGGAGGACACTAGGTGGTACAGCCTGAGACAGCTAGCTCAGGGGAGAGACTGGAGGACACTAGGTGGTACAGCCTGAGACCGCTAGCTCAGGGGATAGACTAGAGGACACTAGGTGGTACAGCCTGAGACAGCTAGCTCAGGGGAGAGACTGGAGGACACTAGGTGGTACAGCCTGAGACGGCTAGCTCAGGGGAGAGACTGGAGGACACTAGGTGGTACAGCCTGAGACCGCTAGCTCAGGGGAGAGACTGGAGGACACTAGGTGGTACAGCCTGAGACAGCTAGCTCAGGGGACAGACTGGAGGACACTAGGTGGTACAGCCTGAGACAGCTAGCTCAGGGGAGAGACTGGAGGACACTAGGTGGTACAGCCTGAGACAGCTAGCTCAGGGGACAGACTGGAGGACACTAGGTGGTACAGCCTGAGACAGCTAGCTCAGGGGACAGACTGGAGGACACTAGGTGGTACAGCCTGAGACAAGCACAATAAAAAGAATTACCTTCTGCATTTTTGTTATGCTTTTCCCTCCATTGTACCGAACCGTGATGTCTGTACCGAACCGTGATGTCTGAACCGAACCGTGATGTCTGAACCGAACCGTGATGTCTTAAAAAATCTTTTTAAAGCCTATTCCAGTGGTTCCCGTAGCTTTGAGGAAGACGTAGGTGCGTGTATTTCAGGCGTCCTTCCTCGAGAAAGTGTTACGCTTTCAACATGCATCTCTTTGTCAACGTCTAACTTTTAGTTCTTCTGGGTCATAATTTAAAGTTAAAACCTCCAGACGCTTTCGTTTCTTTGTTGATTTCGTCTTGGACATTTTTGTTGTTGTTTACACCAAGATTTTGAAGCTTTTTCCGACATTTTTTGTCACTTTTTGACGTTTTCTCTCTATTCCCGAAGTTCTTCGTCACTTTTTCAAATGTTCTTTAATAAAAAAAAATCCTTCAAATGCTATAAAATTCAATAAAACTCCCAAATTCAATGAAAATAGTGAACTGGTCAGTTATTTAACTTGTGAAGAACGTTGTATGGAAAATTATTTTGACAATTTGGTTGAAGGAAACGAAAATTTCTGATATAGAGACTTTTTGAAAATGGGTCAGATTTGACCCAGGGGACAACAGGAGGGATAACTGATCTTGGGATGGGAGTAACATCCTCCTGTGTCTTCCTGTGCAGGTACGAGGTCAGAAAGCGGCCCGCTGCGGGGTCTCGGTCGCAGCCTCGGACGTCCCAGAGCTTACCGAGCAGCGACGCCGTCCTCAACTGTCCCGCCTGCATGACCACGCTCTGCCTGGACTGTCAGAGGTGAGGCTTCACAGCAACAAGAGTCACAGTTTAGACGTCAAGGAAGAACCCAAGGCACTCGCCTTTTAACGACAATTATTTAATATGCCTTTCATACATCTGGCACATTCTCAATAGAGAGGTAGAAGACCTTCCCCCTTCCTGTGGACCTCATGGGATCTACTTACTTACTTACCTACGTACTAACTATAAAGTCTGTCTACTTTCTATAATATCTACCTACTTACTTTCTATAATATCTACCTACTTACTTTCTATAATATCTACCTACCGTATTTTCCGGACTATAAGTCGCACTTTTTTTCATAGTTTGGCTGGTCCTGTGACTTATACTCAGGTGCGACTTATATATCAAAATATATATATAATTGAACATGTTTTTAAATGTTAATTCATACTGAAGACATTACCGTCTAAAGCCGAGAGAGGGCGCTCTAGGCTTGTGACAGCTATATGCTGCTCCTAAAGACAACTGAGAAAGAAATGAAAATCCTATTCTGCAGATTTCAAACTGCAGGTAGTAAAATATGCAGCCGGAAACGGTAATCGAGCAGCAGAAAGAAAGTTTGGAGTGAGAGAGAAACTTGTGAGGGACTGGCGAAAAGGTGACTCTCACTGCAACGAAGAAAACAAAGAAAGCTAATCGGCTAATCGCGGGCTGGAAGCAAGATGGCCAGAGCTGGAGGAACGAGTCCACAGACAACGTGCTGCCGAGAGAGAGAGAGAGAGAGAGAGAGAGAGAGAGAGAGAGAGAGAGAGAGAGAGAGAGAGAGAGAGAGAGAGAGAGAGAGAGAGAGAGAGAGAGAGAGAGAGAGAGAGAGAGAGAGAGAGAGAGGCCTGTCAACTGTGCAGTGGAGTGTGCTAGTGTGTAGTTGAATAACTTGCCTTTCGAGATTAAATGTCTGCTCTTAGTCTTGGATTTTGTGAAATCAATTTCTAAATAAATGCGACTTATATATGTTTTTTTCCTCTTCATGACGCATTTTTTGACTGATGCAACTTATACTCCGGAGCGACTTATAGTCCGGAAAATACGGTACTTACTATAATATCTACCTACTTACTTGCTTACTTACTATAATATCTACCTACTTACTTACTTACTTACTATAATATCTACCTACTTACTTACTATAATATCTACCTACTTACTTACTATAATATCTACCTACTTACTTACTTTCTATAATATCTACTTACTTTCTATATCTACCTACTTACTTTCTATATCTACCTACTTACTTTCTATATCTACCTACTTTCTATAATATCTACCTACTTACTTGCTTACTTACTATAATATCTACCTACTTACTTACTTACTTACTATAATATCTACCTACTTACTTACTATAATATCTACCTACTTACTTACTATAATATCTACCTACTTACTTACTTTCTATAATATCTACTTACTTTCTATATCTACCTACTTACTTTCTATATCTACCTACTTTCTATAATATCTACCTACTTACTTACTTTCTATAATACCTACTTACTTTCTATAATATCTACCTACTTACTTTCTATATCTACCTACTTTCTATAATATCTACCTACTTACTTTCTATAATATCTACCTACTTACTTTCTATATCTACCTACTTTCTATAATATCTACCTACTTACTTACTTTCTATAATATCTACCTACTTACTTTCTATATCTACCTACTTACTTTCTATATCTACCTACTTACTTTCTATATATATATACCTACTTACTTTCTATAATATCTACCTACTTACTTACTTTCAATAATATCTACCTACTTACTTTCTATATCTACTTACTTTCTATAATATCTACCTACTTACTTTCTATAATATCTACCTACTTACTTACTTTCTATAATATCTACCTACTTACTTTCTATATCTACTTACTTACTATAATATCTACCTACTTACTTACTTACTATAATATCTACCTACTTACTTACTATAATATCTACCTACTTACTTACTTACTATAATATCTACCTACTTACTTACTATAATATCTACCTACTTACTTACTATAATATCTACCTACTTACTTACTATAATATCTACCTACTTACTATAAAATGTACTTACTTTCTATCAAATCTACCTACTTACGTAGTTACTATGAAATCCATTTGCCTGCCTATCTCTTTATCTATACCCATATATATGTTTTTTTGCATCCACTCAGGCATGAAAAGTACCGGACGCAGTATCGAGCCATGTTCGTCATGAACTGCGCGGTGAAGAAAGACGAGGTGTTGCGCTACAAAACGCAGCAGGAGGTGAAACCAAAGAAGAACAAGAGGAAGAGGCGGTCGGGACAGACGGCAGAAACGGCCATGGACGTGACTCCGGACCCGGCGCCGGCTGGGATGGACGCCGACGAGGTTTACCACCCTGTCCAGTGCACCGAGTGCTCCACGGAGGTGGCCGTGTTCGATAAAGACGAGGTCTACCACTTCTTCAACATCCTGGCCAGCCACTGCTGAGACACACAAGCCGGCTCGGGAATTAACTGTTTGACTCACTGGCCAAGCTGGCAGATCGGTGAGAAAGTTCAGCGGCCAAGCATCTTTTTTTTAATGGAGCCAAAATAATAAATTGGGTTTTCTTGGTAACATCACAAAACTTTCTGTGTGGGGTTGCAAGTCCTGCTGGATCATCCTCTGGTTTTAACGTGCTTTCTTTTGGAAAGCTGGCGGCCAAAAATCTCCACATAATGGCTAATTAATTAGTGGTGGCTGGCGTTCCAAAACGGACTATAAATGGACTTAAAATGGACTTAAAATTGACTAAAAAAGGGATCAAAAGATGACTAAAAGCTGACTAAAAGCTGACTAAAAGATGACTTAAAGATGACTTAAAGCTGACTTAAAGCTGACTTAAAGCTGACTTAAAACTGACTAAAAGATGACTAAAAGATGACTTAAAGCTGACTAAAAGCTGACTAAAAGCTGACTAAAAGCTGACTAAAAGCTGACTTAAAGATGACTAAAAGATGACTTAAAGATGACTTAAAGATGACTAAAAGCTGACCTAAAAGCTGACTTAAAGATGACTTAAAGATGACTAAAAGATGACCTAAAAGATGACTAAAAGATGACTAAAAGATGACTTAAAGATGACTTAAAGATGACTAAAAGCTGACCTAAAAGATGACCTAAAGATGACTTAAAGCTGACCTAAAAGCTGACCTAAAAGCTGACCTAAAAGCTGACTTAAAGCTGACTAAAAGCTGACTAAAAGCTGACTAAAAGCTGACCAAAAGCTGACCTAAAAGCTGACCTAAAAGCTGACCTAAAAGATGACTTAAAGCTGACCTAAAATATGACTAAAAGCTGACTCAAAGATGACTCAAAGCTGACTCAAAGCTGACCTAAAGCATGACTAAAAGATGACTAAAGGATGACCTAAAAGATGACCTAAAAGCTGACTTAAAGCTGACTCAAAGCTGACTCAAAGCTGACTGAATATTCCCTTCACAATCCTACCTACAGCACCTTTTAAATATCTCACAAACACTGGAATTTGACACCGAAACTCCGCTTGTTGCAGCTCCGATGGTCAGTACTCACCTGAATACACAGAAGTTCGAATTTAGAGGCTAATACAGATGTTATTATAATAACATCACATATAATTTGAGAATTACAACGGCTGGATAGCGATACATCGGCTGATACCCATTTCTTTTCTTGCATACATACTCAAACATTTTGATAAAGCTTCCCGTTGACACTTTACCTCCTCATTTAGCATTCATAATCAGGATATAAATATCGAATATATGGTTAATAACACTGTAACGTACTGTAAGAATTGTGAACAAGATGTACTGAGAGGGAAATGTTACCGTTGTAAATAAACTCATCAGTGCTTTCTGTTGGACGAACGATGAACGGAGACAGATTCTAAGTTAACATGTTTGACATTTCTGTTCTCAGATTTCTTCTAATTTGACGCCGATACTGATATACAGTAGCTGCGAGAAGCTAACATCGGCCTATTTATGTTTTTAAGAACACGTATACTATATTATGGATGCACCGAATCCAGATTTTTGGGGTTCTGCTGAGTCCTCCTCCCGTCCTCAGTCCATGAACTCAGTCAACACATTAATGAAGTCAGCAGGGACTGTCCTTCCTGAAGTTACTGCATTCTGGCTGCTGTCTGTAGATTCCTTCATCACAACTCGTATTCTTCCAGATGTTTGATACCAGATGTTGTAACAGCGGTGATGTTGTGTATTGTTTAGGGTCCTCGCCACCACCAGACTAATCAGCATTGCAGATTGAACATGTAGCTGGACTTGAATGGTCTTCTTTTGACTTAAAGTGCTGCCAAACATCACTTTTTCTGCTCACCAGTTCCATTTCCACTTCCTCACAGCCGGCTGCATTGAACGCTCCACCTACGTAGACACCTTCCCGTAATCAACGGCGCCGTCATTACGGCGACCAGCGCAGCGCGCGGAGTGCAAGCGTAGGGTTCGGTTCGCTGGGGAAAAAAAATCTAAAAAAGCCGAATATTTAATATATTATTAAGAGCTATGATAACAAGAGTCACATTTCCAAGTAAGTAAGAAGGTAGTTGTTGGGAAATAGTCAATGAATGAGCCGAAAGGTTTGGGAACAACTGTCCTAACAAATCACACACACACACACACACACACACACACACACACACACACCTAATGAAAACAATTTAGGGAATCTGACTGCAGTGTGTGTGTGTCCACCACTGCCCTGTGTGTGCTCGTGTGTGTCTGTGTGTTTCCGTGTGTCTGTGTCCGTGTATATGTGTGTGTGTGTGTGTCCGTGTATATATGTGTGTGTGTGTGTGTCCGTCCGTGTGTGTGTGTGCGCGTGCGTGCGTGTTGAGTCCCGTCAAAAAGCCCCGTATTCAGCTGAACCCTGTATTTGGTGCATCCCTAATACTATATATGGTTTGTTGGGTATCTTCACCATCATTTTTTGTTTTTTTTAACACTTTTGTTTTCACAAATTTTCCAAAATAATACATTGACATAATGTATCATCCCAAGAAATAAAATAAACAGGAAGATGAGTAATATTAGGTATAAAAACCCCAAAAGACAGCAACATCTGAAACAGACCGATAACAGAAGAAGGACCAATCCAAAGCTCCGTTAGATCTGCGTTATCAGTCAGTATCTGTTAGTAGAATCACTTAATTGTTCTTTCATGAGACGTTTAACCCTCATGTTGTCTTCCTTTGTTTTTTTTTTTACATTTTTGACGCCTTTTTTCACAATTTGCTTTTGCTTTTTCCAACGTTTTGAATTTTAAAATTTTTCTTCTACACTTTTTCAGCGCTTACGTCCACGTGCAATATTTTGTGATATAAAATACAAATTAAAAACGGGTCAATGTGACCTAAAGTCAACACAATTAATACACAAAATAGCAATGTATGAAAATATAGCTTAGTAATTTTTGTCGAAAGTATAAAAGGAAGTAGGGAGGAAAGGGCGGAGAACATATTGACCAATTATATAAAAGTAGTTTCATATAAATAACAATGTTGTACTCAGAATAACTTCTCAAACTCGATCGGCACTTTATTTTGAAAATTTTCTTTAATGTTTTCTTTAAATTTAGTAACAATGGCCAATTATATAAAACTATTTTCATTACAAATAAAACAATGTACAAAGAATAACAATTTTCTCAAACTCGATCAGAACTTTATTTTGAAATTATTTTTCTTTTTGCATTTTATTTAAGGTTAGTATGCATTATATTACAAACAATGTTAAAAAAAACTGTAATACATCACTTATTGTCAAGTAGACACAAATAAACAGAGATAAATATAAAACATGCCAGGGAAAGAATAGAAAATACATTAACTTACTTAATTAAATGGGGAGCACAATCTTAATTTTAATTGTCTTAATATATAGCACTGCCTTTCTTTAAACATTAAAGGAATGTTATGAGATTGATAAACAAGATATTCTTTCTCATATACAGTATCATTTTCCAGCATAAGTTCAAAATTACAGGTAATATTATGAAAGATACATCTACAAATACACTTCACTATAATTACTACACTTTATTTTGAAATCCGGATGTTGGAACTCCCTGGGCTGCGTCAGCGTCAGAGCCGTTACGCCCGAACACGGAGTTGTGATTGGCTGAAAACGATTCCTTATTATTAAACATCAGAAGCCACCAGAACATATCCTACCCCCATGAGAGTGCACATACACCCGTACTGTTCAACATCATGATACATTATATGGTCTAAAACTTACATTTATACAGCAAATCTAATTCTAAAATGACATAATGTTACATATCCTGTACACTAGGTGGCGGTATGCACCTAAAAGTTGTTTGCAATCCGCCATTAATTAAGAGAAAAGGAAGACGGATAATAGCCTAGCATACAGTCTATGGTAGAAAGAGGGATAAGTTGGGTCAAAGTTAAGTTGGAGTTGTAACAATGGCCCTGGGTGACTGTTGGAAGCAGTTATCCTGGTTCTACTACCAGTATCTTCTGGTGACGGCGCTGTACATGCTGGAGCCCTGGGAGAGGACGGTGTTCAGTATCCTTTTCCGTGTGAAGCTAGCAAGCTAACGTGCTAACGTTAGCTAAGAACGTCAGCAGAGCTAACTTATCGTTGCGCCCGAAAACGCAACGCTAACGTTTTTAATGGATTTCACGTATTTAAGTTGTGATGTGAATATCAGTTAAAACATTTTACAAATCCATAGGGGTATGTGGCAAATTCGGCATACATAAATAGTGCAGTTCAATTGTTGATTTTGTTGAAATGAAGAATGTTTGCCAGTTGTTAACGTGTTTCAAGGCAAAACGGAGCAACGTATTTATTTTTTATTAATGCCGAATTCGTGGGCTGCCCATAAAGTATTAGAAAAGGTGTCATTTTGTTCCATAAGGAAGTTGTATTTACCTAAATAGCCCATATATGACCGACCGTCAAACGCGCATAAATGTAAAGGGACCCTGGCGTGATTGACGGAAGTATTTGGCGCAAAAGAACAAAAAAACTCGTATTTGTAATAACAATAACGTCGTGTTTTGAGTGCCGAGTTAAAGACTCTGCTCTGATGGAGTAGAACATGTCTCAAACTTTGTTGTACTACTCTTATACCTTTACCTACACGTAATAACGCGTTAAAGAGGTAGAATTGCCAACGGAGTTCAGCATGTTTGTAAAAAAAGGCGTTTGGGCTAAGCTAACTGCAGCCCTTAGGGAGCTTCCCATCCACAGGCAGCTGACTCACACATGATGGTTACAGCATGTGTCTAGTTATATTTTAGATAACAGACGCTCAACCTAAATTGAACCGTACAACTTTAACCCGGAAAGGAGGGAAGGGATCGGCGGTTAATAATTGAAGTGTATAGTGTTAATGGTGTTATGGCTGCACTTGGCTCGAGTAAAAATACCAAAATATAGACATTTTCAATGCTAGGCAACAGCCAGGCCCCTGGTTAACTGCCATTTAGACTAGGAATGAAAGGGGGAAACGACAGAGCAGGGGGAATGAGAGGGGGAAACGCCAGAGCAGAGGGAATGAGAGGGGGAAACACCAGAGCAGAGGGGAATGAGAGGGGGAAACGCCAGAGCAGGGGGAATGAGAGGAGGAAACACCAGAGCAGGGGGGAATGAGAGGGGGAAACGCCAGAGCAGAGGGAATGAGAGGGGGAAACGCCAGAGCAGAGGGGAATGAGAGGGGGAAACGCCAGAGCAGAGGGAATGAGAGGGGGAAACACCAGAGCAGAGGGGAATGAGAGGGGGAAACGCCAGAGCAGGGGGAATGAGAGGGGGGAACACCAGAGCAGGGGGAATGAGAGGGGGAAACACCAGAGCAGGGGGAATGAGAGGGGGAAACGCCAGAGCAGAGGGGAATGAGAGGGGGAAACACCAGAGCAGGGGGAATGAGAGGGGGAAACGCCAGAGCAGGGGGAACGAGAGGGGCAAACGTAGCAGAAGATTTTCCTTTTTAAACCAAAACGTAGCCTGAAATATCCCTAATGGAATATTGAATCAAATGAAATCTTGACCTTGTGTATGACCCAGCCCTAATGACAGTCTGCATGTACCGTCTACAGATTTACGGTAACCAGGTTACTCTGGTGCATGTAAACGTGTAATATATAACCTACGTAACCTAATTCCCCTGAGTAACCTTAGTGCGTATGAAGGAATCGAATGTCCGACTGTCTCCTGATAATCCACAGAACACAATGTCAACGGCTATCACTGGATCTACTCCCTTTTTAAAAGTGATATTCAACGCTCATTTTCAGGTTCATACTTGTATTTTGTGTTTCTACCAAAACATGTTTACATACTCGTCATCATCATTGTGTGTTTATGTAGCTACTCGCATCTGGGACATTATATCTGCCCCTTTAAAGCTCCCATGACATGGTGCTCTTTGGATGCTTTTATATAGGCCTCAGTGGTCCCCTAATACTGTATCTGAAGTCTCTTTTATAGAGGCCTTAGTGGTCCCCTAATACTGTATCTGAAGTCTCTTTTATATAGACCTTAGTGGTCCCCTAATACTGTATCTGAAGTCTCTTTATATAGACCTTAGTGTTCCCCTAATACTGTATCTGAAGTCTTTTATATAGACCTCAGTGGTCCCCTAATACTGTATCTGAAGTCTTTTATATAGACCTTAGTGTTCCCCTAATACTGTATCTGAAGTCTCTTTTATATAGACCTTAGTGGTCCCCTAATACTGTATCTGAAGTCTCTTTTATATAGACCTTAGTGGTCCCCTAATACTGTATCTGAAGTCTTTTATATAGGCCTTAGTGGTCCCCTAATACTGTATCTGAAGTCTCTTTTATATAGGCCTTAGTGGTCCCCTAATACTGTATCTGAAGTCTCTTTATATAGACCTTAGTGGTCCTCTAATACTGTATCTGAAGTCTCTTTTATATAGGCCTTAGTGGTCCCCTAATACTGTATCTGAAGTCTCTTTTATATAGACCTTAGTGGTCCCTAATACTGTATCTGAAGTCTCTTTTATATAGGCCTTAGTGGTCCCCTAATACTGTATCTGAAGTCTCTTTTATATAGACCTTAGTGGTCCTCTAATACTGTATCTGAAGTCTCTTTTATATAGGCCTTAGTGGTCCCCTAATACTGTATCTGAAGTCTCTTTTATATAGGCCTTAGTGGTCCCCTAATACTGTATCTGAAGTCTCTTTTATATAGGCCTTAGTGGTCCCCTAATACTGTATCTGAAGTCTCTTTTATATAGGCCTTAGTGGTCCCCTAATACTGTATCTGAAGTCTCTTTTATATAGACCTCAGTGGTCCCCTAATACTGTATCTGAAGTCTTTTATATAGACCTTAGTGTTCCCCTAATACTGTATCTGAAGTCTCTATAGACCTTAGTGGTTCCCTAATACTGTATCTGAAGTCTCTTTTATATAGGCCTTAGTGGTCCCTAATACTGTATCTGAAGTCTCTTTTATATAGGCCTTAGTGGTCCCCTAATACTGTATCTGAAGTCTCTTTTATATAGGCCTTAGTGGTCCCCTGATACTGTATCTGAAGTCTCTTTTATATAGACCTTAGTGGTCCCCTAATACTGTATCTGAAGTCTCTTTTATATAGGCCTTAGTGGTCCCCTAATACTGTATCTGAAGTCTCTTTTATATAGGCCTTAGTGGTCCCCTAATACTGTATCTGAAGTCTCTTTTATATAGACCTTAGTGGTCCCCTGATACTGTATCTGAAGTCTCTTTTATATAGACCTTAGTGGTCCCTAATACTGTATCTGAAGTCTCTTTTATATAGGCCTTAGTGGTCCCCTAATACTGTATCTGAAGTCTCTTTATATAGACCTTAGTGGTCCCCTGATACTGTATCTGAAGTCACACACAACACATTCTGAAAACTAAGACTATGTTCACACTTGGTGTCTTTTCTTGACCAGAAAAGTTGACTAGGGCCCTTTCGTAGAGCGCTGTGTGGAAAGGTGCTAACGTTAGATAAAAGATATTGCTGGAGCGAGCTACAGAAAGAGGGAGTGGTGCTAATGCTAACGTTAGATAAGACAAAGTGAGTTCCCTGTTCACGGAGTGTGGTGGAAGCTTTTCGATGCAGAAGGTGTAACAAAATAAGGACAGTCGAAGACTAAACCAAGTTAGGTTTTTGTATTATATATATTTGCAAATACAGGAGGAACACAAGGTCACAAAAGGCACAGCAGCTCTGTGTGAAAGGTCTCTTCCACGAGTGAACAGCAACACTGAGCTTATATACACAACAAGGACATGGGAGTGATAACCACACATGTTCTGGTCTAAACATGACTTGGCATTTCTTACAGGCATATCTGAACACAGGAGACAATCTATATCGTAATAGACACCGTGGAGCCTCTGCGTCTCTCCCCTCTTGCCCCACCATCACCCTGGGGGTCACATAGCTACCCCGTACATCTCCAACTAGCAAGGGAACAACTGCTTCTCACAGAAAGATAGTTAACTGTGACCTTGTACCCATGGGCGTCAGTGTTGGTTTGAAATATGCTGGGGACAGAGATGCATTCGGAAGTACATTTCCAGAGGTGCTGGGTTCAATGATGCATTCATTTTCTCTTTCACGCAGGTCATGTTCTGAAAGACGCTGTCCTGTAGCTTACTAATGAATAAAAACGTGTATTAATGTATGTAAACAATGATCAATGATTACCAAATTTCTCTCTCATATTGCTCCTCGTAACCACTGAAAACTGTCAAAAAATCGAACCCAAAGTCAAGTTATTATGGACGTTATCTGACATTAAGCGTCTCTGCTTCACATTTTCAGTGGAGCAGCTGTGGGTTGACTCCACACGGTTCTCATGGGCGTTAGTGCTAACGTGAGAAAGCTTAACGTGGGTTAATGTACCTGAACAACGATCAATCATCGAAACATTTCTGGTTCGATTTTTTTGACAGTTGTCAGCGGTTATGAGGAGCAATATGAGAGAGAACTTCGGTAATCATTGATCATTGTTTAGGTACAAGCTTTTTCCTCGCCATAGGCGCCAATGAAGAAGACAACGCTAATGTGAGATAACTTCTATAATCGTTGGAGTTTGGTTTAGTTCTTTTGACAGACTTGAGTGTTCATTACAAGATATGGCCATGAGGAATTTGGTGATGATTGGTCGTTGTTTAGGTACTTTAAACCAAGTTAAGCTTTTTTTTTTATGTTAAGCAGAATGTGTGTGTGTGTGTGTGTGTGTGTGTGTGTGTGTGTGTGTGTGTGTGTGTGTGTGTGTGTGTGTGTGTGTGTGTGTGTGTGTGTGTGTGTGTGTGTGTGTGTGTGTGTGTGACTGTATTCGTGGGGTCCAAAAACCGGGAGTCCAGTATACTTGTGGGGTCCGACCAGCCTTGTGGGGCCAAAATGCTGGAGCCCACAAGGTTAAAGGTCTGTTTGAGGGTTAAGACTTGGTTTTAGGATTAGGGTTAGAATTAGGTTATGGTTAGGGTGAGGGTAAGGGTTAAGGTTAGGCATCTAGTGGTGATGGTTAAGGTTAGGGTAAGGGGCTAGGGAATGCATTATGTCAATGACGGGTCCCCACAAAGATAGTGAAACGCACTGTGTGCCTGCTCTGTGGGGATAGAGATTGTTGTGGATTTTTTGGCATCTGTCGCTCAAGAATTATGTGTTTATGCACTTTTCTTTTCTTTTTTTTAACTATATTGAGCTCGAGGTTGTCAAAGAAGTGGTGGGTACAAAATGACTGATGGCGAAATCTGGTAGGTACCGTCCCCACCGAAATCGGCGCCTATGCTCGTACCTTTATCGGTTCAAACGAGGCCTGTAGGCATTCGTCTCCAGACTTCGTGTACGCAGTCTACATGTGGGAATGAGATGAACTCCCTTCCAGCATTATGAGAGAAACGCAAAAAGAAATTATACGAATAATATAGAGAATCGTGCTTAAATGTAATTTTTGCCATTACAGGGAGCGCCCGGTCATGTCATATATAACTTGCTGTGCTCCGACTCCATTTTTTCTTGTAGTTATGGACACGACAGGTCTGGCTACTCCGCTTATCACTGGTCGGCTGTCAAAAAAGCGTTTGACGTGGGACGTTTTTTTATTTTTTTTCAGAGAAGTTGAACTTTTTTTCAACTTCAAAAAGAAGCTCCGAGCTGCAGAGAAGACGTTTGAAAAGGCGCTCAGGACTTTTTTTAAAATACTGTGTACTCCGTAGGATTATGATGTAAAACAGACGCTGGCAGCTTGAAAGAAGACGCCAAGTGTGGACATAGTAGCCTCAACCTTTTTAAAACTAGCAAACGCACTCTGAAATCTAACTCAAACTAAAATGAAATCTACAACTAATTTGAAAATTCAAAACTTTTATAACCTTGGTCTTGACAAATTAACTATTGTTTCTTCAGCCTCCTGCAACACACACACACACACACACACACACACACACACACACACAGAGAGAGAGAGAGAAACACACACACACACACACACACACACACACACACACAGAGAGAGAGAGACACACACACACACACAGAGAGAGAGAGAGACACACACACACACACAGAGAGAGAGAGACACACACACAGAGAGAGAGAGAGACACACACACACACACACACACACACACACACAGTGCGTCTCACTGTCTTTGTGGGGACCCGTCATTGACATAATGCATTCCCTAGCCCCTTACCCTAACCTTAACCATCACCACTAGATGCCTAACCTTAACCCTTACCCTCACCCTAACCATAACCTAATTCTAACCCTAATCCTAGAACCAAGTCTTAACCCTCAAACAGACCTTTAACCTTGTGGGCTCCAGCATTTTGGGCCCCACAAAGCTGGTCGGACCCCACAAGTATACTGAACTCCCGGTTTTTGGACCACACGAATATAGTTACACACACACACACAGGATCACTGAACATGCATTGGATCCCATGCAATTTGCCTACAGGCCACGCAGCGGTGTAGAAGATGCCACTCTCACTTCATTTGCTCCTCAAACACCTTGAGGGAAGTGGGTCCCATGCACAAATTCTTTTTTGATTTTTCATCTGCTTTTAATACAATTCAACCGTATATTTTAGCCAACCGACTTGTTGAGCAATTTGATTTTTCTCCTAATCTTGTTGGTTGGATTCAGGATATTTTAACCAACAGGACACAGAGAGTAAGGTGAACTTCCACAGGCTCACCACAGGGGGGCGTGCTTTCACCCCTTCTGTTCATTCTATATACGAACACGTGTCAGAGAAAATATGTAAATAGGACCATCATTAAATATGCAGACGACGCCGTCATCGTGAGTTTGCGCCATAAAAATGACAGAGGCCACGGTCCAATAATTGAAGACTTTGTCCAACGGTGCGAGGAGTCACACCTTCAATTGAACATATCCAAAACAAAGGATATGTACATTGATTTTGGTACTTCTCCAGGATATGAGGCCATAACTATAAATGGTCAACTAGTGGATCAAGTAGAATGCTATAGATACCCAGGGACATATTATTTCCAGAAGAATTGTGATGCTATCTGTAAAAAAGGACAACAGCGTCTATACTGTTTGAGGAAATAGTACCATTTTCATATCGACAAGACCATGATGACGTTATTCTGTCATGCTTTTATCGAATCCATCATATCTTTCTCCTTAGTGTCATGGTCTGGGTGTGTTCCAGTCAAGCACAAGAATGGCCTAAACCAAATTGTAAGATGGTCAAGTAAGCTGACTGGGGAGTCCCAGCTGCTCCCCACGTCCCTGTATGTTCAACAACTACAGCGGATAGCTACGGCCATCTTAGAAGATAGCCTCCACCCTCTGAATGGGGACTTCCAGTATCTCCCCTCTGGACGGAGGCTAACGGTTCCTGGTTACACAACTACAACATTTAAAAACAGTTTGGTCCCAGCATCTGTTCAACAAATTAAGTTATTTGCACAAAACGCACAAGCACGTTGGTCATGTACTGTCTCTACTCTTTTTTTTTTTTTTTTTAATCCATGTTTTGCTACCTGTTTTGATATGTTCTAATGTTGTGTGTGTTGCGTGTTATGTGGTGGTCTACGAAGTTCAAGGATGTCCTGACTCTTAAACCTAGTTTACCTACGGGTACCAATAACGTAACCTAACCTAACACAGACACACACACACACATAGATACACACACACACACACACACACACACACATAGATACACATAGACACACACACACATAGATACACATAGACACACACACACAGAAAGACGCATTCACACACACACACACACACACACACAGACGCATTCACACACACACACACACACACACACACAGACAGACACACACACATAGATAGACACACACACAGATACACATAGACACACATAGACAGACAGACAGACACACACACACGCACATAGACAGACAGACAGACAGACAGACAGACAGACACACACACACACACACACACATAGACAGACACACACACACATAGATAGACAGACACACACACAGACACACACACACACACACACACACACACACACACACACACACACACACATATAGACACACACACACACACATAGATACACAGACACACACAGATAGACGCATTCACACACACACACACATAGACAGACAGACACACACACACAGTCCGTGTATTTTAGGCTCCCTGCTGTAATAAAGTGAACTCTCGTCCTGCTGTTCCTCCTTAACGCCTCCGCTCCAGACTCCCTGCTGATCTCCGTGGCCGGCATGGCCGTTTACACCGGCTACGTCTTCATGCCGCAGCACATCATGGCTATCCTGCACTACTTCGAAGTCGTCCAATGACACAACGGCGCCGTCCATCCGCCCGCACCACAGGTCCCAGCCTCTCCATCCATCTGTCTGTCTGTCCGTCTGTCTACCTGCCGCCATTTCCAACCACATCGAGGCAGAACTTCACCTTCACCCCCCCCCCCCCCCCCCCCCAAAGCTAACTCCATGTCAACGGTCAAAAGTGCTTGAGGTCACGTTGGGTGATCTTATTCCCTGGGACGGCTTCTTTCCTCACTGAGATATTTTGCAGTGGTGTACTCTAACATATTGTAGTGGGTATACTGTACTGTATATTGGCCAGAATCTGCCTTTAGGGGGGGTCATATCATAGTGGGGGGGTCTGGGTGTCCTCCCCCAGGGAAGTTTTGAGCATCAACGACTTCATTTTCTGTATTCAGATACACTTTTATGCACCAATTTACGGTAGAAATACCTTTTTATTTAGCCTATGTGAAGAAGAAAATAACAGATGACAGTTCAAAATATATATAAAATATAATAGAAAGTATGTCGTTGCGGGTCATTGGGCATTTTTAAGAGGGTATATGGAAATCCTGGAGCTTTCTTAGTGCGTATACCTGCGTATCACCTACACTAGTGGTTCTCAAACTTTTTTCAACAATGTTCCCCTTTTGAATTGTCTTTTTAAGCCAAGTACCCCCTGACCAGCACTGATCACTTTAGGTAGAAAAAAAGGTCTCTATGAAGAGGAACAGTTCAGCGCAACTGAAAGAAACATGTAAATGCTGATGAGAAAAGGAGACAAACACTGGAAAAAAGATGGTAGAAAGAAGGAATAGACATAACTTTGAAAAAAGAGAGAAACTTGTAAGACGTAGAAGGAAGGAAAGCAAGAAGAGGTCCAAAGAAGGCGACACAAATGTCACATTTTTGGCAGGAAAAAAAGTACATAAAGAGGAACAATGTTCTGGACAACAGCCTTGGAACTATTGAACATTTTGTTAAATAGCTCACGTACCCCCTGCAGTCCTCCAGAGCACCCCTAGGGGGGACACGTACCCCCTGCAGTACTCCAGAGCACCCCTAGGGGGACACGTACCCCCTGCAGTACTCCAGAATACCTCTAGGGGGACACGTACCCCCTGCAGTCCTCCAGAGCACCCCTAGGGGGACACGTACCCCCTGCAGTCCTCCAGACCCCAGAGCACCTCTAGGAGGACACGTAGCCCCTGCAGTCCTCCAGAGTACCTCTAGGGGGACACGTACCCCCTGCAGTCCTCCAGACCCCAGAGTACCTCTAGGGGGACACGTACCCCCTGCAGTCCTCCAGACCCCAGAGTACCTCTAGGGGGACACGTACCCCCTGCAGTCCTCCAGACCCCAGAGTACCCCTAGGGGGACACGTACCCCCTGCAGTCCTCCAGAAGGGGCGGTGCTTGGTATTCCTTTCACGTTTTTTTGTTTTAATCAAGCGCACCTTACTGTTTTTTTTTGGAAAATGTGAGATTATACGGATGTCTGGTTGTGTGGAGTGATTGGACTTTCATTTTTTGATTCCATTCATCTATCTATATATCCAAATAGTAACACTTTAACCCTTGTGTTATCTTATTAAATTTTTTCTTCTACACATTTTCAGCGCTTATTTCTACGTCCAATATTTTCAGATATAAAACAAACATTTAAAACGGGCCGATGTGACCCGAAGTCAACTTAATTTGAAGCCCTGGATTGGACCGTTTAATGTTTTATGCAGGAAATGCAGCGGTGGCAACTGATGGACTGAATATATTGTCCTTTTACTCCATTTTTTATGGGCCAAATATGATTGTTAGCGCTACACAGCTCTGAATGACGCCTGATTGTCAAAGTGGGCGAAAGCTGCTGTTAAAGGAACAACTTTAGCCATTTTAGGAGAGGCTGAGGGCAGTGGTGTAGTCTAATTCTTTGTAGTGGGTATACTGTACTGTATATTTAGGCTGGAATGGGCCTTTTGGAGGGCAGGGGCATATCATATGGCAGACCTCCCCCAGGGAAGTTTTGATCATCAACTTAATTTCCTGTATTCGGATTCACTTTTATGCACCAATTTACAGTAGAAATACCTTTTATTTAGCCTGTGTGAAGAAGAAAATAACAGATGGCCATTCAAAATATATCAAATATAATGGAAGGTATGTTGTTGTGGGTCATTGGGCATTTTTAAGAGGGTATATGGAAATCCTGGAGCTTTCTTAGTGCGTATACAGCGTATACCTGCGTATCTCGTAGACTACACCGCTGGGTGAGAGAGGCGAAGGAGTGGAAATGGCTGGCGTGGTAAGAGCATACCAGCCTGAGAAGTGTCTTATTGTTAGGTCTGGGTATCGTGTAGAGCTGCAACTAACAATTATTTTCATAGTCGATTAATCTGTTGATTATTTTCTGGATTAATCGATTAGTTGTTTGATCTATAAAAATGTCAAAAAATTGTGAAATATGTGGATCAGTGTTTCCCAAAAAGCCCAAGATGACGTCCTCAAATGTCTCGTTCTGTTCAAAACTCAAAAGATATTCAGATTACTGTCCCAGAGGAGAGAAGAGACTAGAAGATATTCAGATTACTGTCCCAGAGGAGAGAAGAGACTAGAAGATATTCAGATTACTGTCCCAGAGGAGAGAAGATACTAGAAGATATTCAGATTACTGTCCCAGAGGAGAGAAGAGACTAGAAGATATTCAGATTACTGTCCCAGAGGAGAGAAGAGACTAGAAGATATTCAGATTACTGTCCCAGAGGAGAGAAGATACTAGAAGATATTCAGATTACTGTCCCAGAGGAGAGAAGATACTAGAAGATATTCAGATTACTGTCCCAGAGGAGAGAAGAGACTAGAAGATATTCAGATTACTGTCCCAGAGGAGAGAAGATACTAGAAGATATTCAGATTACTGTCCCAGAGGAGAGACTAGACGATATTCAGATTACTGTCCCAGAGGAGAGAAGAGACTAGAAGATATTCAGATTACTGTCCCAGAGGAGAGAAGATACTAGAAGATATTCAGATTACTGTCCCAGAGGAGAGAAGATACTAGAAGATATTCAGA
>CM042333.1:30240101-30241649 GCA_023566125.1 Zingel zingel | reverse complement strand
AAACGTAAAAAATAAAAAAATTTAAAATTAAAATTAAAAAAAATATCCGATTAATCGATCGATTAAGTGCTAGATTAATCGATTACAAAAAGAATCGATAGCTGCAGCCCTAGTATACACGTTTGTGGATTTCGGTCGTACACTTTCCATCTCCAGGCAGAAAACAATTCTCCAAAACAGAAGAGCTCACCTGTTGCCCGTTTCTGCGTAAGCTCTGATTGCTGATTGTACAACTGGTTGACAGGTGTTTGCCCATGGGATGAGTCAGTGTGCATATTTGAATGGCAGTGTGTTCCTTGTGCCAAATGCAGAGAATTGTGTGTAGTGTTTTGAAAAAAAGTGCGTTTTTAGAACTGAAATGTGAGTGTAAAGCAGGAATTGTGCTTGTAGTTCAGCAGAATAGGTTCAGGGGGTTGGTGCATGAGTTACATGTTGTGGTCATTGTGTCTCAAATACCAGTAGGCCTATTTGTGTGTAAACAATTGAGAAAAACTGTAATCTGTTCTTAAGTGTGCTGGCTTTCACTACTGCAGTGTCTGTGTGTGTGTGTTCTTGTTTAAGTATATTCATGGAGTCCAAAAACCGTGAGTCCAGTATACTTGTGGGGTCCGGACAGCTTTGTGGGGCCAAAATGCTGGAGCCCACAAGGTTAAAGGTCTGTTTGAGGGTTAAGACTTGGTTTTAGGATTAGGGTTAGAATTAGGTTATGGTTAGGGTGAGGGTAAGGGTTAAGGTTAGGCATCTAGTGGTGATGGTTAAGGTTAGGGTAAGGGGCTAGGGAATGCATTATGTCAATGACGGGTCCCCACAAAGATAGTGAAACAAACTTGTGTGTGTGTGTGTGTCTGTGTGTCTGTCTGTCTGTCTGCCTGTGTGTGTGTCTGTGTGTGTGTGTGTTCTTGTTTAACTATATTCATGGAGTCCAAAAACCGTGAGTCCAGTATACTTGTGGGGTCCGGACAGCTTTGTGGGGCCAAAATGCTGGAGCCCACAAGGTTAAAGGTCTGTTTGAGGGTTAAGACTTGGTTTTAGGATTAGGGTTAGAATTAGCTTATGGTTAGGGTGAGGGTAAGGGTTAAGGTTAGGCATTTAGATGTGATGGTTAAGGTTAGGGTAAGGGGCTAGGGAATGCATTATGTCAATGACTGGGCCCCACAAAGATAGTGAAACAAACTTGTGTGTGTGTGTGTGTGTGTGTGTGTGTGTGTGTGTGTGTGTGTGTTCTTGTTTAACTATATTCATGGAGTCCAAAAACCGTGAGTCCAGTATACTTGTGGGGTCCGGACAGCTTTGTGGGGCCCAAAATGCTGGAGCCCACAAGGTTAAAGGTCTGTTTGAGGGTTAAGACTTGGTTTTAGGATTAGGGTTAGAATTAGCTTATGGTTAGGGTGAGGGTAAGGGTTAAGGTTAGGCATTTAGTTGTGATGGTTAAGGTTAGGGTAAGGGGCTAGGGAATGCATTATGTCAATGACGGGTCCCCACAAAGATAGTGAAACAAACTTGTGTGTGTGTGTGTGTCTGTGTGTCTGTCTGTCTGTCTGCCTGTGT
>CM042333.1:30177601-30235101 GCA_023566125.1 Zingel zingel | reverse complement strand
TTTTGACTCTGAGGAGAGAGCGGAGGCGAAGAGACGCTTCAAGGACTTGACAGGTACAAATACACAAGTATTTATAAATACTTCATTTTGATCACTTTAGTTGTTACCATGTCAACGGATAGTCGATAATCTGTTGGAGTTTGTTTCAGTCTGTAAGTAATTATACAATCGCTGACGCAAAAACACAATGACAAGAAGACTTTTTTCGACATACTATACTTTGACTTTTTTGACTTTTCAACATACTATACTTTGACTTTTTTGACAAAGTATGGCTTTTTTATGACTTTTTATGACTTTTTTCGACATACTATACTTTGACTTTTCCGACTTTTGGACATACTATACTTTGACTTTTTTGACGTTTTTCGACATATTATACTATGACTTTTTTGTTTCAGTCTGTAAGTAATTATACAATCACTGACGCAAAAACACAATGACAAGCCCACTTTTTTTGACATACTATACTTTGACTTTTTTGACTTTTCGACATATTATACTATGACTTTTTTGACGTTTTTCGACATACTATACTATGACTTTTTTGACTTTTCGACATACTATACTATGACTTTTTTGACTTTTTTCGACATACTATACTTTGACTTTTTTGACTTTTTTCGACATACTATACTATGACTTTTTTGACTTTTTTCGACGTAATATACTATAACTTTTGACTTTTTTCAACATACTATACTTTGACTTTTTTGACGTTTTTCGACATAATATACTATGACTTTTTTGACAAAGTATGGCTTTTTTATGACTTTGTGTGACTTTTTATATAATACTATACTATGACTTTTTGTGAGAAAAATGTCACATACTTTGACACATACTTACCTTCCTACATTTTCTTCCTTTGACTGAATTTATATTCTTATTTGCATGTTCTTATTGCATGTGTTGCAGCTCCAGCTAATAGTTTGCAAACGTCGCCCCCTGGTGTTTGACTCCCTGCTCTGCAGTAGAGGACAGCAGGACTCTCAAAGCTTTCTGGGAAAGCTAAAGGATCACTCTGCGTCCCGCCGTCACTCCGGTTGTTGAAAGAACCTGATGAACGACGCGTTCAAGTAACCCGCAGCTGCTCTGGACTTTTCCTGCTTTACGTGACGTTTATGCAATACTCTCTGTGAGTCGGAGGAAAACAGTGGACTTGCACCTTTTTAAGCCTTCGGCTCGCTACAGACTAGAGGAGGAGGAGAGATGACGAACTGTCTTTGAGGTTTACAGACAGACCGACATCAGAGACATGATGCTTACAATACCGTGTGATAGAAAGGTGTCTTGTTCTGGAGAAAGTGAGCACAACATGTGTGCATCGAAGAAAAGAACTTGTATGCAAAACAATGATCTTGTTTGCACAGAATATGGAAATGTTTCGTGTTCGAACAACCTTTTCTTATACACACAAGATAATAAACATCAGGGGGGGGGGCGACGTAAGAGAGACGAAATTGTGAAATGTTGAATGGATGCTTGACTGTAGGCAAATTCCCCATGTTCAGCACTGAACTAGAAGTTCTCCAATTCACGTTAGCAATACATTGAAAGTGCACTAATTGAACACTTTACAGTTTACCTGCAATTACTACCAAATTAATAGTTCTTTTTACTGGAAACTTTGTAGGAAATTTGATGAACAAATCTTACCAAAGAACTTATTTTGTTTTTCTTAACTTAATGTTTACAGATATCTTTTTCGGAAACTTTCAAGAGCATCTTTGCATTGAGGAAACTGCTCAAGAACTGTGAGGAAAGTTACAAAAGGCCGATAAGTGGACCTTACGATATTTTATTTGTTTTGTTTGTCAAGTTACTATTTCTCAGGATAACCTATTAGTATAAAATATCGTTTAGGAAGTGGTATCGATGTTCTGGTATTGGTATTATTTTTTCACGATAATCAGCCCTATTTTGAAAGGATGAATAATTGATGCTACGTTCAAGCGGCTCTACCAAAACATCATTAAGCCCAAGTCGCCATCTTACACCGCCGTTTTCACTGCAGCCGGAGATAGGCTTTAATACAACATGTTGTTTTAACTGCACTGTTTGGTGAAAGAGAAACATTTTGTTTGCCTGCAGTCACTGAATGCTACGGAAACTGTCACAATATTTACCGACTTGTGGAATAAAATTCAAGATTGTGTTTGTCTTGACTGTTTTATTGTACAATAAAAATGTTTATTAAACAAGTTATAGTATAGTATGTCGAAAAGAGTAAAAAAAAAATCATAGTATAGTATGTCGAAAAAGGTCATAGTATAGTATGTTGAAAAAGTAAAAAGAATATCATAGTATAGTATGTAGAAAAAAAAGTTGAAAAAAAGTCAGTGTAGTATGTCGAAAAAGTTTAAACAAGTCATAGTAGAGTATGTCAAACAAAGTAAAAGAAGTCATAGTATAGCATGTCGAAAAAAAGTTATACTATAGTATGTCGAAAAAGCAAAAAGAATATCATAGTATAGTATATCGAAAAAAGTCGAAAAAATGAACATAGTATAGTATGTCGAAAAGAGTAAAAGAAAATCATAGTGTAGTATGTCGAAAAAAGTTTAAAAAAGTCATAGTAAAGTATGTCGAAAATAGTAAAAAAATATAGTATTGTATATCGAAAAAAGGTTAAAAAAGAATCATAGTATAGTATGTAGAAAATAGTACAAAAAATATCATAGTATGTCGAAAAAAAGTCAAAGTATAGTATGTCGAAAAAGTAAAAAGAATATCAAAGTATAGTATGTCGAAAAAAGTAAAAACAAGTCATAGTATAGTATGTCGAAAAAAGTTTAAAAAAGTCAAGAATAGTATGTCGAAAAAAGTTAAAAAAGTCAAAGTATAGTATGTCGAAAAAAGTTTAAAAAGTCAAAGTATAGTATGTCGAAAAAAGTAAAAAAAATATATGTAAAAAAAGTCATAGTATAGTATGTCGAAAAAAGTCATAATGTATGTCGAAAAAAGTAAAAAAAGTCATAGTATAGTATGTAGAAAAAAGTTTAAAAAAGTCATATTATAGTGTGTCGAAAAAAGTAAAAAAATTCATAGTATAGTATGTCGAAAAAAGTAAAAAAAGTCATAGTATAGTATGTCGAAAAAAGTAAAAAAAGTCATAGTATAGTGTGTCGAAAAAAGTAAAAAAATTCATAGTATAGTATGTCGAAAAAAGTTTTAAAAAGTCATAGTATAGTATGTCGCTAAAAGTAAAAAGAATATCATAGTATAGTATGTAGAAAAAGTAAAAAGAATATCATAGTATAGTATGTAGAAAAAGTAAAAAGAATATCATAGTATAGTATGTAGAAAAAAAAGTTGAAAAAAAGTCAGTGTAGTATGTCGAAAAAAGTCGAAAAAATGTCATAGTATAGTATGTCGAAAAGAGTAAAAGAAAATCATAGTGTAGTATGTGTCGAAAAAAGTTTAAAAAAGTCATAGTAAAGTATGTCGAAAATAGGAAAAAAAAATATAGTATTGTATATCGAAAAAAGGTTAAAAAAGAATCATAGTATAGTATGTAGAAAATAGTACAAAAAATATCATAGTATGTCGAAAAAAAAGTCAAAGTATAGTATGTCGAAAAAGTAAAAAGAATATCAAAGTATAGTATGTCGAAAAAAGTAAAAAGTCATAGTATAGTATGTCGAAAAAAGTAAAAAAAGTCAAAGTATAGTATGTCGAAAAAAGTTAAAAAAAAGTCATAGAATAGTATGTCGAAAAAAGTAAAAAAAATATAATATATAAAAAAAGTCATAGTATAGTATGTCGAAAAAAGTCATAGTATAGTATGTCGAAAAAAGTAAAAAAGTCATAGTATAGTATGTCGAAAAAAGTCATAGTATAGTATGTCGAAAAAAGTAAAAAATGTCATAATATAGTATGTAGAAAAAAGTTTAAAAAAGTCATATTATATGTCAAAAAAAGTTTAAAAAAGTCATAGTATAGTGTGTCGAAAAAAGTAAAAAAGTCATAGTATAGTGTGTCGAAAAAAGTAAAAAAATTCATAGTATAGTATGTCGAAAAAAGTTTTAAAAAGTCATAGTATAGTATGTCGCTAAAAGTAAAAAGAATATCATAGTATAGTATGTAGAAAAAGTAAAAAGAATATCATAGTATAGTATGTAGAAAAAGTAAAAAGAATATCATAGTATAGTATGTAGAAAAAAAAGTTGAAAAAAAGTCAGTGTAGTATGTCGAAAAAGTTTAAAGTCATAGTATAGTATATCAAACAAAGTAAAAGAAGTCATAGTATAGCATGTCGAAAAAAAGTTATACTATAGTATGTCGAAAAAGCAAAAAGAATATCATAGTATAGTATATCGAAAAAAGTCGAAAAAATGTCATAGTATAGTATGTCGAAAAGAGTAAAAGAAAATCATAGTGTAGTATGTCGAAAAAAGTTTAAAAAAGTCATAGTAAAGTATGTCGAAAATAGTAAAAAAAATATAGTATTGTATATCGAAAAAAGGTTAAAAAAGAATCATAGTATAGTATGTAGAAAATAGTACAAAAAATATCATAGTATGTCGAAAAAAAAGTCAAAGTATAGTATGTCGAAAAAGTAAAAAGAATATCAAAGTATAGTATGTCGAAAAAAGTTAAAAAAGTCAAAGTATAGTATGTCAAAAAAAGTAAAAAAAAGTCATAGAATAGTATGTCGAAAAAAGTAAAAAAAATATAATATGTAAAAAAAGTCATAGTATAGTATGTCGAAAAAAGTATAAAAAAGTCATAGTATAGTATGTCGAAAAAAGTATAAAAAAGTCATAGTATAGTATGTCGAAAAAAGTATAAAAAAGTCATAGTATAGTATGTCGAAAAAAGTATAAAAAAGTCATAGTATAGTATGTCAAAAAAAGTCAAAAAAATAACGTATAGCATGTCGAAAAAAGTCATAGTATAGTATGTCAAAAAAAGTAAAAAAGTCATAATATAGTATGTCGAAAAAAGTAAAAAAAGTCATAGTATAGTATGTCGAAAAAAGTAAAAAAATTCATAGTATAGTATGTCGAAAAAAGTAAAAAATGTCAAAGTATAGTATGTCGAAAAAAAGTTAAAAAAGAATCATAGTATAGTATGTCGAAAAAAGTAAAAAATGTCATAGTGTAGTATGTCGAAAAAAATAAAAAAAGTCATAGTATAGTATGTCGAAAAAAGTAAAAAAAGTCATAGTATAGTATGTCGAAAAAAGTAAAAAAATTCATAGTATAGTATGTCGAAAAAAGTAAAAAAATTCATAGTGTAGTATGTCGAAAAAAGTTTTAAAAAGTCATAGTATAGTATGTCGCTAAAAGTAAAAAAAGTCATAGTATAGTATGTCGAAAAAAGTTAAAAAAGTCAAGAATAGTATGTCGAAAAAAGTTAAAAAAGTCAAAGTATAGTATGTCGAAAAAAGTAAAAAAAAGTCATAGAATAGTATGTCGAAAAAAGTTAAAAAAGTCAAGAATAGTATGTCGAAAAAAGTTAAAAAAGTCAAAGTATAGTATGTCGAAAAAAGTAAAAAAAATATATGTAAAAAAAGTCATAGTATAGTATGTCGAAAAAGTATAAAAAAGTCATAGTATAGTATGTCGAAAAAAGTATAAAAAAGTCATAGTATAGTATGTCGAAAAAAGTAAAAAAAGTCATAGTATAGTATGTAGAAAAAAGTTTAAAAAAGTCATATTATATGTCGAAAAAAGTTTAAAAAAGTCATAGTATAGTATGTCGAAAAAAGTAAAAAAAGAGTCATAGTATAGTATGTCGAAAAAAGTCAATAAAAGTCATAGTATAGTATGTCGAAAAAAGTAAAAAAATTCATAGTATAGTATGTCGAAAAAAGTTAAAAAAAGTCATAATATAGTATGTCGAAAAAAGTAAAAAAAGTCATAGTATAGTATGTCGAAAAAAGTCATAATATAGTATGTCAAAAAAAGTTAAAAAAGTCATAGTATAATATGTCGAAAAAAGTCAAAAAAGTCATAGTATAGTATGCCGAAAAAAGTTTAAAAAAGTCATAGTATATTATGTAGAAAAAAGTAAAAAAAGTCATAGTATAGTATGCCGAAAAAAGTTTAAAAAAGTCATAGTATAGTATGTAAAACAAGTAAAAAAAGTCATAGTATAGTATGCCGAAAAAGTTTAAAAAAGTCATAGTATAGTATGTAGAAAAAAGTAAAAAAAGTCATAGTATAGTATGTCGAAAAAAGTATAAAAAAGTCATAGTATAGTATGTCGAAAAAAGTAAAAAAAGTCATAGTATAGTATGTAGAAAAAAGTTTAAAAAAGTCATATTATATGTCGAAAAAAGTTTAAAAAAGTCATAGTATAGTATGTCGAAAAAAGTAAAAAAAATATATGTAAAAAAAGTCATAGTATAGTATGTCGAAAAAAGTATAAAAAAGTCATAGTATAGTATGTCGAAAAAAGTAAAAAAAGTCATAGTATAGTATGTAGAAAAAAGTTTAAAAAAGTCATATTATATGTCGAAAAAAGTTTAAAAAAGTCATAGTATAGTATGTCGAAAAAAGTAAAAAAAAGTTATAGTATAGTATGTCGAAAAAAGTCAATAAAAGTCATAGTATAGTATGTCGAAAAAAGTAAAAAAATTCATAGTATAGTATGTCGAAAAAAGTAAAAAAAGTCATAGTATAGTATGTCGAAAAAAGTAAAAAAAGTCATAGTATAGTGTGTCGAAAAAAGTAAAAAAATTCATAGTATAGTATGTCGAAAAAAGTTTTAAAAAGTCATAGTATAGTATGTCGCTAAAAGTAAAAAGAATATCATAGTATAGTATGTAGAAAAAGTAAAAAGAATATCATAGTATAGTATGTAGAAAAAGTAAAAAGAATATCATAGTATAGTATGTAGAAAAAAAAGTTGAAAAAAAGTCAGTGTAGTATGTCGAAAAAAGTCGAAAAAATGTCATAGTATAGTATGTCGAAAAGAGTAAAAGAAAATCATAGTGTAGTATGTGTCGAAAAAAGTTTAAAAAAGTCATAGTAAAGTATGTCGAAAATAGGAAAAAAAAATATAGTATTGTATATCGAAAAAAGGTTAAAAAAGAATCATAGTATAGTATGTAGAAAATAGTACAAAAAATATCATAGTATGTCGAAAAAAAAGTCAAAGTATAGTATGTCGAAAAAGTAAAAAGAATATCAAAGTATAGTATGTCGAAAAAAGTAAAAAGTCATAGTATAGTATGTCGAAAAAAGTAAAAAAAGTCAAAGCATAGTATGTCGAAAAAAGTTAAAAAAAAGTCATAGAGTAGTATGTCGAAAAAAGTAAAAAAAATATAATATATAAAAAAAGTCATAGTATAGTATGTCGAAAAAAGTCATAGTATAGTATGTCGAAAAAAGTAAAAAAGTCATAGTATAGTATGTCGAAAAAAGTCATAGTATAGTATGTCGAAAAAAGTAAAAAATGTCATAATATAGTATGTAGAAAAAAGTTTAAAAAAGTCATATTATATGTCAAAAAAAGTTTAAAAAAGTCATAGTATAGTGTGTCGAAAAAAGTAAAAAAGTCATAGTATAGTGTGTCGAAAAAAGTAAAAAAATTCATAGTATAGTATGTCGAAAAAAGTAAAAAAAGTCATAGTATAGTGTGTCGAAAAAAGTAAAAAAATTCATAGTATAGTATGTCGAAAAAAGTTTTAAAAAGTCATAGTATAGTATGTCGCTAAAAGTAAAAAGAATATCATAGTATAGTATGTAGAAAAAGTAAAAAGAATATCATAGTATAGTATGTAGAAAAAGTAAAAAGAATATCATAGTATAGTATGTAGAAAAAAAAGTTGAAAAAAAGTCAGTGTAGTATGTCGAAAAAGTTTAAAGTCATAGTATAGTATATCAAACAAAGTAAAAGAAGTCATAGTATAGCATGTCGAAAAAAAGTTATACTATAGTATGTCGAAAAAGCAAAAAGAATATCATAGTATAGTATATCGAAAAAAGTCGAAAAAATGTCATAGTATAGTATGTCGAAAAGAGTAAAAGAAAATCATAGTGTAGTATGTCGAAAAAAGTTTAAAAAAGTCATAGTAAAGTATGTCGAAAATAGTAAAAAAAATATAGTATTGTATATCGAAAAAAGGTTAAAAAAGAATCATAGTATAGTATGTAGAAAATAGTACAAAAAATATCATAGTATGTCGAAAAAAAAGTCAAAGTATAGTATGTCGAAAAAGTAAAAAGAATATCAAAGTATAGTATGTCGAAAAAAGTAAAAAAAGTCAAAGTATAGTATGTCAAAAAAAGTAAAAAAAAGTCATAGAATAGTATGTCGAAAAAAGTAAAAAAAATATAATATGTAAAAAAAGTCATAGTATAGTATGTCGAAAAAAGTATAAAAAAGTCATAGTATAGTATGTCGAAAAAAGTATAAAAAAGTCATAGTATAGTATGTCGAAAAAAGTATAAAAAAGTCATAGTATAGTATGTCGAAAAAAGTATAAAAAAGTCATAGTATAGTATGTCAAAAAAAGTCAAAAAAATAACGTATAGCATGTCGAAAAAAGTCATAGTATAGTATGTCAAAAAAAGTAAAAAAGTCATAATATAGTATGTCGAAAAAAGTAAAAAAAGTCATAGTATAGTATGTCGAAAAAAGTAAAAAAATTCATAGTATAGTATGTCGAAAAAAGTAAAAAATGTCAAAGTATAGTATGTCGAAAAAAAGTTAAAAAAGAATCATAGTATAGTATGTCGAAAAAAGTAAAAAATGTCATAGTGTAGTATGTCGAAAAAAATAAAAAAAGTCATAGTATAGTATGTCGAAAAAAGTAAAAAAAGTCATAGTATAGTATGTCGAAAAAAGTAAAAAAATTCATAGTATAGTATGTCGAAAAAAGTAAAAAAATTCATAGTGTAGTATGTCGAAAAAAGTTTTAAAAAGTCATAGTATAGTATGTCGCTAAAAGTAAAAAAAGTCATAGTATAGTATGTCGAAAAAAGTTAAAAAAGTCAAGAATAGTATGTCGAAAAAAGTTAAAAAAGTCAAAGTATAGTATGTCGAAAAAAGTAAAAAAAAGTCATAGAATAGTATGTCGAAAAAAGTTAAAAAAGTCAAGAATAGTATGTCGAAAAAAGTTAAAAAAGTCAAAGTATAGTATGTCGAAAAAAGTAAAAAAAATATATGTAAAAAAAGTCATAGTATAGTATGTCGAAAAAGTATAAAAAAGTCATAGTATAGTATGTCGAAAAAAGTATAAAAAAGTCATAGTATAGTATGTCGAAAAAAGTAAAAAAAGTCATAGTATAGTATGTAGAAAAAAGTTTAAAAAAGTCATATTATATGTCGAAAAAAGTTTAAAAAAGTCATAGTATAGTATGTCGAAAAAAGTAAAAAAAGAGTCATAGTATAGTATGTCGAAAAAAGTCAATAAAAGTCATAGTATAGTATGTCGAAAAAAGTAAAAAAATTCATAGTATAGTATGTCGAAAAAAGTTTAAAAAAGTCATAATATAGTATGTCGAAAAAAGTAAAAAAAGTCATAGTATAGTATGTCGCTAAAAGTAAAAAAAGTCATAGTATAGTATGTCGAAAAAAGTCATAATATAGTATGTCAAAAAAAGTTAAAAAAGTCATAGTATAATATGTCGAAAAAAGTCAAAAAAGTCATAGTATAGTATGCCGAAAAAAGTTTAAAAAAGTCATAGTATAGTATGTAGAAAAAAGTAAAAAAAGTCATAGTATAGTATGCCGAAAAAAGTTTAAAAAAGTCATAGTATAGTATGTAAAAAAAGTAAAAAAAGTCATAGTATAGTATGCCGAAAAAGTTTAAAAAAGTCATAGTATAGTATGTAGAAAAAAGTAAAAAAAGTCATAGTATAGTATGTCGAAAAAAGTATAAAAAAGTCATAGTATAGTATGTCGAAAAAAGTAAAAAAAGTCATAGTATAGTATGTCGAAAAAAGTAAAAAAAGTCATAGTATAGTATGTAGAAAAAAGTTTAAAAAAGTCATATTATATGTCGAAAAAAGTTTAAAAAAGTCATAGTATAGTATGTCGAAAAAAGTAAAAAAAAGTCATAGTATAGTATGTCGAAAAAAGTAAAAAAAATATATGTAAAAAAAGTCATAGTATAGTATGTCGAAAAAAGTATAAAAAAGTCATAGTATAGTATGTCGAAAAAAGTAAAAAAAGTCATAGTATAGTATGTAGAAAAAAGTTTAAAAAAGTCATATTATATGTCGAAAAAAGTTTAAAAAAGTCATAGTATAGTATGTCGAAAAAAGTAAAAAAAAGTCATAGTATAGTATGTCGAAAAAAGTCAATAAAAGTCATAGTATAGTATGTCGAAAAAAGTAAAAAAATTCATAGTATAGTATGTCGAAAAAAGTTTGAAAAAGTCATAATATAGTATGTCGAAAAAAGTAAAAAAAGTCATAGTATAGTATGTCGCTAAAAGTAAAAAAAGTCATAGTATAGTATGTCGAAAAAAGTCATAATATAGTATGTCAAAAAAAGTTAAAAAAGTCATAGTATAGTATGTCGAAAAAAGTCAAAAAAGTCATAGTATAGTATGCCGAAAAAAGTTTAAAAAAGTCATAGTATAGTATGTAGAAAAAAGTAAAAAAAGTCATAGTATAGTATGTCGAAAAAAGTAAAAAAAGTCATAGTATAGTATGCCGAAAAAAGTTTAAAAAAGTCATAGTATAGTATGTAGAAAAAAGTAAAAAAAGTCATAGTATAGTATGCCGAAAAAAGTTTTAAAAAGTCATAGTATAGTATGTAGAAAAAAGTAAAAAGTCATAGTATAGTATGCCGAAAAAAGTTTAAAAAAGTCATAGTATAGTATGTAGAAAAAAGTAAAAAAAGTCATAGTATAGTATGCCGAAAAAGTTTAAAAAAGTCATAGTATAGTATGTAGAAAAAATTAAAAAAAGTCATAGTATAGTATGTCGAAAAAAGTATAAAAAAGTCATAGTATAGTATGTCGAAAAAAGTAAAAAAAGTCATAGTATAGTATGTCGAAAAAAGTAAAAAAAGTCATAGTATAGTATGTAGAAAAAAGTTTAAAAAAGTCATATTATATGTCGAAAAAAGTTTAAAAAAGTCATAGTATAGTATGTCGAAAAAAGTAAAAAAAAGTCATAGTATAGTATGTCGAAAAAAGTCAATAAAAGTCAAGAATAGTATGTCGAAAAAAGTAAAAAAATTCATAGTATAGTATGTCGAAAAAAGTTTGAAAAAGTCATAATATAGTATGTCGAAAAAAGTAAAAAAAGTCATAGTATAGTATGTCGCTAAAAGTAAAAAAAGTCATAGTATAGTATGTCGAAAAAAGTCATAATATAGTATGTCAAAAAAAGTTAAAAAAGTCATAGTATAATATGTCGAAAAAAGTCAAAAAAGTCATAGTATAGTATGTCGAAAAAAGTCAAAAAAGTCATAGTATAGTATGCCGAAAAAAGTTTAAAAAAGTCATAGTATAGTATGTAGAAAAAAGTAAAAAAAGTCATAGTATAGTATGTCGAAAAAAGTAAAAAAAGTCATAGTATAGTATGCCGAAAAAAGTTTAAAAAAGTCATAGTATAGTATGTAGAAAAAAGTAAAAAAAGTCATAGTATAGTATGCCGAAAAAAGTTTAAAAAAGTCATAGTATAGTATGTAGAAAAAAGTAAAAAGTCATAGTATAGTATGCCGAAAAAAGTTTAAAAAAGTCATAGTATAGTATGTCGAAAAAAGTAAAAAAAGTCATAGTATAGTATGTCGAAAAAAGTATAAAAAAGTCATAGTATAGTATGTCGAAAAAAGTAAAAAAAGTCATAGTATAGTATGTAGAAAAAAGTTTAAAAAAGTCATATTATATGTCAAAAAAAGTTTAAAAAAGTCATAGTATAGTATGTCGAAAAAAGTAAAAAAAAGTCATAGTATAGTATGTCGAAAAAAGTAAAAAAAATATATGTAAAAAAAGTCATAGTATAGTATGTCGAAAAAAGTATAAAAAAGTCATAGTATAGTATGTCGAAAAAAGTAAAAAAAAGGTCATAGTATAGTATGTAGAAAAAAGTTTAAAAAAGTCATATTATATGTCGAAAAAAGTTTAAAAAAGTCATAGTATAGTATGTCGAAAAAATTAAAAAAAAGTCATAGTATAGTATGTCGAAAAAAGTCAATAAAAGTCATAGTATAGTATGTCGAAAAAAGTAAAAAAATTCATAGTATAGTATGTCGAAAAAAGTTTAAAAAAGTCATAATATAGTATGTCGAAAAAAGTAAAAAAAGTCATAGTATAGTATGTCGCTAAAAGTAAAAAAAGTCATAGTATAGTATGTCGAAAAAAGTCATAATATAGTATGTCAAAAAAAGTAAAAAAGTCATAGTATAGTATGTCGAAAAAAGTTTTAAAAAGTCATAGTATAGTATGTCGAAAAAAAGTTAAAAAAGAATCATAGTATAATATGTCGAAAAAAGTAAAAAATGTCATAGTATAGTATGTCGAAAAAAGTAAAAAATGTCATAGTATAGTATGTCGAAAAAAGTAAAAAATGTCATAGTGTAGTATGTCGAAAAAAGTAAAAAAAAGTCGTAGTATAGTATGTCGAAAAAAGTAAAAAAAAGTCATAGTATAGTATGTCGAAAAAAGTAAAAAAAAGTCATAGTATAGTATGTCGAAAAAAGTAAAAAAAAGTCATAGTATAGTATGTCGAAAAAAGTAAAAAAAGTCATAGTATAGTATGTCGAAAAAAGTAAAAAAGTCATAGTATATTATGTCGAAAAAAGTTTTAAAAAGTCATAGTATAGTATGTCGCTAAAAGTAAAAAAAGTCATAGTATAGTATGTCGAAAAAAGTAAAAAAAATATAATATGTAAAAAAAGTCATAGTATAGTATGTCGAAAAAAGTATAAAAAAGTCATAGTATAGTATGTCGAAAAAAGTAAAAAAAGTCATAGTATAGTATGTCGAAAAAAGTTTAAAAAAGTCATATTATAATATGTCGAAAAAAGTTTAAAAAAGTCATAGTATAGTATGTCGAAAAAAGTAAAAAAAAGTCATAGTATAGTATGTCGAAAAAAGTAAATAAAAGTCATAGTATAGTATGTCGAAAAAAGTAAAAAAATTCATAGTATAGTATGTCGAAAAAAGTTTAAAAAAGTCATAATATAGTATGTCGAAAAAAGTAAAAAAAGTCATAGTATAGTATGCCGAAAAAAGTTTAAAAAAGTCATAGTATAGTATGTAGAAAAAAGTAAAAAAAGTCATAGTATAGTATGCCGAAAAAAGTTTAAAAAAGTCATAGTATAGTATGTAGAAAAAAGTAAAAAAATTCATAGTATAATATGTCGAAAAAAGTTTTAAAAAGTCATAGTATAGTATGTCGAAAAAAGTAAAAAAGTCATAGTATAGTATGTTGAAAAAAGTTTAAAAAAGTCATAGTATATTATGTCGAAAAAAGTAAAAAAAGTCATAGTATAGTATGTAGAAAAAAGTAAAAAAAGTCATAGTATAGTATGCCGAAAAAAGTTTAAAAAAGTCATAGTATAGTATGTAGAAAAAAGTAAAAAAATTCATAGTATAATATGTCGAAAAAAGTTTTAAAAAGTCATAGTATAGTATGTCGAAAAAAGTAAAAAAAAGTCATAGTATAGTATGTCGAAAAAAGTTTTAAAAAGTCATAGTATAGTATGTCGAAAAAAGTTAAAAAAGAATCATAGTATAATATGTCGAAAAAAGTAAAAAATGTCATAGTGTAGTATGTCGAAAAAAGTAAAAAATGTCATAGTATAGTATGTCGAAAAAAGTAAAAAAAGTCATAGTATAGTATGTCAAAAAAAGTAAAAAAAGTCATAGTATAGTATGTCGAAAAAAGTAAAAAAAGTCATAGTATAGTATGTCGAAAAAAGTAAAAAAGTCATAGTATAGTATGTCGAAAAAAGTAAAAAAAGTCATAGTATAGTATGTCGAAAAAAGTCATAAAATAGTATGTCGAAAAAAGTTAAAAAAGTCATAATATAGTATGTCGAAAAAAGTTAAAAAAGTCATAGTATTGTATATCGAAAAAAGTAAAAAAAAAAGTCATAGTATTGTATGTCGAAAAAGTAAAAAAAATATCAAAGTATGTCGAAAAAAGTCAAAAAAGTCATAGTATAGTATGTCGAAAAAAGTAAAAAAGTCATAGTATAGTATGTTGAAAAAAGTTTAAAAAAGTCATAGTATATTATGTCGAAAAAAGTAAAAAAAGTCATAGTATAGTATGTCGAAAAAAGTAAAAAAAGTCATAGTATAGCATGTCGAAAAAAGTAGAAAAAAAATCATAGTATAGTATGTCGAAAAAAAGTTAAAAAAGAGTCATAGTATATGTCGAAAAAGTCAAAAAAAAGTCATAGTATATTATGTCGAAAAAAGTAAAAAAGTCATAGTATTGTATATCGAAAAAAAGATGAAAAAGAATCATAGTATAGTATGTCAAAAAAAGTAAAAAAAATCATAGTATAGTATGTCGAAAAAAAGTTAAAAAAGAATCATAGTATAGTATGTCGAAAAAGTCAAAAAAAGTCATAGTATAGTATGTCGAAAAAAGTAAAAAAGTCATAGTATAGTATGTCGAAAAAAGTTTAAAAAAGTCATAGTATAGTATGTCGAAAAAAGTAAAAAATGCATAGTATAGTATGTCGAAAAAAGTAAAAAAAGTCATAGTATAGTATGTCGAAAAAAGTTAAAAAAGAATCATAGTATAGTATGTCGAAAAAGTAAAAAAAAATATCAAAGTATAGTACGTCGAAAAAGTTAAAAAAATAAAGCATGTCGAAAAAAAGTCTTACTATAGTATGTAGAAAAAAGTTTAAAAAAAAATCATAGTATAGCATGTCGAAAAAAGTAAAAAAAATCATAGTATAGTATGTTGAAAAAAAGTTAAAAAAGAGTCATAGTATAATATGTCGAAAAAGTCAAAAAAAGTCATAGTATAGTATGTCGAAAAAAGTAAAAAAGTCATAGTATTGTATATCGAAAAAAAGATAAAAAAGAATCATAGTATAGTATGTCGAAAAAAGTAAAAAAAAATCATAGTATAGTATGTCGAAAAAAAGTTAAAAAAGAATCATAGTATAGTATGTCGAAAAAGTCAAAAAAAGTCATAGTATAGTATGTCGAAAAAAGTAAAAAAGTCATAGTATAGTATGTCGAAAAAAGTTTAAAAAAGTCATAGTATAGTATGTCGAAAAAAGTAAAAAATGTCATAGTATAGTATGTCAAAAAAAGTAAAAAATGTCATAGTGTAGTATGTAAAAAAAAGTAAAAAATGTCATAGTATAGTATGTCGAAAAAAGTAAAAAATGTCATAGTGTAGTATGTCGAAAAAAGTAAAAAAAAGTCATAGTATAGTATGTCGAAAAAAGTAAAAAAAAGTCATAGTATAGTATGTCGAAAAAAGTAAAAAAAGTCATAGTATAGTATGTCGAAAAAAGTTTAAAAAAGTCATAGTATAGTATGTCGAAAAAAGTAAAAAATGTCATAGTATAGTATGTCAAAAAAAGTAAAAAATGTCATAGTGTAGTATGTAAAAAAAAGTAAAAAATGTCATAGTATAGTATGTCGAAAAAAGTAAAAAATGTCATAGTGTAGTATGTCGAAAAAAGTAAAAAAAAGTCATAGTATAGTATGTCGAAAAAAGTAAAAAAAAGTCATAGTATAGTATGTCGAAAAAAGTAAAAAAAGTCATAGTATAGTATGTCGAAAAAAGTAAAAAAAAGTCATAGTATAGTATGTCGAAAAAAGTAAAAAAAGTCATAGTATAGTATGTCGAAAAAAGTAAAAAAGTCATAGTATATTATGTCGAAAAAAGTTTTAAAAAGTCATAGTATAGTATGTCGCTAAAAGTAAAAAAAGTCATAGTATAGTATGTCGAAAAAAGTAAAAAAAATATAATATGTAAAAAAAGTCATAGTATAGTATGTCGAAAAAAGTATAAAAAAGTCATAGAATAGTATGTCGAAAAAAGTTAAAAAAGTCAAGAATAGTATGTCGAAAAAAGTTAAAAAAGTCAAAGTATAGTATGTCGAAAAAAGTAAAAAAAATATAATATGTAAAAAAAGTCATAGTATAGTATGTCGAAAAAAGTATAAAAAAGTCATAGTATAGTATGTCGAAAAAAGTAAAAAAAGTCATAGTATAGTATGTCGAAAAAAGTTTAAAAAAGTCATATTATAATATGTCGAAAAAAGTTTAAAAAAGTCATAGTATAGTATGTCGAAAAAAGTAAAAAAAAGTCATAGTATAGTATGTCGAAAAAAGTCAATAAAAGTCATAGTATAGTATGTCGAAAAAAGTAAAAAAATTCATAGTATAGTATGTCGAAAAAAGTTTAAAAAAGTCATAATATAGTATGTCGAAAAAAGTAAAAAAAGTCATAGTATAGTATGCCGAAAAAAGTTTAAAAAAGTCATAGTATAGTATGTAGAAAAAAGTAAAAAAAGTCATAGTATAGTATGCCGAAAAAAGTTTAAAAAAGTCATAGTATAGTATGTAGAAAAAAGTAAAAAAATTCATAGTATAATATGTCGAAAAAAGTTTTCAAAAGTCATAGTATAGTATGCCGAAAAAAGTTTAAAAAAGTCATAGTATAATATGTCGAAAAAAAGTTAAAAAAGAATCATAGTATAATATGTCGAAAAAAAGTAAAAAATGTCAAAGTATAGTATGTCGAAAAAAGTTTAAAAAAGTCATAGTATAGTATGTCGAAAAAAGTAAAAAAGTCATAGTATAGTATGTTGAAAAAAGTTTAAAAAAGTCATAGTATAGTATGTCGCTAAAAGTAAAAAAAGTCATAGTATAGTATGTCGAAAAAAGTCATAATATAGTATGTCGAAAAAAGTTAAAAAAGTCATAGTATAATATGTCGAAAAAAGTCAAAAAAAGTCATAGTATAGTAAGTCGAAAAAAGTAAAAAAAGTCGTAGTATAGTATGCCGAAAAAAGTTTAAAAAAGTCATAGTATAGTATGTAGAAAAAAGTAAAAAAAGTCATAGTATAGTATGCCGAAAAAAGTTTAAAAAAGTCATAGTATAATATGTCGAAAAAAGTAAAAAAGTCATAGTATAGTATGTTGAAAAAAGTTTAAAAAAGTCATAGTATAGTATGTCGAAAAAAGTAAAAAATGTCATAGTATAGTATGTCGAAAAAAGTAAAATAAGTCATAGTATAGTATGTCGAAAAAAGTAAAATAGTCATAGTATAGTATGTCGAAAAAAGTAAAAAATGTCGTAGTATAGTATGTCCAAAAAAGTCATAATATAGTATGTCGAAAAAAGTAAAAAAGTCATAGTATAGTATATCGAAAAAAGTTAAAAAAAAAAGTCATAGTATTGTATGTCGAAAAAAGTAAAAAAAGTCATAGTATAGTATGTCGAAAAAAGTTTTAAAAAGTCATAGTATAGTATGTCGAAAAAAGTAAAAAAAGTCATAGTATAGTATGCCGAAAAAAGTTTAAAAACGTCATAGTATAATATGTCGAAAAAAAGTTAAAAAAGAATCATAGTATAATATGTCGAAAAAATTAAAAAATGTCAAAGTATAGTATGTCGAAAAAAGTTTAAAAAAGTCATAGTATAGTATGTCGAAAAAAAGTTAAAAAAGAATCATAGTATAATATTTCGAAAAAAGTAAAAAATGTCATAATGTAGTATGTCGAAAAAAGTAGAAAATGTCATAGTATAGTATGTCGAAAAAAGTAAAAAAGTCATAGTATAGTATGTCGAAAAAAGTAAAAAAAGTCATAGTATAGTATGTCGAAAAAAGTCATAATATAGTATGTCGAAAAAAGTTAAAAAAGTCATAGTATTGTATATCGAAAAAAGTAAAAAAAAAGTCATAGTATTGTATGTCGAAAAAAGTAAAAAAAATATCAAAGTATGTCGAAAAAGTCAAAAAAAGTCATAGTATAGTATGTCGAAAAAAGTAAAAAAAAGTCATAGTATAGTATGTCGAAAAAAGTAAAAAAAAGTCATAGTATAGTATGTCGAAAAAATTTTAAAAAAAAATCATACTATAGTATGTCGAAAAAAAGTTAAAAAAGAGTCATAGTATAATATGTCGAAAAAGTAAAAAAAAAGTCATAGTATAGTATGTCAAAAAAAGTAAAAAAGTCATAGTATAGTATGTTGAAAAAAGTTTAAAAAAGTCATAGTATAGTATGTCGAAAAAAGTAAAAAAAGTCATAGTATAGTATGTCGAAAAAAGTAAAAAAAGTCATAGTATAGTATGTCGAAAAAAGTAAAAAAAAAGTCATAGTATAGTATGTCGAAAATAGTTTAAAAAAAATCATAGTATAGTATATCGAAAAAAAGTTAAAAAAGAGTCATAGTATAATATGTCGAAAAAGTCAAAAAAAGTCATAATATAGTATGTCGAAAAAAGTAAAAAAGTCATAGTATTGTATATCGAAAAAAGTTTAAAAAAGTCATAGTATAGTATGTCGAAAAAAGTAAAAAAAGTGATAGTATAGTATGTCGAAAAAAGTCAAAAAAAGTCATAGTATAGTATGTCGAAAAAAGTAAAAAAAGTCATAGTATAGTATGTCGAAAAAAGTTTAAAAAAGTCATAATATAGTATGTCGAAAAAAGTTTAAAAAAGTCATATTATAATATGTCGAAAAAAGTTTAAAAAAGTCATAGTATAGTATGTCGAAAAAAGTAAAAAAAAGTCATAGTATAGTATGTCGAAAAAAGTCAATAAAAGTCATAGTATAGTATGTCGAAAAAAGTAAAAAAATTCATAGTATAGTATGTCGAAAAAAGTTTAAAAAAGTCATAATATAGTATGTCGAAAAAAGTAAAAAAAGTCATAGTATAGTATGCCGAAAAAAGTTTAAAAAAGTCATAGTATAGTATGTAGAAAAAAGTAAAAAAAGTCATAGTATAGTATGCCGAAAAAAGTTTAAAAAAGTCATAGTATAGTATGTAGAAAAAAGTAAAAAAATTCATAGTATAATATGTCGAAAAAAGTTTTCAAAAGTCATAGTATAGTATGCCGAAAAAAGTTTAAAAAAGTCATAGTATAATATGTCGAAAAAAAGTTAAAAAAGAATCATAGTATAATATGTCGAAAAAAAGTAAAAAATGTCAAAGTATAGTATGTCGAAAAAAGTTTAAAAAAGTCATAGTATAGTATGTCGAAAAAAGTAAAAAAGTCATAGTATAGTATGTTGAAAAAAGTTTAAAAAAGTCATAGTATAGTATGTCGCTAAAAGTAAAAAAAGTCATAGTATAGTATGTCGAAAAAAGTCATAATATAGTATGTCGAAAAAAGTTAAAAAAGTCATAGTATAATATGTCGAAAAAAGTCAAAAAAAGTCATAGTATAGTAAGTCGAAAAAAGTAAAAAAAGTCGTAGTATAGTATGCCGAAAAAAGTTTAAAAAAGTCATAGTATAGTATGTAGAAAAAAGTAAAAAAAGTCATAGTATAGTATGCCGAAAAAAGTTTAAAAAAGTCATAGTATAATATGTCGAAAAAAGTAAAAAAGTCATAGTATAGTATGTTGAAAAAAGTTTAAAAAAGTCATAGTATAGTATGTCGAAAAAAGTAAAAAATGTCATAGTATAGTATGTCGAAAAAAGTAAAATAAGTCATAGTATAGTATGTCGAAAAAAGTAAAATAGTCATAGTATAGTATGTCGAAAAAAGTAAAAAATGTCGTAGTATAGTATGTCCAAAAAAGTCATAATATAGTATGTCGAAAAAAGTAAAAAAGTCATAGTATAGTATATCGAAAAAAGTTAAAAAAAAAAAGTCATAGTATTGTATGTCGAAAAAAGTAAAAAAAGTCATAGTATAGTATGTCGAAAAAAGTTTTAAAAAGTCATAGTATAGTATGTCGAAAAAAGTAAAAAAAGTCATAGTATAGTATGCCGAAAAAAGTTTAAAAACGTCATAGTATAATATGTCGAAAAAAAGTTAAAAAAGAATCATAGTATAATATGTCGAAAAAATTAAAAAATGTCAAAGTATAGTATGTCGAAAAAAGTTTAAAAAAGTCATAGTATAGTATGTCGAAAAAAAGTTAAAAAAGAATCATAGTATAATATTTCGAAAAAAGTAAAAAATGTCATAATGTAGTATGTCGAAAAAAGTAGAAAATGTCATAGTATAGTATGTCGAAAAAAGTAAAAAAGTCATAGTATAGTATGTCGAAAAAAGTAAAAAAAGTCATAGTATAGTATGTCGAAAAAAGTCATAATATAGTATGTCGAAAAAAGTTAAAAAAGTCATAGTATTGTATATCGAAAAAAGTAAAAAAAAAGTCATAGTATTGTATGTCGAAAAAAGTAAAAAAAATATCAAAGTATGTCGAAAAAGTCAAAAAAAGTCATAGTATAGTATGTCGAAAAAAGTAAAAAAAAGTCATAGTATAGTATGTCGAAAAAAGTAAAAAAAAGTCATAGTATAGTATGTCGAAAAAATTTTAAAAAAAAATCATACTATAGTATGTCGAAAAAAAGTTAAAAAAGAGTCATAGTATAATATGTCGAAAAAGTAAAAAAAAAGTCATAGTATAGTATGTCAAAAAAAGTAAAAAAGTCATAGTATAGTATGTTGAAAAAAGTTTAAAAAAGTCATAGTATAGTATGTCGAAAAAAGTAAAAAAAGTCATAGTATAGTATGTCGAAAAAAGTAAAAAAAGTCATAGTATAGTATGTCGAAAAAAGTAAAAAAAAAGTCATAGTATAGTATGTCGAAAATAGTTTAAAAAAAATCATAGTATAGTATATCGAAAAAAAGTTAAAAAAGAGTCATAGTATAATATGTCGAAAAAGTCAAAAAAAGTCATAATATAGTATGTCGAAAAAAGTAAAAAAGTCATAGTATTGTATATCGAAAAAAGTTTAAAAAAGTCATAGTATAGTATGTCGAAAAAAGTAAAAAAAGTGATAGTATAGTATGTCGAAAAAAGTCAAAAAAAGTCATAGTATAGTATGTCGAAAAAAGTAAAAAAAGTCATAGTATAGTATGTCGAAAAAAGTTTAAAAAAGTCATAATATAGTATGTCGAAAAAAGTAAAAAAAGTCATAGTATAGTATGTCGAAAAAAGTAAAAAAAGTCATAGTATAGTATGTCGAAAAAAGGAAAAAATGTCAAAGTATAGTATGTCGAAAAAAAGTTAAAAAAGAATCATAGTATAGTATGTCGAAAAAAGTAAAAAATGTCATAGTGTAGTATGTCGAAAAAAGTAAAAAAAAGTCATAGTATAGTATGTCGAAAAAAGTAAAAAAATTCATAGTATAGTATGTCGAAAAAAGTTTTAAAAAGTCATAGTATAGTATGTCGCTAAAAGTAAAAAAAGTCATAGTATAGTATGTCGAAAAAAGTCATAATATAGTATGTCGAAAAAAGTTAAAAAAGTCATAGTATAATATGTCGAAAAAAGTAAAAAAAGTCATAGTATAGTATGTAGAAAAAAGTAAAAAAAGTCATAGTATAATATGTCGAAAAAAGTTTTAAAAAGTCATAGTATAGTATGTCGAAAAAAGTAAAAAAAAGTCATAGTATAGTATGTCGAAAAAAGTTTTAAAAAGTCATAGTATAGTATGTCGAAAAAAAGTTAAAAAAGAATCATAGTATAATATGTCGAAAAAAGTAAAAAATATCATAGTGTAGTATGTCGAAAAAAGTAAAAAAAGTCATAGTATAGTATGTCAAAAAAAGTAAAAAAAGTCATAGTATAGTATGTCGAAAAAAGTAAAAAAAGTCATAGTATAGTATGTCGAAAAAAGTAAAAAAGTCACAGTATAGTATGTCGAAAAAAGTAAAAAAAGTCATAGTATAGTATGTCGAAAAAAGTCATAAAATAGTATGTCGAAAAAAGTTAAAAAAGTCATAATATAGTATGTCGAAAAAAGTTAAAAAAGTCATAGTATTGTATATCGAAAAAAGTAAAAAAAAAAGTCATAGTATTGTATGTCGAAAAAGTAAAAAAAATATCAAAGTATGTCGAAAAAAGTCAAAAAAGTCATAGTATAGTATGTCGAAAAAAGTAAAAAAGTCATAGTATAGTATGTTGAAAAAAGTTTAAAAAAGTCATAGTATAGTATGTCGAAAAAAGTAAAAAAAGTCATAGTATAGTATGTCGAAAAAAGTAAAAAAAGTCATAGTATAGCATGTCGAAAAAAGTAAAAAAAAATCATAGTATAGTATGTCGAAAAAAAGTTAAAAAAGAGTCATAGTATAATATGTCGAAAAAGTCAAAAAAAAGTCATAGTATATTATGTCGAAAAAAGTAAAAAAGTCATAGTATTGTATATCGAAAAAAAGATGAAAAAGAATCATAGTATAGTATGTCAAAAAAAGTTAAAAAAAATCATAGTATAGTATGTCGAAAAAAAGTTAAAAAAGAATCATAGTATAGTATGTCGAAAAAGTCAAAAAAAGTCATAGTATAGTATGCCGAAAAAAGTAAAAAAGTCATAGTATAGTATGTCGAAAAAAGTAAAAAAAGTCATAGTATAGTATGTCGAAAAAAGTCATAATATAGTATGTCGAAAAAAGTTAAAAAAGTCATAGTATTGTATATCGAAAAAAGTAAAAAAAAAAGTCATAGTATTGTATGTCGAAAAAAGTAAAAAAAAAAGTCATAGTATTGTATGTCGAAAAAGTAAAAAAAAATATCAAAGTATAGTACGTCGAAAAAGTTAAAAAAATAAAGCATGTCGAAAAAAAGTCTTACTATAGTATGTAGAAAAAAGTTTAAAAAAAATCATAGTATAGTATGTCGAAAAAAGTTTAAAAAAGTCATAGTATAGTATGTCGAAAAAAGTAAAAAATGTCATAGTATAGTATGTCGAAAAAAGTAAAAAAAGTCTTAGTATAGTATGTCGAAAAAAGTAAAAAAGAATCATAGTATAGTATGTCGAAAAAGTAAAAAAAAATATCAAAGTAAAGTACGTCGAAAAAGTTAAAAAAATAAAGCATGTCGAAAAAAAGTCTTACTATAGTATGTAGAAAAAAGTTTAAAAAAAATCATAGTATAGTATGTCGAAAAAAGTTTAAAAAAGAATCATAGTAAAGTATGTCGAAAAAGTAAAAAAAATATCAAAGTATGTCGAAAAAAGTCAAAAAAAGTCATAGTATAGTATGTCGAAAAAAGTAAAAAAGTCATAGTATAGTATGTTGAAAAAAGTTTAAAAAAGTCATAGTATAGTATGTCGAAAAAAGTAAAAAAAGTCATAGTATAGTATGTCGAAAAAAGTAAAAAAAAGTCATAGTATAGCATGTCGAAAAAAGTAAAAAAAATCATAGTATAGTATGTTGAAAAAAAGTTAAAAAAGAGTCATAGTATAATATGTCGAAAAAGTCAAAAAAAGTCATAGTATAGTATGTCGAAAAAAGTAAAAAAGTCATAGTATTGTATATCGAAAAAAAGATAAAAAAGAATCATAGTATAGTATGTCAAAAAAAGTAAAAAAAAATCATAGTATAGTATGTCGAAAAAAAGTTAAAAAAGAATCATAGTATAGTATGTCGAAAAAGTCAAAAAAAGTCATAGTATAGTATGTCGAAAAAAGTAAAAAAGTCATAGTATAGTATGTCGAAAAAAGTTTAAAAAAGTCATAGTATAGTATGTCGAAAAAAGTAAAAAATGTCATAGTATAGTATGTCGAAAAAAGTAAAAAAAGTCATAGTATAGTATGTCGAAAAAAGTTAAAAAAGAATCATAGTATAGTATGTCGAAAAAGTAAAAAAAAATATCAAAGTATAGTACGTCGAAAAAGTTAAAAAAATAAAGCATGTCGAAAAAAAGTCTTACTATAGTATGTAGAAAAAAGTTTAAAAAAAAATCATAGTATAGTATGTCGAAAAAAGTTTAAAAAAGAATCATAGTAAAGTATGTCGAAAAAGTAAAAAATGTCGTAGTATAGTATGTCGAAAAAAAGTTAAAAAAGTCATAGTATAGTATGTCGAAAAAAAGTTAAAAAAGTCATAGTATAGTATGTCGAAAAAAGTTAAAAAATGTCATAGTGTAGTATGTCGAAAAAGTAAAAAATGTCGTAGTATAGTATGTCGAAAAAAGTCATAATATAGTATGTCGAAAAAAGTTAAAAAAGTCATAATATAGTATGTCGAAAAAAGTTAAAAAAGTCATAGTATTGTATATCGAAAAAAGTAAAAAAAAGTCATAGTATAGTATGTTGAAAAAAGTAAAAAAAAGTCAGTATAGTATGTCGAAAAAAAGTTAAAAAAAAAGTCATAGTATAGTATGTCAAAAAAGTTAAAAAAAAGTCATAGTATAGTATGTCAAAAAAAGTAAAAAAAATAACGTATAGCATGTCGAAAAAAGTCAAAACAAGTCATAGTATAGTATGTCGAAAAAAGTTAAAAAATGTCATAGTATAGTATGTCCAAAAAAGTTTAAAAAGTCATAATATAGTATGTCGAAAAAAGTTTAAAAAGTCAAGGATAGTATGTCGAAAAAGTTAAAAAAATAAAGTAAAGTATGTCGAAAAAAGTCAAAACAAGTCATAGTATAGTATGTCGAAAAAAGTTAAAAAAAGTCATAGTATAGTATGTCGAAAAAAGTTTAAAAAAGAATCATAGTATAGCATGTCAAATAAAGTCTTACTGTAGTATGTAGAAAAAAAATTCATAGTATAGTATGTCGAAAAAAGTCAAAACAAGTCATAGTATAGTATGTCGAAAAAAGTTAAAAAAGAATCATAGTATAGTATGTCGAAAAAAGTTAAAAAAGTCAAAGTATAGTATGTCGAAAAAAGTCAAAAAAGTCAAAGTATATACATAAGACATATTTTTTATGACTTTTTTCGACATATTATACTATGACTTTTTATGACTTTTCGACATACTATACTATGACTTTTTATGACTTTTAGACATACTATACTATGACTTTTTATGATTTTTCGAGATACTATACTATGAGTTATTTCAACATATAAGTCAACATTTTTTTGACTTTTTCGAGATACTATAATATGACTTATTTCGACATATAAGTCGACATATTTTTTTATGACTTTTTTCAACATTCTATAATATGAATTTTGTCAATATCCTGTACTATAACTTTTTTTTTTACTTTTTCGAGATACTATACTATGAATTATTTTGACATATAAGTCGACATTTTTTAATGACTTTTTTCGACATACTATACTATGACTTTTTCATGACTTTTTTCGACATATGACTTATTTCGACATATGTCAACAAATTTTTTTAAAACTTTTTTCTACATACTATATATACTATGACTTATTTCGACATATAAGTTGACATTTTTTATGACTTTTTTCGACATGCTATACTATGACTTTTTATGAATTCTTTTGACATTCTATACTATTACTTTTTTCGACATATAATATAGCTTATTTCGACATATAAGTTAACATATATTTTTTTTAACTTTTTTCGAGATACTATACTGTGACTTTTTCATGATCTTTTTCGACATATTATAATACGGCTTATTTCGACATATGTCAACATATTTTTTTTAAACTTTTTTAGAGATACTATACTATGAGTTATTTCGACATATAAATCAACATATTTTTTATGACTTTTTTCGACATACTATACTATGACTTTTTATGACTTTGACATACTATAAAATGACTTTTTATGACTTTTGACATACTATACTATGAGTTATTTCGACATATAAGTCGACATATTTTTTTATGACTTTTTTCAACATTCTATATTATGAATTTTGTCAATATCCTGTACTATAACTTTTTTTTTACTTTTTCGACATACTATACTATGACTTTTTATGACTTTTCGACATACTATACTATGACTTATTTTGACATATAAGTCGACATTTTTTTTAATGACTTTTTTCGACATTCTATACCATGAATTTTTTCGACATATGACTTATTTTGACATATGTCAACAAATTTTTTAAAAACTTTTTTCGACATACTATATATACTATGACTTATTTCGACATATAAGTTGACATTTTTTTATGACTTTTCGACGTACTATGCTATGACTTTTTGTGACTTTTTCGACATACTTTTTAATTACTTTATTTGACTTACTATACTATGATTATTCATTATTTTCTTCAACATTCTATGGTGTGAATTCTTTTGATATCCTATACTATGACTTTTTATGACTTTTTTCAACATTCTATATTATGAATTTTGTCAATATCCTGTACTATAACTTTTTTTTTACTTTTTTCGACATACTATACTATGACTTTTTATGACTTTTCGACATACTATACTATGACTTTTTTATGACTTTTCGAGATATTATACTATGACTTATTTTGACATAAGTCGACATATTTTTCAATGACTTTTTGACATATTATAATATATTATAATATGTCATATTTTTAATTACTTTATTTGACTTACTATACTATGATTATTCATTATTTTCTTCAACATTCTATGTTGTGAATTCTTTCGATATCCTATACTATGACTTTTTATGACTTTTTTCGACATATAATATAGCTTATTTCGACATATAAGTCAAAATATTTTTTATGACTTGTTTCGACATACTATACTATGACTTTTTAATTACTTTTTTTTGACTTACTATACTATGATTATTCATGACTTTTTTCAACATTCTATACTATGAATTCTTTCGACATACTATACTATGACTTTTTTCGACATATAATATAGCTTATTTCGACATATAAGTCAACATATTTTTTTTTAACTTTTTTCGAGATACTATACTGTGACTTTTTCATGATCTTTTTCGACAGATTATAATACGGCTTATTTCGACATATGTCAACATATTTTTTTTTACTTTTTTCGAGATACTATACTATGAGTTATTTCGACATATAAATCAACATATTTTTTATGATTTTTCGAGATACTATACTATGAGTTATTTCGACATATAAGTCAACATTTTTTTGACTTTTTCGAGATACTATAATATGACTTATTTCGACATATAAGTCGACATATTTTTTATGACTTTTTTCAACATTCTATACTATGAATTTTGTCAATATCCTGTACTATAACTTTTTTTTATGACTTTTCGACATACTATACTATGAATTATTTTGACATATAAGTGGACATATTTTTAATGACTTTTTTCGACATTCTATACCATGAATTTTTTTCGACATACTATACTATGCCTTTTTTTCGATATCCTATACTATGACGTTTTGTGACTTTTTATGACTTTTTTCAACATACTATACTATGACTTATTCTGACATATATGTCAACATACTTTTTTATGACTATGATTTTTTCGACATACTATACTATGACTTTTTATGACTTTTTTCGACATACTATACTATAATCTTTTATGACTTTTTTTGACATACTATACTATGAATTATTTCGACATATAAGTCAACATATTTTTTTATGACTTTTTTCGACATACTATACTATGACTTTTTTATGACTTTTCGAGATATTATACTATGACTTATTTCGGCATATAAGTTGACATATTTTTTTGACTTTTTTCGACATGTTATACTATGAATTTTTATGACTTTTTTGACATACTATACTATGACTTTTTTCGACAGAAAGTCACAAAAAAGTCATAGTATAGTATGCCCTGGTTTCTCATCTGGTAGCGCTTGCGGCCCATTTCTTAGGCCTCAGTCCTTACAGCAGCGGTTCAGGATTCGATTCTGACCTGTATGTCTTCCCCATCTCTCTTCCCTCTCTCAATTATTCATATATCTTAACATAATATTCATGAAACTGGTATTCATAGAAACCAGACTCTAATGTAGTATATATAGTAGGTGTTCTTTGAAAGGATTTAAACTCACCTGCAGTTCCCGTGTTCATCCTCTAGATGTCCCTTTAGCTCCACCTCAACGCCGGCTCTGAGTGATGACATGTGGACGTGGTTTTAAGTCTCTGGGAAGAAGTCACAGTGTCAGGTAAAGATAATCCACACTGTTTTAATACTGAATTACATTCAATCTTACTCATTCCATGAGCCAAATTCATCTACTTCATCAACAAAGTAAAGTGAACAAGACTGTAGACCAGAGTCCATGCTAAAAAAGAGCTAAATAAAAATATATTAAAGGTCCCATATCATGCTCTTTTTTTAGGTTAATACTTGTATTTTTGGTTACTACTAAAACATCTTTACATGCTTTAATGTGTCAAAAACATTATTTTTCTCATACTGTCTGTCTGTATATACCTGTATTCACTCTTTGTCTGAAATGCTCCGTTTTAGAGGCTGTCACTTTTGGGCCCCCTCCTGAAAAAGCCCAGTCTGCTCCGATTGGTCATCTTTTTGGGTCTTCTGAATCTACTCCCTCTGCGTCTCTGCACTGTCATTTCGACTGGGGAATGACTGTAAGGGCACTGTAGCGGCACTTTCTACATACAAATAGTATAGTTGTGACATCACAAATGTACGGATGTCCTGATGGCTCGTTTAAAGGCACAGGCTGTGTCTCATTCCACATACTTCCGTCTGTGCACTGACCACTTACTGCTGTAGTGCCCACTTTCGATGGTTAGTATTGTCCCAAAAGGACCACTTAAGTTAAAACACTTACTGGAAATGACGAGCGGGATGAGCGTGACGAATTTGACAACACATATGAACGCGATTTTCGCCGCTTCTCAAAATCTGCCGAAAATCAAACTGACCTTTGTCTATCAAAAAAAAAAACAGACAGATTCAGCAACTGCACGGCCTATTTCTCGCTTAAAATGTTGTCAGAAACACGTTTCGGTGAACTATTTTCGTAAAATACGAGATTGTATTCCGAATGAGCCGCCATTATGGTTGATTTTGAAATTTGGGAGTAGCCAGACCCACGTGACGCGTTTGTCCAATCAGCTGCCGGTCAAGGGCTTGCCGACGTCCCTGGCCCCTCACCTTCCGCTTTGTAGTCAAGATTGCGCCCATTTAGTGCGAGAAGGGTCCATCGTTCCACACTGAACTTGACTGTTTTTAGGGGGTCATTCTGGTACTTTCAGTGCACTGACTTTTTGCGTTATATCGACACCATATACTTCAAACTAAGTGTTTGAAGTGTGCAAGTAGATGGTTTGAGACACAGCCACAGTTTATGAATACGGGCTGTGTGTATTTCTCTGTGGATTGAGCGTTTTGACACTTTCACAGTATTATTTTGGCCTGCTTTATGATAAAAAAACAAAACCCAACATAATCTTTAACAGAATGTATTTTCCTGCATGACATTTTACCCTTTTTACCACAACTTGACCAGAGACCAGACTTACCACTCACGGCCTACTGATGCACTCCTGCTTTCACTGAATGAAGAGGTGTACCACATATTACAGGCGACAAAAGAAAAAAGCCGCCCCTTGAACTAAACACGGTAATGTCAAATTAACCTGTTATTGGGGCAACATGTTGCTGCTGCTATATAAACTAAAATAACAGCTTTTTGGGTCTTTTAACCACATCTCACTCTCTACTTCAGCAGACTCATACTGGAGTCAACTAGCTCAGTACACACTTTTAGCACTCCTGCTCCCCAACCAAACTCCTTTTAAAAATCTGGCACTTTAACACTATATGTGCTTGATGACAATCAAATTTGCTACTTAAAATGTAAGCGCTAAATCTGTGTTATTCTGATAAAAAATTGTCTTTGCAAGATGCACATTGACGGATCAAACTACAATTAAAAAAGCAGGCTTTTTAATAGTATTTGTGCTCTTTGGCTGCTTAGATTTGACAGCTTCTCTGTATCATCAACTACTCTCCGTCAGACCCACCTCTACACACCAAACTGTTAAAAAAATCTGCAACTTTTATTACTAATGTGCTTGTTGACGTCACATCTGCCACCTAAATGTGAGCACTTCTCCAAGTCATCTACTACATCAGTGTTATTCTTTCAAATGTATTTAAGATACACATCTACAGACCACACTCCATTCAAATATCTGGCACTTTAAAGCTTTAGTGCATACCGTTTTGATATTAATAAATGTCCGTTACATTCAAGCCGTTGCTAAATGAGTTGCTACAAAGTTAATTAAGACTATCAGCTCCACACGACTCTCTCTCGATTTCTCAGTATGACTATGTTCAGAAGATTGTGGCGTCCGGTGACTTTCCCTCTCAGAAACTCGAGTGAAGATAATTAGCTCTTCTGAAGGGTCCATCATGTTTTTTTAATCCTTCGTGTCCTCCGTGGCTACTAGCAACTGCGTGGAGGAGGAGGGGATGCGAGATCACGGAAGGCTTGTATCATGTGGACGACAATTTTGTTTTAATTACTTAGAATTCCTCATGGAGGTGACAGGAACTACGCACTATAGCTTTAAAACCATTAGCTATTGCTATACTATCCCTTTTTTCTTTTGTTTCTTAAATGATATGTGCATTTTTATATCATCATGTATGCTATTAAGTTTAAACAACATGAAATGAATGTATTATTTCCCTATTAAGATTATTAGCTTTACTTCAGTAAAGCACAATTAAAAAACAGTAAGGTACTTAGCTAAACATCACACATTAAGAGCTGAGTGCAATATAAACATCTTACAATACATGTCATTCACGATTACAGTATAATAGTGATGAGATCTTAAAACCTAATATTGTTGGCTGATAGCATCACCTCGTATTAGCTAGCTAGCTAGCAAAATGTTAAGCTAATGAGCACGTTGATAACAGAAACTCCCCGGAGCTTTCAGCACGAAAATACGCTGCAAACAATAGAAAGAACGTCTCCACAATGCAGTCATCGGGTTACTCATAGAAGATTATCTTATCCACACAACTCCTGATAAGAACCGAGTAGATGTCGCCACATTCGCACAGTCGCACACAATTTTGTTTTCTACTATGGCCACGCCAAGGCCTGCCCTTCAATAGCAGCTCGATTGGTTGGGGTTAGGCATTGACCTCGAGTGGTTAGGGTTAGCCGATTGGTCAGGGGATAGGACCTGTACATGTAAGTGTACACATATTTTATTGTGAACAGCGTGATTTTTTAGTTTCGTAAGATAAAAGCAGAGATTGATTTGGTAAATATGGATGACGCTCAAACACTGAGATAGTTGTTCACATAGGAAACATATACATTAGCCAGTTATCTTGAGAAAGCTTGGGAGAAGAGGAAAAAAGCTCTTTGTTAAGATGAACTGTAGATGAGGATTTGTTATTTGTATGTAATGTGTGTGTGTATATATATGTATATGTATATATTTGTATTCATGTATTTCTCTGAATGATTTGTATATGCGACAGTGTTACGTGTGTGTTTTCTCTGCTCTCTTATGTCGTGACCCAGGTACCGCCCTCACTATCTGATTGGGCAGGCACACCTGCAGCAACTCAGCGATCAGGTGGATTGATGTAAAGATGCACAACCCAGCTGGACACTTCTGTCTAACTGAGGGAGTTGTAAATAGTTAGTGAAGGCTAGACCGCAAACACCCAGGCGTCAATACTCACCGCGAACCACCGGAAGTGACTCCACGCTTCCAAAAAAAAAAAAATAGCCCAACAACACCAAAATCGATCCCGGACGAGCCCCCAAATTGTTACGTCCCCCTTTGTGGTGTCCAGGGGAAAAGGGAAGCAACAATTAATAATAAGTCGGGTGCTTAAAGGAAGAAAGGAAACAAATAACTGTACTATTAAACTATTTATTATTACGTAAATAAAGCCAACGTTGAAAGTGAACAAAAGTAACCGTTACAACTAAACAAAGTACCGATTCAGCCAACGACATTAAACGTAAATGACACAACGCAGAGCACCACTCAGCTCTGATTCACGACCGACAGCGACACAACTCTGTTCGGCTCTCTCGCCCACCGCCGCTCTCTGAAGACGTTTGTTAAATAAATAAGTTTGTGGTGTCTTGTAATCCCATGTGGGATGGGCCAAAATGTTTGGCATGACACAGAAATAAAATATAATTAACTAACTAACTAACTGTAAGCATGGACGCCTGGCCAATAGTAGTAGTAGTAGTATGGTAGTAGTAGTATGTTAATGCTATTGAAGGGCGGGTCTTGGCATGGCCATAGTAGGAAAACAAATCAGGAATGCTGTGTGGACTAGCCAGACCTTCCTGTGACGTCACCACAATGTAAAGTCTGCGTTAGCCGTTAGCGGCCGCAGATCAAGGAAATAAACCCGGAAACTCAGAAAAGTTTTTGGCTTTGTGGCATGACAGTCTATCAAACTACACAGGCGCCATTTTGGGATCCTGTGTCCAGTTGATAGACTAATACATTCTTAATTTGAATACTTTCTAAGACTGTATTCAGTATTTCATACGTAAAAGGGATATGAAAATGATGTCTGTGTATAATAAATATGTATTTTCCTCTTTCCTGTTCCGTTTTATTTACCCGGAGCTCACAGTACAGAACTATTTCTGTACCGTAAAAGCCTCAAATTGTCCCACAATGCAACATGAAACCCAGAGAACAAGTGCTGGTTGTGGATAGATGTAATAAATGCAATAAAAATTCTCTTTTCGAGCAGCGAAGACAGTCAGACTCCCTGTAGGTAGATTGCAGGAAATTTAAACGCCACATCAAGACTCCGGTTTAACGACAGCATGTCTCCAAAAATACTCGTACAGATTTTTGTGATGTTTTGACTTCTGGTGCATGTTGGAAATTAGCAAGATCAGCCCCTAAAAAAAGAGAGCGTAGATAGTTAGAGAGTTTTCATCTCTAACGCTTTGTGTCATCATCCGTCCATCACGGGGCCGATGATGAAAGGCCGCTCGTTACGCCTTCGTTGAAGGGGCCGGCGCTGTCCGATATAAATTCCACATCAGGTCTCCTCCCTGAGACGGACAGCCAGAGGTTATTAGAAGGAGCTTCGGGTTCATCTCACACACACACACACACACACACACACACACACACACACACACACACACACACAGAGCAGCGCTGCCTGTGATCTATGATTCATGTGCGCTCATTTAAAATAGTGTGAAATATTTAAAGTTGGCTGGTCGGCCTCAGAGGGTCGGCTGGCTGACCTCTCCGCTCTTATTACTGCATGGAGGAAGAGGAGGAGGAGGAAGAGGAGGAGGAGGAAGAGGAGGAGGAGGAGGAGGAGGGGTAGGGAGGGTATGGGGGAGGGGAGATGATACAGAGAGAAAGGTAGTAAAAGTCAGAGAGACAAGGAGGACTTGATAAAAGAGTGGAGAGAATAGATAGATGAATTAAAGCTGCAGAAGACACTACCGGTATAGTCAACCCGTTTTCACTCCGAACTCGTAAAATACGGACGTTTGGGCAGTGGCTGTCAGCGTCAGATACAACGCAAAAAGCGCCCTTCAGCGTGTGTGTAGAACGCACCGGGGAGAGCAGCAGCTACACGGGGTTTGAAGATGAAGTAGTATTAATAGCGACTACGGTAGAGAGTAGTATAAAAGCCCGAAAATCCGCATAGGGAGGCTGGTTGGATGGGTCAAACAACACAGGACGTTCACCCAGAAGACCGGGGATCGTGTCCCGCGTGTCACGTTTCCTAAACCCAACCGTCCCGTTGTTCTTTACCTAAACCCAACCGTCCCGTTCTTCTTTAAATAAACCCAACCGTCCCGTTCTTCTTTACCTAAACCCAACCGTCCCGTTCTTCTTTTCCTAAACCCAACCGTCCCGTTCTTCTTTACCTAAACCCAAACGTCCCGTTCTTCTTTACCTAAACCCAACAGTCCCGTTCTTCTTTACCTAAACCCAACCGTCCCGTTCTTCTTTACCTAAACCCAACCGTTCCGTTCTTCTTTTCTTAAACCCAACCGTCCCGTTCTTCTTTACCTAAACCCAACCGTCCCGTTCTTCTTTACCTAAACCCAACTGTCCCGTTCTTCTTTACCTAAACCCAACAGTCCTGTTCTTCTTTACCTAAACCCAACTGTCCCGTTCTTCTTTACCTAAACCCAACAGTCCTGTTCTTCTTTACCTAAACCCAACAGTCCTGTTCTTCTTTTCCTAAACCCAACCGTCCCGTTCTTCTTTACCTCAATCCAACTGTCCCGTTCTTCTTTACCTAAACCCAACTGTCCCGTTCTTCTTTACCTAAACCCAACTGTCCCGTTCTTCTTTACCTAAACCCAAACGTCCCGTTCTTCTTTACCTAAACCCAAACGTCCCGTTCTTCTTTACCTAAACCCAACTGTCCTGTTCTTCTTTACCTAAACCCAACCGTTCCGTTCTTCTTTACCTAAACCCAACTGTCCCGTTCTTCTTTACCTAAACCCAACCGTTCCGTTCTTCTTTTCTTAAACCCAACTGTCCCGTTCTTCTTTACCTAAACCCAACTGTCCCGTTCTTCTTTACCTAAACCCAACCGTTCTGTTCTTCTTTACCTAAACCCAACTGTCCTGTTCTTCTTTACCTAAACCCAACCGTTCCGTTCTTCTTTACCTAAACCCAACTGTCCCGTTCTTCTTTACCTAAACCCAACCGTTCCGTTCTTCTTTTCTTAAACCCAACCGTCCCGTTCTTCTTTACCTAAACCCAACCGTCCCGTTCTTCTTTTCCTAAACCCAACCGTCCCGTTCTTCTTTACCTAAACCCAAACGTCCCGTTCTTCTTTACCTAAACCCAACAGTCCCGTTCTTCTTTACCTAAACCCAACCGTCCCGTTCTTCTTTACCTAAACCCAACCGTTCCGTTCTTCTTTTCTTAAACCCAACCGTCCCGTTCTTCTTTACCTAAACCCAACCGTCCCGTTCTTCTTTACCTAAACCCAACTGTCCCGTTCTTCTTTACCTAAACCCAACAGTCCTGTTCTTCTTTACCTAAACCCAACTGTCCCGTTCTTCTTTACCTAAACCCAACAGTCCTGTTCTTCTTTACCTAAACCCAACAGTCCTGTTCTTCTTTTCCTAAACCCAACCGTCCCGTTCTTCTTTACCTCAATCCAACTGTCCCGTTCTTCTTTACCTAAACCCAACTGTCCCGTTCTTCTTTACCTAAACCCAACTGTCCCGTTCTTCTTTACCTAAACCCAACTGTCCCGTTCTTCTTTACCTAAACCCAAACGTCCCGTTCTTCTTTACCTAAACCCAAACGTCCCGTTCTTCTTTACCTAAACCCAACTGTCCTGTTCTTCTTTACCTAAACCCAACCGTTCCGTTCTTCTTTACCTAAACCCAACTGTCCCGTTCTTCTTTACCTAAACCCAACCGTTCCGTTCTTCTTTTCTTAAACCCAACCGTCCCGTTCTTCTTTACCTAAACCCAACTGTCCCGTTCTTCTTTACCTAAACCCAACCGTTCCGTTCTTCTTTACCTAAACCCAACTGTCCTGTTCTTCTTTACCTAAACCCAACCGTTCCGTTCTTCTTTACCTAAACCCAACTGTCCCGTTCTTCTTTACCTAAACCCAACCGTTCCGTTCTTCTTTTCTTAAACCCAACCGTCCCGTTCTTCTTTACCTAAACCCAACTGTCCCGTTCTTCTTTACCTAAACCCAACTGTCCCGTTCTTCTTTACCTAAACCCAGTGGTGTAGTCCAGGGTATACGCTGGTATACGGCGTATACCTACTTATTTTTCAGTCAGCATTGCGTATACCTACTTCTAAATCCCCCCTGATGCACCATTCAGTAATATCTGTGAGCCAGATTGCCCATTTTTTCCTCAAGGATAGTGAAGCCATGACCCACCCTCCTCTGCCTCTAATTGGCTGGTACTCGCTGCTTACACTGATTAGATTGGTTAACTTTAGGCATGAGGACTGATGAGCCAATCAGAGGCAGAGTAGGGCGGGTCATGCCGAGGAAAATATCGCTAATACCTCAGGTGCCAGTGAAAAAAAAAAAAAAAAAAAAAACCTCAGGTGCCTTTGCCACTTGACTACGATGACGGCAGCAGACCAAACAACAGATGAAGAAATAACACAAGTGGCGGTGTGCCACCCCAGTTGATGGAAGACATAATTCTGAGGTAAGTTTTAAGGTGGTTAAAAAATCTGAGGAAAATCTGAAAATCTGAGGAAAATCTTTTAAACTGACCTTTGTTGATCTGAAATGAAGACAGATTCAGCGACTGCACGGCCTATTCCTCTCTTAACATGTTCTCAGGAACACGTTACGGTGAACTATTTTAGTCCAATATGAGATCGGATTCTGAACGAGCCGCCGTGACAGTCTGGCTTTGAATTTCCGGAGAAACCAGACCCACGTGACGCGTTTGTCCAATCAGCTGCTGTTTTTCATTTTGGGGCGACAATCCAGATTTGTGCCGCCTGCTGTTATGGAGACGTATTACGTCTCGTCTCTTTGGTGTGTTCTGAGGAACTTTTTTGACCAACTCGGGGAGACTGATCAGTAAGTAAGTAAGTACAATGTATCCATAAAGCGCTTTTCACAGATAAAATCACAAAGTGCTGTACAAAAGAATAGGTACAACAAACAAACAAACAATATAAAATGTGTATACATATGTAAAATTAAAGTGACACTAGTGAAAACCCATCAACCAAAGGCTTTCCTAAATAAACATGTTTGAGATGATCCCCATGATCCGTCCAACTGCCTTTTCTGCTGACTGTCGGCCGTCTGGTTGGTGTGTCTGGGCCTTAACCCTAACACCAGATACTGACTGGTTTTCGGACCCCACTGACCCCCCCCCCATAGTGTAAAACTGCACATTTTAGAGTGGCCTTTTAGTGTGGCCAGCCCAAGGCACACCTGTGCAATAATCATGCTGTGTAATCAGCATCTTGATATGCCACACCTGTGAGGTGGATGGATTTTCTCTGTAAATGAGAAGTGCTCACTAAAGCCTGGTTCCCACGGCAGGATAATTAGGCCGATTTTAGCCCTGATTCACCCCTTCCGACAATCTTAAGCATGCTCCAATTATCGTAGAATAATCTGATCAGATATTCCTGCCGTGTGTGGTGTGTTAAGACTGCTCACGTCTGCTCGGAAGGACCGCTCCCATCTCAAATCGGGGATATCCAACATGTTGGATTGTTTTGGCCCGATTTCTCCTCGTGTGTGGTGTCCCACCGGGGACAAACGATCACACAGCCTGTGGACTGTGGCGAGTAGCCAATCAGAAAGCCAGGTGGTGACGAGGCGGCAAGGAAAGCACCGGGAAACAAAATCAAAACAGCCGGCGGCACGGCGCACCAGAAAGTCCGGTCATGCTCGCGTTGTCTCCACTTCTTTGTGGATCACGGCCACCCTCAAGGTCATAAACGACATCACGGCCACCCTCAAGGTCATAAACGACATCACGGCCACCCTCAAGGTCATAAACGTAGTTTGTGAAAACAAACTACAAACTATTGCCACTGCATCCTCTTGGTCCGCCATGATTGTTTACTCTGAAGTCACGTTTGATCTCGAGGGATTTTGCGAGATTTCCCGTCTGACCTGGGAACGCTCGGGAGTCAAATCGGTTTGTGTGTGACGTGTTGATTTTGCCGTGTGCTGCACACCACACACTATACAACCAGAGCCCGTGTGTGGGGTCACTCAGGATTGGAAAATCGGCCAATAATTTTAAAATCTTCCCGTGTGAACCAGGCTTAACACAGATTTAGACAGATTTGTGAACAATATTTAAGAGAAATAGGCCTTTTGTGAACATAGAAAAAGTCTCAGATCTTTGAGTTCAGCTCATGAAAAATGGGGGCAAAACAAAAGTGTTGCGTTTATAATTTTGTTCAGTATGTTAGAAACACTGAAGCAGAACCAGAAAACGCAAGACGTTATAAGTTTTGTGTTGCTCCGTTATTTCTGAGAGCAGAAGTGTCCGCAAGTTTGGGATATTCTGTCCAATAAAAAAGCGTCTGTCTCTATCGTGTGACGTGTGTTCACAGTGTTTGGTGTGTTTGACAACGTGCAGCATGAACTCCCTCCCTTCTAACTTGACTCCGCCAGATGGATGGCTTGGCATTTGCTCGGCATATCCATCTGGGAACTTTCCGTTGGAGAGCTTTTGGGAAGGGGCGAAAATCCTGGTTAGCTGATTGGATAAACCATCTGTCTATCACCACCTATGTTGGTGATAGACAGGCCAAATCAACCAATCAGATCAACGATATATCAAACTCTTGCCGAAACCAGTCAGGAGAAGAGTAACGACATCTTTTCCTCCAAGAAAAGCCTCCAGTGCTGTTTTTTGCTGAGAGTATACCCACTTCTCCAGGGACCACTACACCACTGCCTAAACCCAACTGTCCCGTTCTTCTTTACCTAAACCCAACTGTCCCGTTCTTCTTTACCTAAACCCAACTGTCCCGTTCTTCTTTACCTAAACCCAACTGTCCCGTTCTTCTTTACCTAAACCCAACCACCCCATTCTTCTTTACCTAAACCCAACTGTCCCGTTCTTCTTTACCTAAACCCAAACGTCCCGTTCTTCTTTACCTAAACCCAACCGTCCCGTTCTTCTTTAACTAAACCCAAACGTCCCGTTCTTCTTTACCTAAACCCAAACGTCCCGTTCTTCTTTACCTAAACCCAACCGTCCCGTTCTTCTTTACCTAAACCCAACCGTCCCGTTCTTCTTTAACTAAACCCAAACGTCCCGTTCTTCTTTACCTAAACCCAACCGTCCCGTTCTTCTTTAACTAAACCCAAACGTCCCGTTCTTCTTTACCTAAACCCAACCGTCCCATTCTTCTTTACCTAAACCCAACTTCTTTCAATGAAGGAATACTTTCTAATTTGGATAAAACTTGCGCGATAGCTACGCTCATCTCATCCGTGGAAGCCGCCATGTTGTTTAGACTGAACAGTCGCTTCTCGTTGCGTCACACCTAAACCCGCCTCAAAACCAACGCTGATTGGTCGGTTGTTTGGCGAACGGCTCCAAATTTCTCAATTGTCTCAAGATGCCAGACTGATCTGGAAGTGGAGAACTGGAGCTCGCGAGATCAGTGCCTGGCTTATTTATTATTATTATTATTTTGTAAAGACATCTTTTTGAGTTTGTTTACCATGAATAATGCTGCAAATCCGACAATGTACATACTTCACCCCCCCCCCCGAACCGCACCGAGTCCACCCAACTATAGGTGTGAAAGCGCCCCTCCTCCTGTTGTCCTCGGGTCAAATTTAACCCATTTTCAAAAAGTTTCTATATTACAAATTTGATTTATCAGTTCACTACTTTCATTGAATTTGGATGTTCAATTTTAGGGCATTTAAACATTTTTTATGAAAAAACGTTGGAAAAAAATAGTCAAAACCATCAGAAAAAGTGCCAAAAATACTGTGGGGAAGGGACAAAAGTGTCGAAAAAGACGACCAAAATGTTGACCAAACACTTTTACAGTTACAAAATCCATGCAAGAAATGAATGTGTAATTATAATACGTAAGCCAAAAAGTTTCAATTTCAAATTTTGACCGTGAAAAACAAAAAGTTGCTCGTTGTTCGACGGGAAGACAACACAAGGGTTAGCTCCGCTGGTTGTTGGAACTTCTTTTGCAGCATAATAAAGAGAGTATTTGACACCATATTGGTCTACAAGCAGTGAGACAAAGGTGAAGCCAACCCCAAATGAAGAGTGACCAGTGTGCCAGGTGATGTGTCCACCTCCACCTCGCTGCTGCAGATACACATACCTGATTGGCTGTCTGAAGGTTTTCCAGGCAGGATGGGACCTTTGTTTCAAAATGCCTCGGGGCCTCCGTCATTCTGGAGCGTCTCCGCTTATCTGGCGCTGACAGGAAGGTCAGGGAGACGCCGGCGAAACATGCATGTTTTAGAGGATATACTACACATTATTTCTGTCTATCGCTCATTATTTTGTTTTGTCCTAGTTTGAAAATCCAGGATTCTATATATCTATGGGCACTTTCCCACTGGACAAAAAAGCCTTTTGCCTTTAGATGGAAAGGTTATTGCATATTTAATTTATAATACTCTAAACCATCTTCTGTAAACCAACTGTATACTACTGTCTACACTGCACTATAGTTCTTGTCCTGTCTATGCACCACCTGTCTGTACCTGTCTATACTTTGCATATCACGTTGCACTTTTCTGCTCTTTTTGCACTTCTGGTTGGACGCAAACTGCATTTCGTTGTCTTTGACCTTGTACTCTGCACAATGACAATAAAGTTGAACCATATCTGAAATCGGCATTCATTCTCAGGAGGAAATCCTGAAGTTGTCACTGGTATTTATCGGCTTTTTTATTTTTATTTTATTATTATTTTATTTATAGGAGTTTCAAGAGGGGGGGGGGGGGCAGAGTTCATGTCCTGAAGAAGTTAAGGAGAAAATACAAGACGTTCACCAGGAAACAGGTGATCATGTCCCGGGATTGTTTGAACTCAAACCACAGTCTTTTTTTCTAATCTTAACTGGTTGTTTTGGTGTCTGAACTTTACATCGTTGGCGTAAGACGCTCACCTTTTTCTCCGCTAAACTTAACTGTCATGTGACCGGTCGTCAGTTTCCGTAATTTCGTAGGATATCGTACGAATTGTTGTGCATAAGTTTTCAACTAGGTATCATATGAACCTGTTCATGAGAATGTGTTTAAATGATCTGCTGGGGAGGCCTTTGGCGGTCATCATGTCATGAGCAAGACACACGGCAGCCGTCTGTCTGTCTGTCTGTGTCTATGTCTGTATGTATGTATGTATGTATGTATGTGTGTGTGTGTGTGTGTGTGTGTGTCTGTCTGTCTATGTCTGTCTCTGTGTGTGTGTATGTGTGTGTGTCTGTCTGACTCTCTGTATTTGTGTCTGTCTGTGTGTATGTCTGTCTGTATTTGTGTCTGTCTGTCTGTGTGTCTGTCTGTATTTGTATCTGTCTGTCAATCTGTATTTGTGTCTGTCTGTCTGTCTGTCTGTGTGTCTGTTTGTATTTGTGTGGGTGTGTGTGACTGTCTGTCTTCAGATTGCTGCGTAAAATATTTATTCATCTCACACCACCAACTTTTCACAAGGCCCCGATCTCCTTCCGTGTCAATGTTATACAAGATTTATCTTAACAGGAACCAGAAAACAAGCAGAATCCTTCCTGCCTTCAAAACAAACATTTAAAAAAAGGAATCTGAAAGAAAAAGGACAGAAGACAGAAAGCAGCTTACTAAGATGTGGCAGCATCTGTATATTATTTTGTGCAGGGGGCGGGATGGCTGAAGGTGTCAAACAGAAGAAATGATGCAATCTGGTAACAAATTCGAGAGAAATTTTTATTATGAATATGGCACCTGTAAGATGGTCAAAACCGGGTTACAGAAAGACAACATGTACGTGACACGTTCCTCTGAACGGATGAGAACCTAGTAAACTTATAAAAGAACAACTGCTATAAAAATGAAGTATGTACATTTTCGGATTTGCAGCATTATTCATGGTAAACAAACTCAAAAAGATGTCTTTCCAAAATAATAATAATAATAATAATAAAAAATAAGCCAGGCACTCAAAGTTAGCATCAGTTAGTCATGTGTTCATAACAAAAAAATCATAACAAAAAATAGAAATGTACCATAGTTTTTCTCTTTTTTAATATTTTAATTTGTTTGTATTTAGAATTTTATAACACTGTTAACATTGATAATAAGAGATTCCCTCTCTCCCGTATTTCAGCTACTTGGCACCAAGTTCCTCATAAAAGAATCTGTATAATTGTACAAGAAATAGTTAAAAACACAGACACAGTTTCTTCACAGGTAAATGAAGTGATTTTTCAATATTTGTAATTCTTAAACACTATGTATTTTCGACAGCAGCTGTGATTAAGGTTTTCACGTTTTTAAAATCACCAGCAAAGTTTTCATTTTTCGACATAAAACACAGAAAAAACATTGAAACAGCTTGGACCGGCTGTTTGGTTTTTGTTACATGTGGGTGTATTTCCTGGTTTCGTCTGAGTTTTGTCCCCCCCAACCCCCCCTCCCCCCCTCCAAACACCCCGCCGCCCAATCCCCCTTTTTCTTTCCCAAATGGGGGCTCGTCCATACGTCTGTTTCCCCCTCCTCCCCCCCCCCTTTGCTTTCACGCAAAAACCACCAAAAGTAGAAAACGCTAAAAATCCAGAGGTGCGCGGAAACAAATTTGCTCCTGAAATGACTGAATTTAACATTCAACCACATACGACCCCCAGCAATATTTTTCTTTGCCAAATGGGGGCTCGTCCATACGTCCGTTTCCGACACCCCCCCCCCCCCCCCCCCTTTGCTTACACGCAAAAACCACCAAATGTAGAAAACGCTAAAATCCAGAGGTGCGAGGAAACAAATTTGCTCCTGAAATGACTGAATTAAATATTCAACCACAGAACGACCCCCAGAAATCAACCGACAGATCGAGTGGACCAATCACATTCCCTCTCCTTCACCGAACACGGAAACAAATGAATCCATCTTTAAATTTTAGTTTTTTAACGTGTTAGTCTCAGAAAGCACAGACGCTACGGATTGTTTCTCCTGACGTGAAACAGGGGGGAGGGAGGGGTTAGAGGCTCGATTCGCTTTGACAATACAGACTTTTTATTCTTCCCCCGTTTTGGGCTCGACAGACTTTAAAAAAAAAAAACGGCAAAAAAAGCTGGACCCGAAAAAAAACGCCAAAAAAACCGAGGGATTCGATCACGTGAAACGCATCGGACAAACTAACTAAACATGCAGTTCAGTTTTTCCAAAACACCTATAAAAATAGATTTATAGTGCGAAATATTTTTTTTTTATCTTCTTTTAATTTCTTTAGAAATCTTTAAAATCATTTTTTTTTTTTTTTCATTACGTGTCCTGAAATAGTAGATTTTTTTTTTTAATATTCTCCCCCCTTTGAACCACTTGTTGTGTAACTTTTATTTGTCCCGTGAGAGAAGTTTGCGCAGGAAGTCAACAAGTTTCGGTGGGAACCAATGAAATACACCCAATGCACACAGGAAGCCCCAAGGAACTCTGGGAAATGTGTCACAACTGAGGCTTTTTATGGTTTCTTTTTGTCCAGGACTACAATCTAAAAATGCTACTTGAATGCTTTTTTTCTCTCCCCTCATCATAATTTAATTCTAATATAGCGTTAAATATTTATTAGTTCTTTAACACTTTGTACGCGAGAGCCGGAAGAAACTGCGATTCCCAGAATTCCTTAGCGGGCCAAAAAACATGGCTCCATAAACCTTTGAGCTAGTTAAAGAATCTTTTTCATCTCTGAGAGAAAAGGACAGCGAAGATAAAGAGGTTTTTGTTTAAGACTACACAACAGCGAAAAGCAATAGCAGAGAGAGAAAGAAAGAGAGAGAGAGAGAGAGAGAGAGAGAGAGAGAAGGATTAGAAAACCCTAAAAATAAAAACCAAAAAGAGGTTTTACAAGGGACAAAAAGGAAGCAGCGGGTTGGAAAAAAAGGTGGACTCTACAAAGGTTTTTTTTGTTTTTTTTGCAAAGGCCACCGAACACGAAATTCCACAAACCTCCACTGGTTTCACTAAGACTGCAGATAGAGGGGGATGGAGAGAAAGAGACAGAGGGGGGAGGGGGGCAGGAGAAAGAGACAAAGAGGGTCATTTTTGGAGGTGGGATGTCTGTCCATCATCCCCGTAGACTTCAATGCCGCCTTCACATTGGCACAGTAGATACGGACTGTGAAACGACCGCAAGTCATTCATTCCCCATGAAGATGGGTGCGAATGGGTCCGAATGGGTCCAACCCGCTTGCGAACGAGTGCGGTGCGGAAAAAAAATCGGGTCCGTTGGTCATCCGGATGCGTTAAAGCATTAACTCTCGCCAAAATGCAACCTAGGGTCTTTTTGTGAATGTACCCGAGTCAAACTTTAGTTTAAAAGCATATTTAGGACGTTAGCGCCACTTGTAAGATTTACCGTATTTTCGGTCAAATGGCCTTTTGAATGAGAGTGTTAGGGGCACTTTGATGCTAACCTCAAAATAGCTATTTTTAAACACTAAGAAGGCTCGACACAACATGAGACTTTTGCTCTAAGTATCAGCAGGGGCTCTACACCTTAACTACACCGGTGACCAAGATATATAAAATAACCAGGGGCTCTACACCTTAACTCCACCGGTGACCAAGATATATACTATAACCAGGGGCTCTACACCTTAACTCCACCGGTGACCAAGATATATACTATAACCAGGGGCTCTACACCTTAACTCCACCGGTGACCAAGATATATACTATAACCAGGGGCTCTACACCTTAACTCCACCGGTGACCAAGATATACTATAACCAGGGGCTCTACACCTTAACTCCACCGGTGACCAAGATATATACTATAACCGGGGCTCTACACCTTAACTCCACCGGTGACCAAGATATATACTATAACCAGGGGCTCTACACCTTAACTCCACCGGTGACCAAGATATATACTATAACCAGGGGCTCTACACCTTAACTCCACCGGTGACCACGGGATATACTAAATCTGTGGCTACTTGTCTTGATATCGACCCGTTTTGACTGCCGAGGTGCTAGCGGCCGGAAACAACAAGACCTACGGTGAGTTGTTCAAAACCTCTTTTTAGTGAACTTTGGGTACACAAACAATGTCCTCAATGCTTTCGTTAAGGTGTAGAGCCCCTGGTTATAGTATATATCTTGGTCACCGGTGGAGTTAAGGTGTAGAGCCCCTGGTTATAGTATTTATCTTGGTCACCGGTGGAGTTAAGGTGTAGAGCCCCTGGTTATAGTATATATCTTGGTCACCGGTGGAGTTAAGGTGTAGAGCCCCTGGTTATAGTATATATCTTGGTCACCGGTGGAGTTAAGGTGTAGAGCCCCTGGTGATACTTGGAGCAACGTCTCATGTTGTGTCGAGCCTTCTTACTGTTTAAAAATAGCTATTTTGAGGCTAGCATCAAAGTGCCCCTAGCTCTCCCATTCAAAAGGCCATTTGACCCAAAAACGAAAATACGGTCAATCTTAAAAGTGGCGGTTCCGTCCTAAATATGCTTTTAAACGGAAGTTTGACTCGGTTACATTCACAAAAAGACCCTAGGTTGCATTTTGGCGAGAGTTACGCTTTAAAAAAGTTGCACTCGTACGACAGGCAACGGACGGTTCCTATCCGTCAATCCGAGTGGAAGTTAGCGTTGCTTTGGTACTGATAAACAAATAACCCAATGCATAGGATACCTGCTATGGCTAAGTTGGTTAGCAACAGACATCAAACTATTGACATTATACCTCTATATAACATTTAACAGACCTGACATATCACCTTTCTGTTTATATGTCTATAGCAACACGGTCTCACGGCAGTTCGTGTAATTGTCACGTTATTTTTAATCTATTAATTCATGTACAACAACATGTTTATCTCATTTTTTTCGTGGTGCCCAGCACAAAATGGGAACCATGAAAGGACGCCTCACACGCCGGATTTTCGGCTTTTCATACTGCTCTCTACCGTAGTCGTGCTGTGATCACGAAATGTGCTTCCCATTGAAATACATTACATTTTCGTGAATCCACCACGAAAAAAACGAGAAAAACGTCCCCGTGAACACAAATCAATAGATTAAATAACGTGACCATTTCACGAACTGCCGTGAGACCGGGTTGCCTACAGCCCTCAGATGTGAGGTCATAGAGAATTGGACATTCGGACACTGACAGAACGAGTCGTTCTAGTCTCTCCCGACATATTTTTTCTACTCGCTTCCGTCGCTTTTCAACGGTGTAGTACGGCGTATTACGGAGCCGATTTCAAGTGCCAGTGTGAAGGCGGCGTTATCCCTCTCTCCGTCTCTAAGCCCCGCCCCCCTCCCATCCCGTCCCAACCCCCTCGACACTAGAGATAGAGCACAGAGAAGACAAAGGACAAAAACAGCTACAGTAGCTCAGTATATACTGCATATAGTCAACACACACAGAGAGAGAAGTCGCCATGAAAGACTTTTTGACAGCCAGTGACACTAAACACATCGGTAACACGTTTTTACGGCGTAATCACACTGGGTAATAAGGTATGACGGGATGGCTAAAGACGGGGCTGTCGACTTTAAAAAGATGGATGTCGTGACAGTTTTTAAATTTTTAATTATTATTATTACTTACTCGTCTTTTTTGAAATTTTTTTTTTGAAATTTTTTTTTCTTATATCTTTTTACCCAAAAAGTAGAAGAAACAAAAAGTTACAAATGAACGAGAATCACAGTGCTTGTTTAAAACACTAAAACTTTCTTCTTTTTTTTGGGGTGGGGGGAGGAAATAACACGGAAAGACGTAAGAACACCGACGGAGACAACATTGTTTAAAGGAATGTGATTATTTTTTCTCATCTTCTAAAAGCATCCGTATTCTTCTTTTCTTTGTAGTTCTTGGATTGATTGTTTGACAGATTGATTGATTGATAAAATGCACGTTTTTACGTTACAATCTCCTTGTTGATATGTGGCTGTTGTTGTTACATCACAGGGTCCGGCGATGAGATGGATGGAAGAGAGTGGATTGTTTTTAGGAAAATCTCGTAGAGGTGATTCTGGTTTAGGGGAAGAAAACTGAAAGAAGAAGAGGAGGAGGAGGAGGAGGAGGAGGAGGAGGAGGAGGAAGAGAAGGAGGAGGAAGAAGGAAACAAAGCAAGTATAGTTGTAGGAGTACAAAGTAAAGTGAAACACGGCGAAGAAACAGGAGCCGCTCGAGGTTTTCAACATTCATTTTTCAAGTTAGCGACACCATTAGCCTCAGTCTCTCTGAGAATTAAAAGTGATTGAGTTAGAAAATACGTACAAATAAAAACTTAAACTAGGGATGCACTGAATCCAGATTTTTGCGGTTCGACCAAATACCGAATTCTCCTCCCGTCCTCAGTCCATGACCTCAGTCAACACATTAATGAAGTCAGCAGGGACTGTCCTTCCTTTGCTGTACCTGAAGTTACTGCATTCTGGCTGCTGTCTGTAGATTCCTTCATCACAACTCGTATTCTTCCAGATGTTTGATACCAGATGTTGTAACAGCGGTGATGTTGTGTATTGTTTAGGGTCCTCGCCACCACCAGACTAATCAGCATTGCAGATTGAACATGTAGCTGGACTTGAACGGCCTTCTTTTGACTGAAAGTGCTGCCAAACATCACTTTTTCTGCTCACCAGTTCCATTTCCACTTCCTCACAGCCGGCTGCATTGAACGCTCCACCTACGTGAACACGTTCCTGTAATCAACGGCGCCGTCATTACGGCGACCAGCGTGTTGCGCGGAGTGCAAGCGTAGGGTTCGGTTTGATGGGAAAAAATTCTAAAGTTCAGCAGAAACCCAACCCCGTCAAAAAGCCCAATATTCAGCCGAATCTGAAGCCGAATCCTGGATTAGGTGCATCCCTACTAAAAATTCAACCAATCACCTCCATGTTGCCGTGCGGCGGCGCTGCCCCCTCGCGGCCCAATCAGATTAAGCGTTTTCTTAGAGGGACATTTTAGGGAGAAACATGGAGATGATGTCGCTGATTTAGAGGTTTCTAAGGTTCTCGCTGTGTTTCTGACTTTCCTGAAGGCCAGAAGACAAAATAACAAACAAAATCTTTTTTATAATTGTTCCCTCCTTACCCTTCCTTCCGAAAACAGAGAACAGGATCAATGTGGGGTATTCGTTTACAGCACCCATATCAGCCAGCTGAAGCTGGGTTACTGGACGGGTCGGTAGCACCATGAAATATGTCGATCGACGGGGCGAGAAATGCACACGGAAAGATTTGAAAGATCAGGTACAGACCAGGGTTTCTGCAGGTTTCAACAAGTCAAATTGAAGACTTTTTTAAGACCTTTTTAAAAGACATTTATGAATGAAATGTAAGACCTATATCACAACATTAAAGTACAATGAAATGCAGACCCACAAAAGTACTTGCAAAGTAAATAAATATGTTCATATACAGCGAATTATATATTTGGACTAGCGAAAGAAAGAACTCAAGCATTTCCATGAGCGTTAACATGGACGTAGGAAAATGAAGACCCATTTAAAATTATTTAAGACCTAGAATAACAATACTTCAGCGACTAAGATTTTTTAAGGCCTACAATTTTGATTTTAAAATTTGAGACTTTTTTTTTACTTTTTAAGACCCTGCGGAAACCCTGTAGACGGAGAGAGAGAGAGAGATAAGAGAAGTGTGAGATGCGAGGGGATTAATGCAGAGGAGGTTATGTTTGGTGCGAGACCTGCAGGTATAAACACCTGGGATAATAAAGAGGAAGTAGTAACATTCGTTAATTCACAGGTCGTTACCCGGCTGAAATTGCTTTTTTAAGTTTTGCTTCTTAATGCTTGATTCGTAAGTTAAAATCTGAGCTAGATTTTTTAGATATTTTTTTAAAAAAAAGGAAGGAAATGAAAACGGGAAAAAAAACAAACAGCATTAATTCTCTAAACTATTCCCTCAATCGAGAAAAACGTTCCTCAAAAACCTTTTTTCAAAAGATTATTTTATCTCTGAGACCTTTTGTCCGGCGCAGGGACGGCCCGGCCCGGCGTACCCCTCCTCTCGGGGATTAAAAACGGTTCTTTTCAAGCCTTGATCACATCAAGATACATATGAGGAGGAGGCGTTTTCTGTCCGTTACAAATCCCTGTACCGTCCTCCGTTAAATACACACCAGCATCTTCATAAAGACGCAACAGAAACAACGTCAAACGATAAAAATGATTCCTCCGTCAGGCTCCGGCGGAGTCCTTCCGGAAATATGAATTCTCTGTCTGTAGGCAAAAAGAAAGAAGGAATTCTTCACATTAAAGAATAGTCTTTTTTGTATCCTGTTGTTCATTTTGTTCGAGAGAAAAAGCTGATCAAGCAAGAAACAGGAGCAAAGGGAGAGAGACAGAGAGGACGAGAAGAGGAGGATGAGGAAGGAGGAGGAGAGAGGAAAAAAGAGGGGTGCGGACATGTTTGAGGGTCATTCATGTCTATTACACAAGCTCAGTTGCTTAGATTCAAAGTGCTAGAGTACATATGTCATCCTTTCCTGTCCTTTCTCCCCTCTCGGTAAACACAGTGCTGTGTTGATAAAAAGAAGTGAAATAGTCTTTGTTCGTTCCTCTTTTTCGTTTTCTTTTTACGCGCGAGTTAGTCTTTAAATGTGACACAGTCCGTTGGTTTCCGGAAACACAGTAATGCGGTCTTGAGCGCTTTGCGTTAGTCCTCCTTCCGCTCCAGCGTTGTCTGCGTGGCGTGGATCCCGTTGCTGTACACCGGGAACGGTAGCGTAGAAAACAGTCCCTCCGCCGTGGTGAAAACGTTGGCTGCGCTCGGCATTTGGCCTCCCAGGGCCCCGTTCCCGCCCGTGGCTGCGGGAGATCCGACAAACGGGCCCGCGGCCGCCGCGGCCGACATGTTGAGCCGGTGAACGTGGTGGTACAGCATCTCCATCGGCGTCTTGGGGTCCAGGCCGAACCCCGAGCTGTCCACGAAGTTCATAGCGGCGTTCGGGAGCAGGTTGCCTTGCGCCATGGCTAGAGTGACGTCCGCCGGAGCGTACCTGATGGTCCCTGTGGTGTAGACGCGCGGAGAAGTCGTGCCAGTGGAGGCGAGCGTTCCCGTGACCCGATGCACCAACGGGAGCACCACGTTACCGGCCTGCAGGCGCTGTAGAGCCTCCAAATCGCCCGAGTACAGCAGCGAAGAGGAGGAAGAGGTCGATGAGGAGGAGGAAGAGGAGGAGGAAGAGGAGGTGGTGGGAGTGCCTTGTTGTTTGTCCCGCGGCGAGGCCGAGAGCGGAGGGGACAGAGGGTCTGCGGACGAGACGCCACTGGAGGGAAGCGCCAAACTGGCACCGCTGGAAGCAGAAGACGGCACTGAATTTCCGTTGTAAGGAGGCTTCCTCGCCCCTCCTCCTCCACCCGCTCCTCCCTCGGTTCCGGGCGGGGTGAGGACGGAGTCGGGGATGGCCACCTGCAGCGAGCCGCCCTGTGGCGAGGGGAAGTTCTCGTGGCTCCCCGCGGCGGCCGGCTTGGTGGTCATGCTGTACGGCGACTCGTTCCTGGAAATCTCTCTGTTGGGCGGGAAGTTCCAAATGCTGCTGTCGTTGTCAAAGTTGATGGGCTCCGCCATCTCCGTCTTGATTTTCAACACCGAGGACGTCCCGACCGCTGCGCCGTTTGGCGGGGAGCCGGAGGCGAGCAGGTTGGAGGAGTTTGCGGGAGCGGCTTGGGAGGGGTCGACGAGCGGCGTGGCGTCTCCCATGGTGACGGGGCTCGGCGAGGTCGAGGAAAGACGCATCCTCCTGCTTCGGGATCCATCCCATTTCTGCACTTTCCTCCTCTTTCGCCTCTTCTGGAGCTTGCTTCCGGCGTTGGCGCTGTCACAATCTTGCACGCCTGCGTCTTCTTCCTCCACCTCGTCGTCATCATCCTCCTCTTCCTCCTCCTCCTCCGATGAAGAGGTTTGCGAGTTGTGCAGCTGAACTTCTTCCCCGTCGCCATAGTGCTCTACTTTAATGTGAAGCCCGCCCAGATTACCCAGTCCTCCGATTGCCCCCAACACTCCCAGTCCTGCTAACCTCCCCAGCCTTCCTCCTCCTCCTCCTCCTCCTCCTCCTTCTCCGCCCGCCTCCTCCTGTTCCTCCCCCTCTCCATCCGAAGGCTCCAGACTGTCGTCACTGTCCTGGCTCTCTGGGTTACTCGAGCTGTCTCCTTCCTCCTGACGCTTCATTTCCTGTTCGGCGGAGCAATGTGGTTGGCCGGGCTGTTGTTGACGCTTGCTGTCTGTCTCCGGGTCCTCGCGTTCTGATTGGTGGCCCGGTTTCCCCTCGGACTTGGCATTCTCGTTGTCTGTGGGGGAGGAAAAGGTACAGTAAGTTGGTTAGAAATCCAGGCTCCAGACTAAAAATATTTCAACAAGTCTGTGTTTTCAAGGCCTTAAATGGCCTGGCCCTCGGAGTATTTGTCAGAGATTTTAACCCTTTGTGAGCACAGGGCAAAAGGTCATTGCGGACTTCAAATCAACTGGTTTTAGAAGTTCCAACGTCGAGGTATAAACTGTGGCATGAACGCACCTTCACAGTTGCTGCCCCAAGACTCTGGAACAAGTTACCACCCTGACATTCACACTACATTACAGATGGAAGAGCCAATTAGTGTCCTTGGTATAAATAGGAACCAATCTGTGGTTCCTCGGGTGCAACCCGGAAGCAGATACAGTGTTTGACCACACGCGCACACACACAAACACAAACACGCACACACACATGCATGCATGCACACACACACACAAACACACACACACACATGCATGCATGCACACACACACACACACACACACACACACACACACACACACACTAAAACCCACGCACACACCCACACTACACAGGCATACATACAAGCAGTAATTTGTCTGTCAATCCAACTAAGAGCTCATGGAAATAAATGGAACCAAAGGTTTTAACTGCAAATATGACTTTCATTGATCAAAAAGGTAAAAGGTGCGTTGATTACTCTACCCGTGCAACAGCACCTCAGGGGCTTAAAGGAATACGCCACCGTTTGTTGAAATAGGGTTATTCACCGTCTCCTCTATATGTATATAGGTGGGCAAAGGGATTTTTGTCTCAGTGCATGCATTGTCTTAAGGCAGCTACACATCGGACCGATAATCGGCCGTCGGACAGTCTGGTGAGGTCGGTGACTCGAGTCTGTTCGGTGTGTCCCGTGCCGTCGTCCGTTGGAGGAGCTGTCGGCCTTCATTTGGGCCGACCCGACATGAGACAGGGCAGTCGGGACTCACCCGGAAATGGGGAGCGGGATGAGCGTGACTAGAGTCTCTCAAAATCTGATGAAAATCTTTTAAACTGACCTTTGTTGATCTGAAATGAAGACAGATTCAGCGACTGCACGGCCTATTTCTCTCTTAACATGTTCTCAGAAACACGTTTTGGTGAACTATTTCAGTCCAATATGAGATCGTATTCTGAACGAGCCGCCATGACAGTCTGTATTTGAATTTCAGGAGCAGCAAGACCCACGTGACACGTTCGTCCAATCAGCTGCCGGTTTTCACTTTTGGGGAAAATACAGATTAGCGCCGCCTGCTGTTATGGAGACGTATTACGTCTCGTCTCTTCGGCGTGTTCTGAGGCACTTTTTTGACCAACTCGGGGAGACTGATCAGTCCAACTGCCTTTTCTGCCGACGGTCGACCGTCTGGTTGGTGTGTAATGGCCTTTAGTCCGGCAACGCAGCCATTAGCTTAGCTTAGCGTAGTGAATGGAATCCTATGTTGCCGGTTAGCATGTTGTGAGTAAAAGTGACCCAACAACAACAACAAAGAACAACCTAATTAGTTCTTGTGGCCTGTGTATTCACGACGAGTACAAACAGCTATGCAGATTAAGATTAGGCGATTTCATAGGCAGATATTGACTTGGGACTATAACAGGTGGAAGAAGCACAGCCGAAGCGACTTAGACAATGCATGCACTGAGACAAAAATGCATTTGCCCACCTATATGAATATAGAGGAGACGGTGAATAACCCCATCTCAACAAACGGTGGCGTATTCCTTTAAAGCTTGGGCTTAGCCTCTACAACAGATGCAGCTCTTTTTAGATCCAAACTCAAACATATTCATTTAGAATGGCTTTTAATATGTAGTAGGGGCGGGTCAATTTCCCGCTCCTCCTCCTCTTTCTATGTAACCTTTTCTGTTTCATGCTTTTTATTGTATGATATGTTGTTTTATTCTTGGTTCTTGATGTGAAGCACTTTGGATACCTGCTGGTTGCTGTAAAGTGCTATATGAATACATATTGACTGATTGATTGATTGATTGATTGATTGATTGATTGATTGATTGATTGATTGATTGATTGATTGATTGATTGATTGATTAACGATCTATTTGGTGCTTCAGGTTAGGGTCTCCAGGACCGGCAGTAGAAGGACAAAGCGTTTATCCTCTTAGAAACACGGATGTTTGAATATATGTTTGAAATATTCCTGCATATTTACAACAGATATTCAAACATTTGGTGGCATGAAAAGAAAGGCAACAGGCTCTTTTCCCTAAAAACATTCCCTGACTTCACTTTGTGTATTTGGATTCCTGTGCAGTGACTCGCAGGTGTTGATCCTTTTATTTACCTAGACAGGATTTCCGTGTGTTGTGTTTTGTTGCGGCCGCGCTGATGTGTGTTCGGTATCTGTAGCTGCTGCTGTTCAGGCATGTTGGCACACACACACACACACACACACACACACACACACACACACACACACACACACACACACACACACACACACACACACACACACACACTCCAGACCGTGCCAGCACACACTGAGGCCAGCGGCTGCCCAGCTGGCATCGCTCTGACTCCCTCATGGCACCTGAAATGTCGACTCAATTGCTTTGTCTGGGGAAAACCTCGCATCTCCATTAAGTGTGCTTTCCATGCAGAACAGATTCATTCTCTCGCTGGAATCGAAAAACGAATTTTAAATCTTAACCTTTGTGTTGTCTTCCCTTCAAACTTGAAAAAAAAACAATTTTTTTCTGACATTTTTACGCCTTTTTTTTGCCTTTTCCAACGTTTTTAACTTTAAAATTTTTTCTTCTACACATTTTCAGCGCTTATTTCTACGTCCCATATTTTTAAAACGGGTCAATGTGACCCGAGGTCAACACAAGGGTTAAGCCCAGTTCCGACCAAAAATTTGCGAGTTGAAACTTGCAACTTCTTGCAACGAGCCGGTCTTGAGCGTTCACCGAGTCGCTCGCTCCTCATTTGCATAAAGTTGAATCCAGGCAGCTCGACACTCCTCCGCCTCTCGAAAACCTTTTACAATCTTTTAACGTGATCGTAATCGTTTCACTAGCTAGCACAGACCGTAAAATAAACAGCACGCCGCTTCACACGCAGGTTGAAGAGCGAGTCTGTTGCGTTAGCTCCGCCCACCCTGTCTGGCGGGCTGCTGACTCTTTCAGACTTCAGATACAGTATTAGGGGACCACTAAGGTCTATATAAAGAGACTTCAGATACAGTATTAGGGGACCACTAAGGCCTATATAAAGAGACTTCAGATACAGTATTAGGGGACCACTAAGGCCTATATAAAAGAGACTTCAGATACAGTATTAGGGACCACTGAGGTCTATATAAAGAGACTTCAGATACAGTATTAGGGGACCACTAAGGCCTATATAAAGAGACTTCAGATACAGTATTAGGGGACCACTAAGGCCTATATAAAGAGACTTCAGATACAGTATTAGGGGACCACTAAGGCCTATATAAAGAGACTTCAGATACAGTATTAGGGGACCACTAAGGCCTATATAAAGAGACTTCAGATACAGTATTAGGGGACCACTAAGGCCTATATAAAAGAGACTTCAGATACAGTATTAGGGACCACTAAGGCCTATATAAAAGAGACTTCAGATACAGTATTAGGGACCACTAAGGCCTATATAAAGAGACTTCAGATACAGTATTAGGGGACCACTAAGGTCTATATAAAGAGACTTCAGATACAGTATTAGGGGACCACTAAGGCCTATATAAAAGAGACTTCAGATACAGTATTAGGGGACCACTAAGGTCTATATAAAAGAGACTTCAGATACAGTATTAGGGACCACTAAGGTCTATATAAAAGAGACTTCAGATACAGTATTAGGGGACCACTAAGGCCTATATAAAAGAGACTTCAGATACAGTATTAGGGGACCACTAAGGCCTATATAAAAGAGACTTCAGATACAGTATTAGGGACCACTAAGGCCTATATAAAAGAGACTTCAGATACAGTATTAGGGGACCACTAAGGTCTATATAAAGAGACTTCAGATACAGTATTAGGGGACCACTAAGGCCTATATAAAGAGACTTCAGATACAGTATTAGGGGACCACTAAGGTCTATATAAAAGAGACTTCAGATACAGTATTAGGGGACCACTAAGGCCTATATAAAAGAGACTTCAGATACAGTATTAGGGGACCACTAAGGCCTATATAAAGATACTTCAGATACAGTATTAGGGGACCACTAAGGTCTATATAAAAGAGACTTCTGTAGGGAACCATCCACGTTATTTTTTTGGACAATTCAGTTGACAAATTAAATCCGTAAAATACAACCCTTGTTAAAGGCTCAGACTGTCAGTCTAGTTTTTATCAAACAAACAGGAGGAAATCGTGCTTTTGTTGGGGACGGTGTGTGTGGGATTGACTGTTAATGTCAGTATTATTTTGTAGTTTTGCACCAATAAAAAAAAACCTCTTTGTTTTTGGCAGCTGTGCTGGAGTCCTCTCTGGCTCTGTGCAGATTGCATCCGAACAGAACAAAAGGTCAAAGGCCAGATATCTCATTTTAGAATATGTTGAGCCCGAGCACCTCGGGCCTGTTGGAGCGCGGCTGAAGCTGGCCGCCTCCAGCGGCAGCTGGCGTCAGTTTACAGCCGACAGCGTGCCAGAATCACTCTCCTCCAGCAAGAAGAACAGCTGGCACTGATTCTCATCATGGCAACGCAAGCTGCGGGACTGGATAATATTATGCTCAAGGTGGAGCACCGGCGTTGGGCAGCGAGCGGGCTTTGTCTCCTTCGGTATTTGGCTGCTTGAAAACGTCGGTGACACAAAGACAAGATAAACGAATCCTTGATTTGTATTTCTGGATCTGAAGTCAGTATTTTAAGATTCTGAATTTCTTCTTTTATACGGATGCTCACGTTAGGATTATGGTCCCAGTAGTGTTAGTTATGTTTCTAGTGAAATGATTAAGATTAGAGGCCCTATTTAAACGATCTAAGAGCACGGCGTGAGGCGCCTGGTGCAGGTGCGTTTAGGGCGTGTCCAAGTCCACTTTTGCTAGTTTGATGGCGGAAAAAAGGGTCCGTGTGCCGGGCGCATGGTCCTAAAGGGTTGTACTTAGTGTCTTCATTAATCAGAGGTGTGTTCTGGGCGTAACATGCAATCAACCAATCAGAGATCATCTCCCATTCCCTTTAAAAGCCAGGCGCGTTTGGACCTTGGAGCATTGCTGTTATGATGGAGGATTTGCACCGTAATATTTTTAGTGTTAATATCTGATGATATATCTTACATATTGCACCTTTAAATGTATTCAGTGACCCTCATAATCTGGTCTCTGGAACATCTGATCGTCTGGTAACTAGCCATGTTGGCTGGTGATCAAAAAAGTTTTGACGTTTCCGTTTGGCTGCTGCTTTCCTCCAAACTAGGGATGCACCGAATCCAGGATTTGGCTTCGGATTCGGCCGAATATTGGGCTTTCCTCACCTTTTGGTATTGGCTCAGCTCGCTTAGAACCTCAAGGGAGGTGAGACTAAAAACAAGTACCTGTTGGCAGGTACCAGGGACTTCTGTTCATAATGGAAAACCAAAAAAGGTGAGTACAGTCGATGCGAGTCGAGCAGGTGCCATGTAATGGAAAAACTTTTTTGGCATCACATATTTTGGGGCTTTTGGAGGGGGTTTCTAAGGCGCTTTTGTTTATTTAGATTACTTTTGGGGCATTTTAGGCCTTTATTTGACAGGACAGATGAAGACATGAAAGGGGAGAGAGAGAGAGAGAGGGAGTGACATGCAGCAAAGGGCCGCAGGTCGTAGTCGAAGGAGTAAACTTCTATATATGGGCGCGTGGTCTACCAACTGAGCCATCCGGGCGCCCACTTTGTGGCCTTTTTGTGCAGCTGTGTGAAGTCTGGAGGTATTCTGTGGCGTTCTGTAGAGTTATGTCGTGTTATATGTGGTGTTGTGGCGGTTTTTTGCAGCGCTGCCAGCGAGAGCTCGGTCCCTGCAGCTGTTGGCGTTCATCACCATCCAACCTGGCACGGAGGGCACACTGGCGCCAACTGATAAAGCCTCTTTGGCTTCTCTGTTTCAGGCTGTATTTCTTCCTGCTTGGTTATTACATCGGTGACATCTGAAGAGGTGCTTGCTGGGAGCGAGAGAAATCGGATTATTGTATAAAAACAAGAGAAGATGTGCATGATATTCTTGCTCCTCTCACAGTTTGGTTATATTTTGAAATGTTTATTTCTCAGTGATATTTAATTGCGTCTCCATCTTTCCTTTTGTTTCTTCTAGGGATGCACCGAGTCCAGATTTTTGGGGTTCGGCTGAATCCTGAATCCACTGGTTGAGGTTCTGCTGAGTCCTCCTCCCATCCTCAGTCCATGAACTCAGTCAACACATTAATGAAGTCAGCAGGGACTGTCCTTCCTTTGCCGTACCTGAAGTTGCTGAATTCTGGCTGCTGTCTGTAGATTCCTTCATCACAACTCGTATTCTTCCAGATGTTTGATACCAGATGTTGTAACAGCGGTGATGTTGTGTATTGTTTAGGGTCCTCGCCACCACCAGACTAATCAGCATTGCAGATTGAACATGTAGCTGGACTTGAACGGCCTTCTTTTGACTTAAAGTGCTACCAAACATCACTTTTTCTGCTCACCAGTTCCATTTCCACTTCCTCACAGCCGGCTGCATTGAACGCTCCACCTACGTTAACACCTTCCCGTAATCAACGGCGCCGTCATTACGGCGACCAGCGTAGCGCGGAGTGCAAGCGTAGCGCGCGGAGTGCAAGCGTAGCGCGCGGAGTGCAAGCGTAGCGTTCGGTTCGCTGGTTTTGGCAGAAACCTAACCCCGTCAAA